>CM045923.1:14496795-14811795 GCA_025177825.1 Aechmea fasciata
TTTCTTTTAAGAAAGAAATTAGTTTGTGATTCTTTAGATGGATTTTTCTTTTTGGTGATGATAATCGATTGCTGTTCTAATGAGCAAATTGGAAATTCTGTCTATAATAGGCCGGAAAGCTCATTTCAGCTCTTTACTTTGTTTACCAAATGTTAAACTTTTGCTTCTTGAGTAAAAAAAGTTGTTCTAGAAAAGAGGTCAACAAGCAGTTCATATTGCATTCCTCTGTGTGTGTGTGTGTGTGAGAGAGAGAGAGAGAGAGAGAGAGAGTCAATTACTGTTCGAATTAGCAAATTGGAAATTCTGTCTATAAGGCCGGAAAGCTCATTTCTGCCTTCTATTTTATTTTTCAAAGTGTCTGATTTTTACTTCTTGAGTAAAGACTGGAGAGAGATAATCGATTGTTGTTCGAATTAGCAAATTGAAAATTCTATCTGGAAGGTCGAAAAGATTATTTCAGCTTTCTATTTTATTTACCAAATGTCTGTCTTTTGCTTCTCGAGTAAAGAAATTGTTCTAAAAAACAGGTCAAACAAAAAGTTCATATTGCATTTCTGTGTGTATCAGACGACTGTTGTTCGAATGAGCAAATTGGAAATTTTGTTTGTGAGGCCGGAAAGCTCAGTTCAACTTTCTTTTTTATTTGCCAAAAATGTCTAACTTTTGTTTCTCGAGTAAAGAACTTGTTCTGGAAAACGGGTCAGAATATTGCACGTGTCTCTGTCTGTGTGTGTGTTTTATTTTTGGGTGAATGGTGGTGGTATTATTTTGTAGGTCAGTGAAGTAATCCTGTAGTTCCAGCTCTTGATATAATTGGCTCAGATGCTCAGATAGTGCTTATTGCCTATTAAGAGAGATAGGGGTAAATTGCGCCATTGGTCTCTCAATTTAAGTCAAATTTTGTTTAACTCATCGAATTTCAATTTCTGTTTCAATTGGACACTTAGTTAAACTCCATGTAGTTTTCAAAAAAACGGCTACGTTGTGGCCAATTCAATAGCCACATCATCTCTGGGAGATGACAAGGCTTCTAGGTTATCGCTTGGGTATGATCTGTCTGCTGATTTAATTGTCTCTCCCTAGTGATGTACTAGTTGAATAATAGTAGCCTTGAGATGACGTTGCTGTTTAATCAAGTAGCAGCCATTGTCGTGTCATCTATTGGCAGTTGAATCAGCTGTCATATCATTAGTTCATTAGAAAAATTAAGTGGAGTCTGAGGAATGACATGATTTAAGTATAATTTAAAGTCAAATGCCTTGATTGAAACAAATTGAACTTTGATGACCTAATGAAGTTTCACCATCAGTCCGGGCAACTAGTGGTGTGATTTACCCAAAGAGATAGTAAAACCAACTTTTTAGCACAAAAAATATTGGTGAAAATCTTATATTGTGGCTTTGATAAAACTTAACATTGCTCCACTCGCTCCCAGCTCTTACAAACTGTTGCAAAAAATTTACATCGGTGATAAGTCCATGCAAGGGAATTTTGCTGAAGTGCTTCTTTTGAAATCAGCATAGTAGTGAAAAACAGGAATCATGAGATCAAGGATTTAAGTGCCGTGGCATGGGGTCGTGCCAGGAACTTGCCGGCACGATACGGCACGGTATGTGCCGAGCCATGTCGATGTGTCTTTGGTCAAAAAATTCTTTTGTGCTGACACATAATAGCATGAAATATTTATTTTCTTTAGCAACAAAATATTCTAACTATTTATTATGTCTTTTTATCACATCTTTTGAACTTTACTGAAAAAATTACTTACTAATTTAAAGAATAAAGGGTTTTGAGCTGTGCCATCGGCACGGGGTTTGTATCGTGCATGTATTTTGTTGGCACGGTATGACACGGTGGATACGGCCCGTGCCGACGGGCACTTAAAACCTTGCATGAGACCCATCCTTCCTTGTACATATTCAGGATTCATATTACCGGGCAAATCTAGGGTGACATGAAGGCTGAGTTGACTTGTGCTTGTTTTAGTACTTGTCGTTGAATGGGCTTGGTCTATTTTTTCTGTTGGTGCAATTTTCTTACTGTTTGCTTTAGGGGGAGCTGGAAATGTGTAATTAGGAAACTCATGGAAGTTATATCGATGTTTATATGCAAGTTTTTGGTCAACATTTTTGCAAGCTTTACCTCTTACATCTTTCAAATCTGAATGCAATGTAGCGCAAAAGAGGAAACAATGATGGAGCAGGATCAAATACATAAGAGTGCTAATTCAATGCCATAGTTCAATAATGCTTTATAGCATGACCAGTGATGTGATGAAATTATGTACGAGGCTTCAATATTTGCCACTCCTAACTTAATATAGAATGTAATGCAAGATTTCTCTTCTTTCCCCACATTCTTTTATTCCCTCCTTTCCTTTGATTTTTTTTCTTTCTCTAAGTAAACAATAAACCCACTACAATCTTGTCCGCTGCTCTAACTTAATCCTGTGGGAGAAAAAGTGAATAACTAGGATAACCATAAAACTATATATTTAGGACGAAGTGTAATCTCATAAGCCTTAGAATCTATACCTTGTTGGATTTAGTATGGTCATACTTCTATGAAGTGCTTCATACAATTCATATTACAAATCTATGTTCTTTTGTTGTAGATTTAAGACAAATAAGAGATTTAAGGCATTGCATTTTGTTATTTACAAAATTGCACAATTAGTGGTATGGTCATGACATTTACCTTCATTAATTTTATTTGGTGTATAATTCAGCATTTCCATCTTATCAGCATTTGCCATATGTTATTGATGTTCAATTGACGTCGAGTATTAGAGAGTTTCTAAAGTTATTGGACACTAAACAGCTAATTGGCATGTTGTTTTGCCAAATTAAGCACTATGCCATTTTATCTTTAGTTATAATTAATCGGCTACATTGGCTGCATATTTTTCTAGTAACTTTGCATATCAACCCTCTTCGTAGATTTTGTCTATTTATCTTTCATGTCCATCTTGTTTGTCACTTCTTATCTCTGTTTTTCTGTAATAGAAATCTGCTTTCTTGTTAAACCATCATATACTTATTCTTAACTCAACCAGCAGTACACGGCATGGAATATGGATTTGGGGCCCACGAGTATCCGGCCAGCGGAGTGTTTGAGGTGGAACCAAAAAGCTGCCCCGGATATGTATTTCGACGCTCTGTGTGTCTAGGAACAATCGACATGTCCCCTTCGGAGTTTCGCCTTTTTATAGAAAACCTTGCGGGACAGTATCACGGCGACACATACCAGTTAATTGCGAAGAACTGCAACCATTTCACCAATGATGTCTGTATGCGTTTGACTGGAAAGTCCATTCCAGGATGGGTGAATCGGCTTGCCAGATTAGGTTTGTTGTTTTTTCTTTCATTATCTTCTCATTTTTGACATTCTGAAGGGAGCTAGGTACTAATTTTCCCTTGATATTTTTCTCAAACTTTCAGGTTCATTTTGCAATTGTCTTTTACCGGAAAGTATTCAGGTGACAGCAGTTAGACATTTACCATCTCATGCTGCATTTTCTGGTAAGTCTGTTTTTCTCTTCCATGTCAGTAACTTCCCACCTAAAACTACAAGGACTTCTTTCTTTTTTTTCTTTTTTAAATATAACTTGAGCAAATATTCCAGTGCTGAATGCTTGGTCATTTTCTCACTTGTAGCCTACAAATTGCCGATTTGATACCTTTCCTCTAAGTTATTCTTAACATTTCATGGTTGTATCCTCGTACATTTCAAAGTGCTCGAAATACTCGTTGCGCCTTGTGGTCTTGTCTAGCTCAAGAAGAACTAATAAATCAAAATATTTTAAGTTATTCTTAACATTTCATGGTTGTATCCTCGTACATTTCTAAGTGCTCGAAATACTCGTTGCGCCTTGTGGCCTTGTCTAGCTCAAGAAGAACTAATAATCAACATATTTTAGGTTACTCTTAACATTTCATGATTGTTCAACATAATGTCCTCCATGCAGAATGTAATTGCTCACTCTTTTACCAAACTACAGGCTTTGCAATAAGCACCGTCCTTGTCAGCATTAATTATTTGCGAATGAAATCCTTTTAACTATTGGCTACTCTTCATGAAAATGATTGCATTTTTCAGAAGATGAATTGGAGTCGATTGTTTCGTCCACAATTGAAGAAAGCGATGAGGAAGACGCTGATCATCACCTCCTATCGACTCCGACTGTCGATCTTGCACTCTTGAGAGACAAACCGATTCTAAGGCTTGCTAAAGATGCTCTGTAAACTTGTTTGGTGATACTTTTAGATATATATATATATATATATATATGTATTAGAGTATCGAACCACGAGTTAATGCATGTTTTTTGTGACCCTTTTGTATCCTAACATCAATATATAGTTTGTTAATCATCGGTTTAACTCGGATTCTTTTGCCATACTTTTTTAAGTAAAGAGTGAGAATGGCGCTTACGATGGCGGCTTGTATCGGTTCTTCATGGGATCTTGTTCCTGCCTGCTGTGATTGATGAAAATGATGAAATGAATCCTAAAGCTAGATTTGGGGAGTGAGAATAGTTTGAAGGTAGGGCATTTATTAACTCTTACAGAAATTGCCTTCTTAGGCAGCATCAATTACTATCTGGCAGATGAGAAATTCTATTTGATTTAACAGAGTTTTTAAGTTTAGGGACTTAATTGAAACAAATAGTAAATGATGGAAAATTGGAGTGGGAAAGAAAAAAAAAAAAAGAGTTGGAGATTAGAATGAAAAATCAGATAAATAATAATTAAGGGGGTGTAGTGGTGTAATTTTATCTTATGAATTAATCTTATGAATTAATAATCAAAATTGAATTATTACAAAAATTACGTGTAAAAAATTTGATCATAAAATATAAAATTTTAAAAAATGTGTTGATATGTGATCAAGATTTGACCACAAATATGAAATTTCAGTACATGGTATGAATAAAAGGTGTGGATAATGTTACTATATATATTTGGTAGGTGGTTCATTTGGGTCAAGGGAAGTGTTAAAAACCGAACGGAAACCAAAAATCAAATTTTAACTATTTTCAAAACTGAACCAAATTGAAAATCATATAAACCAACCAAATTGCCTTATTTGGTCTGGCCTGGTCCTTTTTTTTTTCTTTTTTTTTGAGAGAGAG
Source organism: Aechmea fasciata (assembly GCA_025177825.1). NCBI lineage: Eukaryota > Viridiplantae > Streptophyta > Magnoliopsida > Poales > Bromeliaceae > Aechmea > Aechmea fasciata. The sequence continues at coordinate 14,501,930 of CM045923.1, forward strand.
AGAGAGAGAGAGAGAGAGAGAGAGAGTGAGAGAGAGACAGTTGCGCGCTAAAACCGTTTATTTCATTTAAATAAAAACTTAATATAAAATAAATTAACTAAGATTCGAATTAGGATCTCGGGTACCAACCACCAAGCCCTTTGTCACTTGCTCTAGAGACGGTCGGTTGGTCTGACTTGGTTTGAAACCAAACTGTAAACATCCGTGGGATCTCGAGCGTGAAAGTCTCTCGTCTTGTTGAACCACAAGCGTGGCTGTTGGGGAGAGATCAGCGAAATCAGAGATTGGATGCGGAGACCATCCGAAAGCCTTCGGTTTGTGATCACCGACCCTAATTTCGTGTACAACATGAAAATGACTTTATTCTCTACTACAGTAAAGTCGAGATCAGACATACGGTTAAAACTAGCAACATCAGTCACTTTTAGTAAAACAAACACGCCCTAACCCTTTGGGTTTTATATCCCAGAATCCCAAACCTCTCGAGAGGCTTTGTATACTACATAATACATGGTCGTCCTAATAACAAAAAGTACTAAATTATTAGTTAAAATTGTTATTTTTGGCTGTTATATTTACATAGAGAGACTGACATTGCATTGCAGATCTTCTTAAAGAAGAAATCACTATATGAAGAAGAATAAGAAAAATCAGGTGGAGAGGGAGAGGAAGTGATGTAATTTGCCAAAGTAATCTGGAAAATTAACTTCAATAACTGTGCCCTAGGTAACAGATTCTTGCTGAGGATTCAGGCTTCATTACTGTAGTATTATGTGGATTGCAATGCCACTAATTTTATTTTTGATAATAGATCATCCAAATTGACCGTCCGCACTTTGATATAAATGTTAGTTTTAATTTTTAAAAAAATAGTAATTTAAACTTCTATTTAGCCCTTGGGCTTCCTGGGCAGTCCAGCATTCTATGAGTCTTGCGTAGAAGCCCGTACTTAGATTTTCACATGTGAGATTAGTCCCATATTAAAAATTAAACGCTTGTTGTGACTCTTCACATGCTTTCTCACTCTCAACTTAGTTCAACTTAGTTGTTGGGGAAAATATGAGAGTAGATCTCTCGACTAAACATATGCACGCACGGCACCCGCACAGCCAGGTCAGGCGAGCAGCGCTGCGCGCGAACCCCGGTTCACTTACACCTTTTCTTTTATTTTATTTTTTTTTATTGAGATTTAATATTATTTAACTTAATGATTACCTTATCTTGGTAAGGGCTTAATTTGGATCTTGCCCAGATCTGGCCCAACCTCGGTAAGGGCCAACTGCTTATCCGAAGGGCTTAATTTGGATATTGTCCAGATCAGGTCGCAACCTCGGTAAGGGTCAACGGCTTGTCCGAGATGGAGCCGTTGGACCTTTCTTGGACCTTACCTGCATAAGAGAGGATAGGGGGTGCAGTGGTCATGGGACAGAACTAAACCTGAGTAAACCTGAGCTTTCACCTCTTGCATAGGGATGTAAATGGATATCGATATCCGACTTTAACCCGAATCCAAACCCGATGGATATGGATTTTATCCGAGGTAAATGGATATAGATTTGGATATAGATATAAAAAATAAAAACCCGACGGATATGAATTTGGATATGAATATTGACTGTACCCGACCCGAACCCGAATCCGAATCCGAACCCGAACCCGAACCCGAACCCAAACACGAACAAAAATATGATATAATATATAAAAAAAAATTCAAGCTTTAGATCTGAATCTAAAGGCCAAAAAAAATACTTACACTTTTGTAATCTAAACCAAAATACATATATATATATATATTAATATAATTGATAAATATTATTTTCGGGTTCAGGTTTTCGTGTTTAGAATCGGGTTCGGATTTTTGGTCGGGTTTAGGTTCGGGTTTGGGTTCGGATTTCGGGTTTGGGTTTGGATGTGGATTTTTAAAATCCATCGAGTTCGGGTTCGGATTCAGGTTTGGTAGTCAGGTTCGGGTTCGGGTTTTTAAAAATCTGACCTGAATCCGACCCGTTGACATCCCTACTCTTGCATCTCTTAATCATCCTCTTCCTTAGCTCTTTTTACTCAGCTTTTACATCTATTCTTCACTGGACTTTACATTGCTTCTTACTATTTTGTTGACTCTCTAAAAGCTTATTAAGTTCGTATTGTTGCGCCACTTTAAAGACGTGCGGGTGAACAAAGATCATTATATCGCTAGCAGTGATTGTCGGAGTCTTGCACGTGGAAGGACAGGAGTGATTGTCGAAGCCTCGTACGTGGAGAGACAATCTCGCTTTTAGAACATTGCTTTGCATGCCTCAACTCATAGGCCTAATCTGATTTATTTCATCTCTATAGTTTTTACTATTTAATTCTTGCTTGCAGTTTTTTTAAAACAGAACCTAAATTGTTTTCGTTCAAAATCATTTAAAAGAAAATCTTACTAAAGATTTAGTAAGATTTTCCCAACCGAATATTCTAGACCCCTTGAACTATCTAAAAATTAAGTCCCTGTTTGATATGATTGTCGTTTTCTTATTCTTTTAAATAAAATTTTATGTGAAATAACCATAGATAGAAAGAGAGAGTATATTGCTTGCAATATTTACATCCAAGATATTTGCTTATAGCAACAAAAATGAAAAATAAAAAAAATAACTTTTTTCACTTTTCAAGTTTTTCTTCTTTTTAAAAGAAATCTAAATTTCCATCCATCATTTGACCAAAGTATATTACAACCTCACTATCATAACAAGAAGAAAAATATAAAAAAACAATCCTTCCAACTGATATATCAGATTATGTAAAATTAGTGTTTAAAAAGATAAATAGAGTAACCGTGCCAAAACGGAAGCCTAAATTTGATACTTTCTTTTTACAATATATATATTTTTTTAATGCATCAAGTGGCCGTTAAAATGAATACAGAGTAAAAATGAAAAATACAGTTAAGAAAGTAAAAAAACGAGGCCTAGATTAATCTTTTTTAATTAGTTCCTAAAATTTTCTGCCTCACTCCCATCTGTTAGCATGCTGACGTACGTACGCAGCATTTAGGCCATTGTTGTTTATCCATAAATAATTGTTAAATAAACTGACGTTTAGATTAAAAAGATTTTCGTATTTGTTTGATTATTTTAATTTATTTTACTAAAATTTTCACACTAACACATAAAAAGATGAAAAAAAAAAAGAGGGGCTGAAACAATAAATTTTTTTTTTATTAATTTTTAACCCCTTTCGTAATCAATTTCGATACCATGCAAGACAAAGTGAATTACAACGTCTTGGAAAGGTATAGCAACAGGACAAATTAATTTACTGTTAAACCAAACGAGAGAAGAGATCATTTATAGCCCAAAGCAAACTTCACCCCATCCTTCTAGAATTGAGCTACTATGCTTTTAAAAGTATCGATCATTGGTCTTGTAAATTTTTAACCATTGGATTAATAGATGTACGGTTAGGATGATGTGGGCCCCCTTGGGTTAAATGGGTGGTTGGTTGAATATTATAATCTAACGGATGAAAATGATCAAAGTCGTAGATCTAACGGTAAAAAATTCACAAGCACTAAGTTCTTGATGCTTTTACAAGCACCATAGCCAGACTCTATAGAATTGAGCTCCTATATTTTTAAAAGTACCAAGTCATTAGTGTTTGTAAGTTTTTAGCCATTGGATTAATAAATGTGCGGTTAGAGTGATGTAGGCCCCCTTGGATTAAGTGGGTGGTTGGTTGAATAGTATAATCTAACGGATGAAAATGATAAAAGTCGGATTATATATATATATATCTTAGCAAGCACCATAGCCGGATTTTATATATATATATATATATATATATATATATATATATATATATATATATATATATATATATATATATATATCTATCTATCTTAGCATTATTCATCGCTCTCATATACTAGGATTGACCTATACCATTATTTCACAATAATAATAATTGGTATAATAAAAAGCTAACCTGCAAGAGCGCCCGATCGAGCTGTTCCACGTGTGCGCTGTGAACCTGCAAACAACATACTTCATTCTCGCGTAAACGCACGATGATGACGAACGAAAAGTTATCACCAGAAAATTTGTCCGGAAAGAATCCGGTACTTATTGAGGAGAGAACAAGGCGCAAGGATACCTGGAATCTCGAATCGACGGCACTCATATGCTACATCAGATACACACATATATATATATATGGCCTTTCAATTCGAAATTACCGCAAGTATGTTACAATTGCATGGATTGAATAGTTGGGAGTTTATACAAATATAAATACATCACCGGCGCGCCCCGCTAGTAGTTTTGACCCCGTGAGTGAGTCGTACTCGAGCTTGTAGCCATCGAGCCTTGCTCTTTAAATACTAAGAATCGGATCGAATAGGCCGACAAAAGAAACCATTCATCTGGCTTCTCATTTCTGAAGTAACTATAGAAGAAAGTGGTCGATAATGTGTTGGATAACATCTGCGCCTTCAGAATGCATAAAGGAATCCTTAACCTGCCATATCATTAGTATCTTATATTGAACTTAACCCACAATATATCTTTCAGAAAAAAGAAAGAATTAGACCACAATCTCAGAGAGACAGAAAGAGACCTGAATGAGGCTGTGAGCCGCAAATCTCTGCTTGCTGGTGTGAAAGCTAACATCCACTCTCTCCCACGACAATCGTCGGAGCCCGGTTACGAGCTCTTCTGCAAACATAAAAGGGAGGAGCCGAGTATATACCGTTTGTCATGGTTTTTGTATTATCATGGATAAAAAGAATTGAATCCGAATAAATATATATTTTTTTAATTTTTTCACCTATATGTGGCATGAGCCATGAAGTTTTGTAAGAAAATAATACAGAAGTTTTCTTGCGAATATAGAGATAAAAAGATGAATCAATACTATACACAATTTGAATCCTGAAGTACTCGGTTTCATATGATAATCGCGTAGCTTTGTAAAAGCAGCTCTTTAGATACATTAGGATGAGAAAGTTATCCGAGTTGGATTCATGTGCACAAGTAATATGGATACGAACCTTCTAGCATATCAAAATCACCATTGCTAACTGCATCCTCGGTACAATTTTCGGGATTTTCTCCCTTCACCAGCTCCTCATGTACAACATGGGGGTATATCTTATTTGGAGAATCTTCCCACTACAAAAATATATATATATGTAAACAATGTAAACAAAAAAAGATAGGAAAATGTTTACAACTAGATTTACTAATGACACAGAGAGGGAAAACGAAAAGTAAAAACATAAAAAACTTACATGAACAATGGGTCATTTTGAGTCGACTACCCAGACTTCAAAATTTTGATTTTGCTACTCGACCTTTCAATTTGTTTGATTCGAGTCAACCAACAACGATTTGGCTTTAAAATTTAAACTAATTCCTTACTTTAATGAATTTATAGTTGCAAGAATTGCATGAAGTATACTAACCAAACATATAAAGATAAACGACGCATTCAAATTTTAAAGTCAAGGTGCTGTTGACTGCTCAAATTAAAAAATTGAAAGGTTGATTAGTAAAATCAAAATTTTGAAAGGTTGAAAGTTAACTCAAAATGGTCTATATAGTTCAAGTAAGTTCTCTATGTTTTTACCAAAAAATATAACAAGGCAGCAATTCGAAATATCATTTAATCATCATTAAAAAAAAAGTGGTAGAGTTACCGTGGGTAATTCGGAGTTTCGTCTTATAGATGACGTCCTCCAGCCAACAATATCTTCAAACACGTTCAGTTTTGGAAAACAAGGGATACTTTTTAGGGTAACTTGACTGGGTTTACACAGGGATAAAAGGTATGCATGGCCCTTGTAGTTTCCTAAGATTCTGATTTAATCTTTGAACTTTTCACTTAAATAGTTCAGTCCCAGAAATTTCCTGGAGTCAAACCTGTGGCGCGGCTAGTTGCACAAAATCATTGACAACTGTTATATCGAGCTCTGCATGTAAAATGACCATTTTAGCCTCCTCTCAAAAACTCACCATATGAAAGATATTTTATAGGAAAACAGTCAAAACGGTCTTCCTACACAAAAAGAATCGTATCTTGAGCAAGTAACATAACAGGTCACAGATTTTAAACAGCTGACAGCGCAAGAGGTGCGAATGCAGAATACAGGAAAATTCAGGGACTTAATTATTTGAGTGGAAAGTTCATGGAGTAAGTTGCGAGTATACTATCTGTGAATTTAGCCGTCCAAATGACAGCATACTGAATAGAATGATTACCAAAGGATTGGACAAAAGGATACGATCATGGCCAACATTTGCATATAAAACTCTACGTTTGAATGCTTGCAGGGCAGACCTGCAATAATGAAATACTCAATACCATTATTCTGTGACTTAAATAACCGAAAAGATTCTCAATCTCGGGGGAAAAGGAGAGGAGTTAAGAACAAGAAAGCATTATACACGAAAAAAAGGTCCCCGCAATCATCCAACATGCGTCGCAACAATGGAGGCTTTCCCTCATCATTATCAGTGAGGAAAAGATGCTTGCCAGTTCTTCTGAATATCCAGTGGATTACACGAGATGCAAAAGTCTCCATAGCAGTGAAACCAAATAAAAATGGAACCTGCAAATTAAATAATCACCCTAACTAATACAGTGTGATTTCATACAAGATTAAGTATCATATAAGATGACGGTGATGTCAAATTATTACATGTACATACAGAAAAATTAAATATTTTAACCTTGCAGAAAGCATCTTTGCAATATTAGATAGGGAGAATCAAACTACAAGGCAATTTAGTAGGCCACATCTCCACGTACTATGCAGTTTCTAAACGAGAGCCAAACAATCAAGCTTGTGTGCTGTTTCTAGATACAAAAATTTGGACCTACACATGAAGAACCATCTATTACATTTCAGCCTACACACAAATTCGTCTTTGTTGAAATGAACAGTAACTCTACATTGGGGGACCCTCACCTGCTTATCCGCCTCTGACATGGAAAGAGTTGATGCATTTTATTTAATTTTATGGATTTCATTCACTTTTGACTGATGGATCAATTGAATAAGTGAAGGATTAAACATATAGTTCATATGCTGGTATAGTATTTTATTTAATATTGTACTAAAAGCTTGTGGTAAGCATTCTGGTGCCCGGTGTGCTGGGGATAATTTCTAAGTCCCACATATAAAATGGCATCATGTGCAGGTGCATCTTCCAATACAAAAGTTACATTTGCAGCATTGTCGATTACATAAGAGTCAAACTGAAAAGGCACAGCTGTAACAACTATATGTCCGACTAAATGGCTTCTAATTAAACAGAATTTATAACTAAATTCAACCAAAACAGTTCCTTGGCATCTTTAGGGACAAAAGAAAGTGACATTAGATCAAAAATCCTCTAAGAATATTAGAAAGTGCCATACACAAGAATATGTGGCCAGCAGTTCACAAAGAGAGGTGGTCTTTTACACATCAGAAATTTCTATATGCATGAATATGCGACCAGGTGTTCACAACTAGAAGTGGTCTTCATTTATAAAACAAGAACTTCCCACTTTATTACTTTTTATGAAGAGTCCGGCTGGGATACTATCGATAGCACCATGCATTTGGTGCTACCAAGTTTTCCGCCGTTAGATCCACATGATTTTCAGTTAGATCATACTATTCAACCAATCACTCACTTAACCCTTAGGGGCCCACATCATCCTAACCACACATCTCTCGATCCAATGGTCAAAAACTTGGTAGCACCAATGACTTGGTGCTATTAATAGCATAGTAGCCTAGTTCTTTTATGAATATGGTATAGCTAACTGGCACATAAAATTCAGAAACACAACAGAAATAATTGTAAAAAGGAATTTCTACATAATTAGACTCAAAGAGGCCCCAACTAACCGACTTACAGCTCTATCAACCAGCTAAGTATATTCACATTGTCATCCACGAGTGAAATCCTTTCTATTTAGTCCTCCAACACTAAAAGTTCACAGTAAAGATTACTATGTCAGTTTTGAGGTAGTTATTTCTGTGTTATATGCACATGCATCTTGAGATAGGGCAGGGCATTATTTTTGGTATTCAATTTAATAGCTACCTTGTCAATTATTTTCTAGTATTGACATACAATTTTAATGAAAATATTAATCCATTTCTAACTCACGCAACCAGTATAGTCATTGATTTACGTTCTTACAATAGAAAAGCTTGAAACAAGCACTTTGGGTGTGAAGCCAAAGAGAAATGAGAAATGCAAGAAGAAAATAAGGCACTGTCACTTTTACTTCATCAGCTAAACTCTCTGTCAATTGCCAGAAGTAGAGTAAACATTTTACAATAGTAAAGGACTGGAACACAAAAATTAGGCCTCTCTCAGAACCCGGCAAGTATAAACCTATAGTCACATGACTGAATAATCGAAAAAGTACAGCAGCAAAGGAAATATATATTTCCAAAAAAGATACAAATTAGGTAAAGAAAAATTGAGGAGACAAATGGTAAACTTTTGAAAGATGTTGTTGAAGAGTATAGCAGAATAAAACCCATTTTAGTTCATTCATGTGACAGTAGTACCAGTTTGAATATAAAACATGGCAGCTCTTTTACTAAATTAGTTAAACAAAAGTGGGAGAATTGGAGTCTATTCCGTATATGAGAGGTGTATAGAAAGCCATTGTTTGCTGCTTATTGTTGGTTTGCAACTTGCGAAAGAAAAAATAATAATAATAATAATAATAATAATAATAATTAAATTGTTTGGATGGAAGAGGGATAACAAAATCCATGGTCTGATATCAATAATATAACTAACCAGGAAAAATCCAGTATTATCATCACAGAACTATTGATAGTGAAGGAACGAAGAAAGAAATACTCAACATCTCAAGAATAACATCTTATGAAGTGAAGGAAAAAAAAACAATATACAAAAACCACATGCTTGCCACTGACAGATAATGCAAGAGAAATAGTCATGTCAAAACATGATCTTAACAACAGAAATTTTCTAAAAAATTTTAAAAGAGACAGAAAAGGAACCTGCTTGTTTCCCCTCGAACCAAGATGAGGTGTGGCAACAGTTATAAAATTTACTGCTTCAAGACCGCATATGCTACCCTTATAGTCAAAAGAATCACAACCTTCGCACTCTTCTTGGGATTTTCTTCGAGGAGGTCTGTAGAGCCTACCAATAGCATATCTTGCAACCAATCCTCCTACAGAGTGTGCAACAAAGGAAATCTTTCGAATTTGAGGCCTTCTGTTGATAACTTCAATAACCTGATTTAATAGATTTTGTCAAAGACCCTAAAGACATATATTGACACACACACACACAAACACATATATCATCCCTGTTAACTCTGAATTTTCGTTCGTACCCTTAAAGAATTTAATTTCTGAAGTACATACCATTGTACTCAATAAAATATATATATATATAAAAAAAGCCTCATAAAAAAATTTCCAATACAAAACCAACTTTCACCCATGAATCAGAAGTCTCTCCAACTTACGATAAAGGCAGTTTTGTAAGAAGCAGCACTCTTGAGGGGTATAAATTAACTCAGAGTACACAGGGTTATTGCTGCAAATGGATGAATTTTCAGGGATACATAGATAAAATGCAAAAAGAGAAAACTAAGGAAGAAGAATAACTAATTGCAGAGATAAATCATTTAAAAATTCAGGAAACTCAGAAACTGAGTGCACCAACTTGGAGAATAGAACTAACCTCTTCTGCCAAACGCTCACCCATAACATCAACACCATCTAAAGTAAGCATATTCATGTTACGCTCACTACCTACAAAAATGTGGAAATGCTGATTTCTCAAGAGACATGAGAACAAAAACTTATCAACGCAAAAATTTTAAAAAAAAATTCAAGGAAAGTTACAAACTAAAACAAATAAAGGTAAAGGGAAATGGGAAAGATATTAGAAGGTCTTAATGAAATGTATCAACGAGCAATTCACACAGAATAAACATGCTTGATTAAGAGCATCGTCTTTTTACATAATATAGGGAAACACTTTGAAAAAGCTTTCTAAGCTGTTGTGCAAACATGGACATTGTAAATTGAGAAGCATAAATCATACATATAGTTTCCTGACTTCTCTTAGCAAAATAAAAAAATTGATAAATGTAGAAGAAAAGAAAAAAAGAGCAACTGACTACCAAATGCACCTTGTCTAAATACAAGGATTTTTGAATTACTTATGTATCTAGACTTCTGAAGAAAGAAAAACAAACGAAGAATGGAAACAAGTTCTTATATTGACCTTCTCTAAACTTGGAAATAAAGGAAGAAAAAAAAGAACGAATGGTCTTGCTCATTTTGCACAGCATAGAAATACATGATGATTTGCTAACCCATCACAAATTATTGTGCTACCTAAAGTACAATAAGAAAGTTGGCTTTCTAAGAAGATTCTCTGCTCTTAGCCAGCTTTCAATCTGTCGAACACTGTACAGGACTTAAGGATACATGCCGCAAATCAACAGAAAAGTATCAGAACCAAACTGACAGGATTTCAAGTATATATTATGCAGGATAAGGGAGTGAAGAGATCAATTATTCCAAACCTTCCTATGTTTATCAGTTCAGGCCCTAGTTTACTACATTGAAAATTTTATTGCAACACATCGTATAACATGTAAAACTACTCAGATTAGTAAATGCTAGCGTAATGAAAATGTCAAGAAGAGGCGAGAAAGAAGGAGAAAATCTATCATCCGAAGTTACAAAGAAAATACAAAATTCTAAAGTGTAACATACAATGAACTATCACTTTATCAGGAAGCATTTTAACAAATTGTTCAGCTCCAAATTTCCAGTCTGATGTGCTGTAAAAAATATGAAACAAAGAGTTAGATGAAGAGAAGCAAAAAAAACAAAAATAATAATAAAAAGGAAGAAGGATTTATGACAAACAGAAAGACAGCTGCAACAATGATTTTGTAAAAAACATTCAGATATATGATGCAATAAGCAAAGAAATTTCTTATTTGAAATAAGAAACTAAATAATGTTATAGATCTGCTTCTATGGACCAATCTGCAGTACCATTTCTTATAAATCAACTGTGTCATCTGTTGTTGAAGACAAATGTAGCAGCAATCTAGCAGATAATGGCTCTGGGATTCAGCCTGTCTATTAGAAAGTGCCATGACCACAATGTTGGGTGCATATAGAATATGAGTAGGGAAGTAATTGTATCCTACCAAAGCTGTTGAGGGATCAGCTAACACAATGAGAAAATGGCAATTCAATAAAACCAACAGTGGTTCGTCTTCCACTCTCTAATAAGAAAAATTCAGCATCACTATTTTTTTCTTTCCTCCTTTACTAAATGTGGAATAATACCCAAGAAAATAAACTAGATTTCTGGGCCATGACAATGAGAACTATATTACAATAAATAAATAATAAATCCAAAATGCCGTCCAAATTTATGATTTCAACTCCAAGTTTTATTTTTCCACCTATACCATATCCTATAGTCAAATTTAGCATACAGATGAGATTTTTCTTAGTAAGTTCAACGCCCCAAAAGTCAATGTGAACTAAACTGAAGACCTACCATAAACACGCCTGGTATAACATCAAACACTCTCTGAGGCAAGAAGGCAAGAAATCTAAACCACAAAAGACCTAAGTCACGCTAAAATTCAGAGAAATTCAAATCAAAACTTACCAAAAATACCTCCTGGAAATCCCAGGAACCTCAGTGCAATGTGAACCAAATTGCAGATCTAAACATAAACATCTATTCGGACATCAAACACTTGATGTAAGAGAAAATTGTTAAACCCACACCACCAAAATCACACAGAAAATAATAATATCACTTAAATTTTGCTTCAAATTACCTTCATGCACACCCGCAATTAGCAAAACCAGAAAGAGAGACCTAATATGCATAAAATTTAGAAAAATTGTGGGTGACAATTAGGCGAAAGTACCTCCCACCTACTTATTTCAATGTGAACTAAATCGCAGACAGAAACATTAACAAATTTCTGGTATAACATAAAACATTTGATCTAGCAAGAAAGCAAGGAATTCAAAGTACCAGAATCAAACAAAAAGAATAACTTTTCCTTAATTCAGCATCAAACTACGTTAGTGCCCTCCCAAATTTAGTGGGACTCCCAAACGGAGACCGAATAGACATGAAACTGAGAAATTCAGATTGATAGGCGGAAAATACCTTCTGAAAATCCCATGAAACTCAGTCCAATGTTAACAAAAATGCAGGCCTAGACATAACATTAAACACCTGATCTTAACAAAATAGCAAGATCCAGACAACCCGAATCACAGGTGAAAAAGAATAATTTCACATGATTTTTGCATCAAATTACCCTAATAGCATTCCAAATTTAGCAAAGGCAGAGAGCAGCCTAATAAACACATAATTGAGATGAATTCCGGTTGGATTTAGGCAAAAATACCTCCACAAAACACTTTATTGCAACGTGAACCAAACTGCAGACCAAAATGTCACCGTCGGTTTAGCATAACATCAAACACCTAATCGGACAAGGAAGAGACGAATCCACACAACTAAATTCCCCATCAAATTACCTCCATTCCGTTCCAAATTTAGCGGAAACGCAAAAAGAGAGTCCAGCTAACACAAAATCGAGGCAAATTCGGATCATAATTGGGCGAAACACCCTCGGAGAATCTCATTCAACATGAACTAAGTTGCTGACCCCAACAGTACATCAAACACTTGATCCGGAATAATTCCACCCAAATTCCGAATCAAACCACCTCAATCCCCGCCCAAATTTCGCGGAAACGCACGTGCAAAAAAATAAAACCCTGATCAACACAAATTTGACGCAAATTTAGATCAAAATTCGGCGAGCAGTACCTCCCGAGAATCCCATGAACCATCACCACGAGGTGCTCGGCCTTCGACGCCGCGCACTCCGACGAGCTCCACGCGTCCGTCCCGCCATTGGCGGTCTCCTCCGTGCGCACCTCTCCGACGTTCCCCATCACCTCCTCCACCAGAGCTTCACGCGAGAGAGAGAGAGAGAGAGAGAGAGAGAGAGAAGGTGTGAATAGAAGGGGAGAAAACGAAGGGGGAAATGAAAGGCGAAAAAGAAGAAAAGAGAAGAGAAGAGAAGAGGAAGAGGTGGCTTGAGAGAGAAGAGGGCGTATATATAGTCTTCAGGAGGTGCACTCACCGGTGGGTGTCGGAAGAGAGTGCTCACGCGTACCCAATAAATTCCCAAAAAAACACCCCACTAATTAATTAGACACCTTTAGCTACCGTTTGGTTCGGGATTAAGGAAAAATTAGTTATTCCAGGAATAGTGTTAAGTTCAGGATTAAGATAGGATTAGAGTATTTTTGTGTTTGGTTGGGAGTTGGAGTTAGTCCAGAATAATAAAAAATAGTATTTGATTGGAGTAGTTGGGATAAGAAAAATAGTGGGTTATTATAAATAGAAAATAGTGTTTGGTTGGGGTTTGGTGCGATTAGCTAAGTCGGAATAATCCATTTTAGGTGGAATTAGTTAATCCCATCTATTTTTTAGGGTGTTTGAAAATAAAATAAGGGTTAAGGAGTATTCCACCCCTTAAACCCCAACCAAACAGCGGCTTAAAAAAAATCAAAAATTAGAGACTTAAAAAGAAAAAAAAAAAAAAAAAAAAAGGCAATTTCTTATATACCCCTGTAAAGTTTCTCTTTTTTATATCCACCCTTCAACAAATAAACTTTCCCATATACGCTTTTCAAATTCGGAACTCTTTCCCATAAATCTAAAAATAGGGATATATAAGAAATAAAGAGAAAGTTTAAGGGTATATTTAAAACCAAGGGGTAAAAAAATATCACAAATTTACAGGGGCTATTAAAAAATTCTCTCTTAAAAATTATGTTACTTATTTTCTGGATTAAAAAATGTATACATTATATTTACTTCAATTATAGCACTAAAAATTTTACAATAACATATTTAGATATCAAATTTCTTAAATGTCATACATGCTCCTGTAAAATCCGTGTTTTTAAAAAAAAAACAAAATCTTCTTCTGAAAGCTCACATAAAAATTAGAACCATATTTGTAGGAAATTTATAATTTATATACAATATTTTTTAAATATTTGATGAGATTAACCGTTATAATTTTTTCTTCTAAAATATAATTATTAGACATGATTTGCAATTTTTAAGTAGTACTTGTCGAATCATTAGTACTAACCATTAATCCTAAAAGCTCGAATTATTAGAAATGCACAATCAATTCACTTAATACGGAATACTGGCGTCACGGGTCTCTCAATTTGTAACTCAGTATCACGCCCAACTTGACTCCGCCCTCCCCCGCCCCCCCCCAATCTTACATCATTTCGAACATGACTCGATCCAACATGGTCTCCCGCCATATGACAGAATACTGATTCATTTAAGCCAATAATCTACACATATAAATAATTATTTTAAAAATTTTATATTTAGCAATAAATAGTCACCAAGATTAGCATTATTATAATAATTATTATTTATTTTTAATAATAATTATTGAAATTTTGATTTTGTACTTATGAATTAAAAAAAAAAAAACAAACGACCAATCCATTAATGTTGTGATAGTACAAGAATTCGAACAGTTCTTAACTAAAAAAGTTATGCTCAAAATACATAATTCGTTGGATATTAAAATAAGGCTCTATTTAGAATTGTAAAAAGACTATATTACAACATTTTATATATTGCAATGAATCGTTTATAATATATATATATATATATATATATATATATTTTAATTATATTAGAAATCAAATAAATATATTTTTATATACTAATATCTCAACTTCGTTCTATAAGTCCTTAAAAAATATTTTCAAAAATATATTTGAAGTTTCATACATAATTGTTGTGTTGAAAAAAAATTTCTCGCATATTAGATCTTTGCAACAATTTTATGTGGAAGGCAAATTATGCCATTATTAAAAAAAAAAAAAAAAAAAAAGAATTTTGGGGGACATTATTGGTCCACATAACGAACCGGTGATTTCTAAAGCGGGCGAGAGCATAGAGTCGACACGTCAGCTATAAGTCGGTTCAGCTGTAAAACGGTGGACCGTGGAAAAAATTTTATAAATAGCTTTTTTTTCGTCCTAGGTGTCGACTCTCTTTCAATAAAATAATAAAAATTTTCAGCATGGGTACTTGGATAGAGATTAGAGAGTACACGTCGTTCCCAAATAAATAAATAAATATAAAAAATAATAAATAAATAATGGGTGAATTTT
This sequence comes from Aechmea fasciata, assembly GCA_025177825.1. NCBI lineage: Eukaryota > Viridiplantae > Streptophyta > Magnoliopsida > Poales > Bromeliaceae > Aechmea > Aechmea fasciata. The sequence continues at coordinate 14,517,192 of CM045923.1, forward strand.
ATTTTATTTTATTTTATTTTTGCTATCTCAAATGGTTGCACTAAACTATATTGCATTTAGCTCATCTATTATTTATTATTTATTATTTATTACTATATATTATTTTTTCTAATCATCTTACCACCAGTTTATCTTTCACCTTTACCATGTGGCAACCTCTTGCCCCTCTTTTAAACTAATTTTCCTAATCATCTCGCCACGTGGCAGCCTATCTTTTATTATTGCCGCACCTCTTTCTCTTTTGAACTAAACGGTTAAGCGGTTTCTTTGCTTTCCGTCTCATTAATTCCTTCCCCGTAATGTCTACCTCTCTCGGGTTCCGTCTTATTAATTCTTTTTCCATAGCGTATGTCTCTTGGCCTTCCATCTCATAATTCTTTCTTTATAACGTCACTACTTCGATTTTTCTCTCATTAGTTTCTATTTTCTAAGAAGTGTTGCCCGAGAAGCCCGTGAGCATGACATATGACGTCTTTGACAACGACCTCGTCTACTACGTCTGCTCCCCTCAAGCCCTGCAAGCGCAACACTCTCGCTCTCGTCGTCAACGTCGAGTGAGTCAAACTCTAACCTTAACCTCGAACCATTCTCCCTCGATATCGACCACTTATATTTGTAATGTATAGAACTTGCCGAAAAAGGGTCGAAGTTGCTATAATATTTCACGAAATGATCGATGTTTGTAAAGAATGCCTTAAATGATGATACATAGAGGTCTGATTTCTATGTAACAAATTTTTTCCTTCTATAATTTTTTTTATCTTTCGTTGTTTTTCATTGAATTATAATTTTATTTTAAAATTTTTAAAATATTTTTCATATTATTAAATTTAATCAAATATGATTATATCCGCCGCTCGGATTCGTACACTAGTGTTTACATTATCACCCTTTAGTTCCAAAAGTTATACTTATCGACCATTTAATTTATCTCATTTTTATCTACGGTGTGGTTATAAAATAAAATTTATTTTATCATCCTATTTGATAGTAGATATGTTTTATAAAAATAAAGATAAAAACAAAATGTATGCTAGTTAAGGATGATTTTTTGAACTATATACTGGTAAAGTAAAAGTGAACTAAATTATAGAGAGACAAATTAAAATTTATTCATAAATAAATAAATAAAAATCTAAATTATACTTTTGGATCTCAAACTGTGAGATGTGTTATATTTTAATTATCATACTATGATTTATCATAATTTTTTGTTTCAATTTTTTAAGTCGTTGCTATCAAATTTCACAACTTAATTTACTTTATTAAATACTTATGTGTTATTAATGCGGCAGTTATATATATATATATATAGAATTGAGCTTGAATACTCTCAAAAGCACCAATCCTTGGTGCTTTTGAGTTTATAGCCATTGGATCTACTCCTTGACTGCTACTAACCTTTGGATCAAACACTATTCCACCTACCACCACCTACCACAATCATCTCAACCCTACATCTCTCCATCCAATAGCTAAAAAGTCAAAAGCACCACTCTCTTGGTGCTTTTGAGAGTATTCTAGCTCAACTATATATATATATATATATATATATATATATATATATATATATATATATTATATATATATATATATATAGTCCTATTATTGCTTGTAAAAGCACCAAGAATTTGGTGCTCGTGAATTTTTTACCGTTAGATCAATGACTTTGATCATTTTCATCCGTTGGATTGTATTATTCAACCAACCACCCACTTAACCCAAGGGGGCCCACATCATCCTAACCACACATCTATCAATCCAAGGGCTAAAAACTTATAAGCACCAATGACTTGATCTTTTAAAAATATAGAGCTCAATTCTCTCTCTCTCTCTCTCTCTCTCTCTCTCTCTCTCTCTCTCTCTATATATATATATATATATATATATATATATATATATATATATATATATATATATATATATATATATATAATTGAGCTAGAATACTTTTGGAAGACCAACTTTTGGTGCTTCTACGTTTCTAGCCATTGGATCTACTTTTTTGACTACTAATAGCCTTTGGATCTAACACTATTCCACCTACCACCACCTATCCTATCAACCACCACCTACCACCATCATCTCAACCTTACATCTCCCCATCCAATGATTAAAAACACAAAAGCACCACTTCAATGGTGCTTTTGAAAGTATTCTATTCAACTCTATATATATATATATTAGTGAAGTTACCTATAAAAAGATAAAAGATTGACAAAGTAACAATTTTAAAATTTTTGAGTTGTAATGAAATATCAATAAATATAAATCGTATAAAAAAGAAAAGAGTATGAATAGATTTTATTTTACCCATTGTTTTTTGTGAAAGTAATTTGTTCAGATGATAATTAGCATATGAATGCATTAATTAAAAAATGAGTAAGTGAGCAGACAAAACATCAAGCGGAGATGGGAGATAGAAAGACGAAGCGCCATGGAGTGAAAAGAGAGGAGAAGGCAAGAATGAAAGAGGAATTGCCATATCGCAAAGCAATGAGAAATAATGTATGGAGCTATAGATATAGACATATCTATCTATCTATCTATACATTTATTCTAATAGGTACATTCTATATGTACACACTCCCTTAATTTGGGGAAGAGTGAGCCTATTTTTTTTTCTCTTTTTTTTTTCTCATTTAATTATTGTGTTATAGAAATAATTTTATTCGTCCATTTGTATGATACGCCGCTTCTTTTAAATAAGGTTTAATAGTTTTGTTGAAACAATTAAATTTTTTTTCATTATAGTTTTAATTTTTAAAAGTATTTGTCTATGATATAAACTATATTTACTATTTTTGTACTAAATTAATATTTTATTTTTTATAAATTTTTATTTTAAAAGTATCTAAAATCGCGGTAACGTGTAGGTCACTGTACTAATTATTACATATAATGAAGGAAAAATTTCAAAAACCTCCTGTGGTTTCGCACTTTTCATTTTAAGACTCATGTGGTTTAAAGTGTATCAAGTTAGTACCTTGTGATTTCAAGACTTTCTCACTTTAGTACCCTGTGGTTTAAAGTGTATCAATTTAGTACCCTGTGGTTTTTAAAACCACAGTATACTAAAGTGAGAAATCGCGAAACCATAGGGTACTAAAGTGAGAAAATGCAAAATCACGGGGTATTAACTTGATACACTTTAAATCACAGGGTATTAAAGTGAAAACATGCAAAACCACCGGTACGAACTTAATACACTTTAAATCACCTAGTATTATATTAAAAATGAGAAAAAGTGAAACCACAACGAAGATATTTGAAGTTTTTCCGATAATGAAAAGGGAGTTTGATTCTGGTGGCAGGAGGGGAAGCAGGAGCAGGGGTTGGGGTTAGGGTGGGGTTGGGGTTGGGAGGTGGGGCCCACCGCCCACCCATGGGAGGGATGTGGCCATGTGGGTGGAGGATCGAAATAGGCCAATTTTTTTTTTTTTTTTTTTTTTTTTTAATTTTTCACTGTCTTCACTAAAAATTTGGACCGAAGACTCTGGCTAATTTTTATAATTAAATCTATTTTTAAAAATTTAATTATTTTAATAAATTTAGTTATAAAAATTATATGAAGTATATGATAGATATGTACAATTAAATGTCGTATTCAAATTTTGAAGTTAAAAAGTATCACTGACGGACTCAATTCTAACGTAAAAAAGGTTGAATAATAAAAATAAAATTTTGAAAAGTTTGATAGCTGATTCAAAATGGTTTGTATTTTAAAAACATTCTATACATTTTTATTTTAATTTTAATATCAAACTTCAATACTATATTTATAATCTGATGAACAATCAATTTTATATTTAAAATATTTTGAAATATCCAAACTATGATTGGCAGATTTTTAATTTTAATAATTAAATATTTTAAAATTTATTAGGTAGGTTAACATATTCGTTCCTGGAATAAAATTACTGATTGAAGAAAATTGACCGATACTCAACTCTATGTCCAAATACACCATGTTATACTATTTGAAAAAAAAAAAAGTTGTATAATTTGGAAGGTTATTACGCTCTTTTATCTTACTAATTATACTTTTTTATATTAAATGAGGATTCTCATCTCTTGAAAAAAAGATTCATACAAGTATGGCTTGGCCGTTGTCATTTTTAAAAATTTTAACACTTTATTTAATATATAATACAATTTAATTTAGAGGCAATTTCATGTATACCCCTCCCAAAATCTGAAAGAGCATAGATGCCCTCATAAAGTTTAAAATATCACCTATATCCCTGTAAATGCAGAAAATTATCATCAATACCCCTACTGTTAGGTCTGTTAGCTTTACCATAGTTATTAAACGGTTAAAAATGGGTTAACTTTTAAAATTACTAATTTACCCTCAAGTTTCTTAAGTAAAAATGTATGGAGCCCCTTAACTATATGCCATTTGGAAACAGCTCTCTCAACTTTTATTTTTTTAGTTGATTAATTTTTAGTTTTTTAAAAAATTAACTAATTTCAGTGTATGAAAAAAATGAGAATTTTTTAATTTTTTGATAATTTCACTAAATCTAGTGACTCTATTTATATTTTATCAAATAAATAATTATATATAAAAATTTAAATAAAAATAATGTTAAGGAATTATCCGATCTTTCTTTAATCTTGAAAGTTTTAAAAAAATTTTTAATCAAAATTATTCTCAATAATTTTAATTGCATTAAATGCGTTAAAAAATTAAAATATAATATATTTTAGCTTCCAAACAAATCTTTCCTTTTGTTTCAATCGACACAACAATGCATGCATATAGCAATGTAATTTACTTTTGCTTAAATAGGAAAAAAATAAAATCTATAATTTATTTCAAAATTACTATTACTAATTAGGAATATAAATTGATAAAGATATACAAGTTTATCGAACTCGATTTAAATAGGATCACTTAATCAATGCTTTGCGTAGGAATAGTTTCGATTATAGATATCAAAGAATAAAATCTCATCGTATGTAAATTCGATTATGTATGCGTTTGCTCTATATTTAAACTGCGAACGGAAATCGAAACGAAAAACAAAACTAAAATCGATAAAAACATACTATATATAAAATATAATTTTTATATATTTTTTAATAATTAATATATATTAATTAATGATTTAATTTAATATGTATATATATTAAATATTCAAATATTTACAAAAAAATTGTCTTGAAATATTTAATAGTATTTCTACTATTAATAAGAGATAAAGGGTAAAAATGGAATTTTGAAAATTTAACTCCGTTTCACATGGGACTTAACAGATCTAAACTAATGGAGGGTATTTATGATAATTTTTAACATTTGGGAGGGTATCTGATATTATCGATTTTAGAAGGGTATTGATGAAATTAATGATTTCTAAAAGGGCATCTATGAAATTATTCCTTTAATTTATTAACAAAAAAGTATGCAGTATAGTAATCTAAATGGTGCGACATTCTCTACTAATGGTGTAATATTTATGCAAATATTTCCAATATATGTATAAAAGGTGTAATATATGCACAATTTAATATATATATATATAGGCCATTCTATATCTTATTATGAGTATTGAGACCTACTACTCATAAGTTGTTTTCGATGATGGAGCTTCCGAATCGACGATCCACTCCGTTAAATATGATCTAGAGTATTTGAAACTTCTAGAAAATAAATTTCGTAAATTTTCGAAATCATAATAAAGGCCATCAAGTGGGCATAAAATGAGAACGGTCAAAATCGAACGACGTCCTAAAAAAGGATGATCGGATCCTTCAATTCAAGATCGGAGTTATTGATCTTTATCTATGTAGTGAATAGAATTTTTTATCAAAAATTCAACGAATTTTGATTCTTTTATACCGTTAAACTAGCAAGTATCCCATACAGTAGTTAAAAATTGTCAAATTTGTGACCTCTTGATCGTAAGGTAAATGATGTCGAAAAATTATAAAATTTTATTTCTAGAAGTTTTAAATGTCGTAAATAACGTTTAACGGTGTGGATCGTCGATTCGGAAGCTCTATCATCGAAAACAACTTATGAGTACGAGGGCGATCGTACTCATAATAGTATAGTAGCTGGATTCATATATATATGGGTTATTTGCATACAGGTCCCTGTAAATATAGTAAATTGCGGATATATCCCTCCAAACGCGAAATTGGGTGAGTTGTTCCTGCAAAAGTCCGAAGTTATGCAGATATGTCCCTACCGTCCGGATACATTAGAAAATTTTCGTTAACCACGGTTAAAATACTTAACCATGGTTAATTATAGTGTAAATTGACGTATTTACCCTTCTTCCTCTTCCCTCTCTTCTTCTTCCTTCTTCTTCGTCGCCGGCGAGTAGATTCGGCGGCGACGGCGACGAAATCCGGCGGCGACGGCGACGACGATGGCGAACCTCTTCTTTTCCTCTTCTCTCTTCTCCCTTCTCCCTTTTTCTTCCTTCTTTCTTCTTCCTTCTTCCTTCTTCCTCTTCTTTTTCCCACTTCCTCATCGCCGGCATTGAGGGAGACGATCTCCGGGTAGAGCTTTGGTGCCCCGGCGTTCTTCTCTCTTCTTCGTCGCCGGCGAACCCAACCCCGCGCCGCCGCCGCCGCCGCTTCGACGGTCCGAAGAGGAAGAGAAGGAAAAGGAAAAGGCAAAAACTTTTGGAGGGATATTTTTGTGAGGGTAAAATAGTAATTTCACGTCTCCACCGTTAAAAAACAAACTGTTCACTAACGTATGTTAACTGCAGGGACATATCTGCATAACATCAAACTTTTGCAGGGACAACTCATCTAGTTTCGCGTTTGGAGGGATATATCCGCAATTGACTATGTTTGCTGGGACCTGTATACATTTAACCCTATATATATATATATATATATGAGTAGGGCTACTATACTATTATGAGTAGTAGAGCCCTACTACTCATAAGTTGTTTTCGATGATAGAGCTTCCGAATCGACGATCCACTCCGTTAAATATGATCTAGAGTATTTAAAACTTCTAGAAAATAAACTTCTAGAAAATAAACTCTTAAGTTTTTGCCACGTGGCGAATCCTCTTTCACTTCTCCCTCTTCTCACTCCCATTTCATCCAATGTTTCATCTTCCTAACCCCCACCTCTTAATTAATATATATTTATCCTCCTTCACTTCTCCCTCTTCTCACTTCCATTTCACCCAATATTTCATCTTCCTAACCCCCACCTCTTAATTAATATATATTTATATAATATCATCTCCACCTAATGATTCATATTCCTAACCCCCACTTCTCAATTAATACTAAAGTTTCTTCATATATTTTTTTACATATTCCTTCATTTTTCCTTCTTATCACTCTCATTTCACCCAATATTTCATCTTCCTAACCCCCACCTCTTAATTAATATATTTACATAATACCATCTCCACCTAATCATTCATATTTCTAACTCTCACTTCTCAATGAATATTAAAGTTTCTTCATACGTTTTTTACATATTAATTTTTTTTTCTTAGCACACAAAAAGAGCTAATATTTTGTAACTTTTTAAAAGTTTTTGTTGTATGTGTATTGAAATAAGGGTTTCGAGGATCGCGACGGAGCGCTGCAAGAGTAAATGGTGATGGATTTGAAGTCAGTAAGAGGGAATAAGCAGTGGATACAGATACGGAATTGATATAGTCGTGACTAAGGAGGAGCTCGACACTAGCGGCGAAAGTGATGTAAAGATTGAAATTTGCCTTCCCGATGTCAATAGTGCGATGAAGGTGTGTATGAGATAAAAATTTTATTGCTTATTTTATTATTGTTATGTGTTATTTATTTACCGAAATTATAAATTTTGCTATATCTACACCTATATCTGTTTTATATTTTATATTTGTTTTTATTGAAATTCAATGTCAAATCAAAAAATTTAAAATTTTTGTTTTATTTATATTTTATATTATATTCTATAGTATCATTCCGCCGCAATGCGCGGGTAACTTCACTAGTAACTCATTATTTGGGCATCGAAGTGTCACGAAGAGATGAACGTATTTTTATTTGTCAAAAGAAATATGTGGGGAAAAACTTGAAAAGTTTCAAATTGCGGATTGTAAACCGGTCGTTACCCCAATAGAGATCGGATTAAAACTCAATAAGAAAAGAGATGGAATGCCTGTTAATTCCACACGCTTCAAATAGTTGGTAAGAAGCCTATGCTACTTAGCCGCAACTAGACCCGACAAAGCCTATAAGCAGATACATGGAAAAGCTGACTCAAATACATCTACAAGTAGCAAAGCGTGTTTTATGGTATATAAAAGGAACATTCATTATGCTTACGTTGGCAAATATGAACTCATCGATAGCGATTGGGCTAGCAACATAGAAGAACGGAAAAGCACATTGGGCAAAGTATTTTTTCTTGAAAGCGGCACATTCACATAGTCATCGAAGAAACAGAATATCGTAGCTCTCTCGACAGGCTACATAAAAGCATCAGCAAACGCTATACAAGCAATTTGGCTTCGAAGAGCTTTTGAAGAATTTGGTGAAAATCAAAAATCACCTACGAAAATATTTTGTAATAATAGTTCGTTTATAGCAATCGAAAAAAACTCAGTTTTTCATGAAAAGTGTAAACATATTGAAGTCTGTTATCATCGTATTCGAGAACTTGTGAAAAAGAACAAAATCGAGCTACATTTTTGTAGAAGCAAGAATTAAGTCGCAGATATATTTACTAAGCCACTGACATCGAAAAATTTCGTGAAACTATGAAAGATGCTCGGAATGTGAGAAATTGGGTTAAGGAAGGATGTTGATAAGTAACCTGATATTTTTGATAAATTTAGATTTATTTCTATTAGGTCTATCTCTTAATATTTTATTGATTAGATATATATAAGAGATAAATTTAAATCTTGTCTAATTATTGCTATTAGAATTTGCTTTATGCCTATATATAGACTGCTGTAAATATGTGAAAAGCGATTCGCCACCTAATAAATTAGTCCAAAAATAATTAATAAAATTTTTAATTGAATTTACTGCAATACCCTTCTCCTTCCAAGACGTACTCTATATATATATATATATATCTTTGGAATAGGGAGACCTCTTCTTTTTGTTTGAGTGTTGATTTGATCAAATCTAACATCCATACTAATCCTTGCACGCAAGGCGAGTTCACACAAATAAAAACACGAAAATACTTCATGTACACTCATCCAGTGGATTTTTTTAGGGCTTTTTTTTGCAAATAGTCTTCTAACAAAAAAAAAATTTTACAATTGGCCATGTGTAAAATTTATTTGCAAAAATGATCCTATCCCCGCCACGCAAGCGCCACGCCAGCGCCACGCGGGCGGGGCCAGGCCAGGATATTTGTATTGGACACGATCAACCATTCACCGTGTCCAATACAAATACCCGGGACTTAGCCATATTTTGACTAAGTCCGATGTCCGAGGTATTTGTGGGTCTTACGTGTATTGGACACGGTGAATGGTTCACCGTGTTCAACTTAAACACTTAGCCCCGCCCCGCCCGCGTGGCGCTGACGTGGCGCTTGCGTGGCCGGAGTAGGACCATTTTTGCAAATAAATTTTATACAGAGCCAATTGTAAAAAAAAATTTGTTAGGGGGCTATTTGCAAAATAAGCCCATTTTTTTAAGATAAATTTTAAAAAATTATAATTTATTAAATAGTTCTATCAAAATTTTATTTAGTAAAATAATCCTATTCGTCCAACCCGGTGCTAGATGGAAGAACAAGTAGAAAACAGTAAATCATTTACCATTTTTAAATTTTATTAAAAGATAATGTATCCCTTACCATCTTTTTTTTTTTTTAAAGAAAAAAATGGTAAACAATCCACACACAAATCACATATAATAATAATCTAAAAATAAAAAATAATTAATCACTTTCTAAACACTGCGAACGAATCACTTACTCTTTCATTTTTGTCCAACATGTCACGAATTGGCAAGAAAAGAGTTAATTGGCCAAATAAAATTTTGAAAGAATCATTTAGCCAACTAGAAACTTTTTAAAAATTATCTTAGAAAAAAGTGGCCCGTAGTACTCTCCAAAAAAGGAAAAAAAAGGAAAAGAAAAAGAAACGCAAAACACTTAAATGTAGTATGATTAACAATTTTTAACCCACCGGCCCTAACGTAAGTGGTAAAAGACTTGCTAGTTGGTACTGGAGATTTCAGATATCTCGAAACCTAATTACTTTGCATTGAAAAAAATTAAAGTTTCTCTGTAGGAAGAATCCAAATTAAAAGGATCCTAAGATTTAAGCAAGAAGTTTATTATTTATTAATTTGTAAGTTTGTGTACAAAATATAATTGCAGGGGGACCCCATATTACTTAGAAGGAAGAAAAATTATTACTTTGGAAGCACTTCTCTTTGCTGAACAATTAAAGAAATTTTGGTAGCAAGGCACAAATTAAGGGATTTGGGGCCACATTTTTGTCGACCATTGAAGAACAAATTTCTAATCAACAAAAGTTGTTAAATAATTGAGCATTTGATTATTTTCTGAGGTAAAAATCGTATGGAAGTGATGTAAACTTTGACTATTTGGAATCAGATATTTGAACTTTAAAAATCTACATTTTATTTTATTATTATTATTTTTTATTTTTTATTTTTTATTTTTTTGAGAGAGAGATATTCCTAGAACAGTGGCAAAGGCTTGGTATTCGAGACCCGAGTTCGAATCCTAGTTGATTCACATTAATAGCTAAGTTTATTTCTTAATGAAATTAACGAAGCGGATAGCGTGCTACCTATCTCTCAAAAAAAAAAAAAAAATCTAAATTTTTTGAAGTTTCTATTTTAGTGCTAAACCACTATTATGAACAACTGCAAAAAACGAGCACACCGTTACTATTTGAAGCTGTAATAAAAAAGTTTATAACAAAATGAGTGGTAGATATTGAAGCATAAGCTAAAATAAAAACCATGTAGTAGAGCGATATATGAATGCAGTAGATACAAGCAATAACTTTTGAAGCTGTGGATATTGAAGCATAAGCTAAAATAAAAAAGTTTATTTTAAATAAAAAAGTTTATAACAACATGAGTGGTAGATAACTAGATATTGAAGCATATAAGCTAAAATAAAAACCATGTAGTAGAGCGATATATGAATGCAGTAGATACAAGCGATAACTTTTGAAACTGTGACCGACCGTCCCTAGAGCAAATGGCAAAGGATTTGGTGGTTGGTATCCGTGACTAGTTCGAATCGGTTGATTCACATTTTCGCTAAGTTTATTTTTAAATGAAATAAACGAAGCGGATAGCATGCTACTTATTTCTCAAAAAAAAAAAAAAAAACTTTTGAAGCTGTGGTAACAGCGAGGGAAACTGAGATAATAAATTTTAGATTTTTTTTTTTTTTTAAGATAGGTAGCACGCAAACCCGCTTCATTTATTTCATTTAGAAATAAACTTAGCTAGAAATGTGAATCAACTAGGATCCGAACTTAGGTCTCGGGTACCGACCACCAAGCCCTTTGCCACTTACTCTATATTGAAAAGCAAATTTTTGTAGTTCAAGTACTTGTTTGGAAGTGACTCATATAGCTTAGACAACTTTTTTTTTTGATTTACTTTCTTTTAAGCAACACAAAACATGCATGTTCCAAGAATTTTTTTAAGTTATGTTTTTAAGCAAAGAAGATCAGGTGATCCTATCTTAAAATGATTTTGCTTCCACTCCTTGTTTAAGTCAACAAATAAAGCAACCCATGTCCACAAGACTCACTACTAAAATACTCATTATAAAGATCACACACAAAACAAACTTAGCCTAAAAAAAAAGATCACAACTTAAGCATCCTATGTTTTCTATGGACCCTACAAAAAAAAAAAAAAAAAAAAAAAAAAAGCAAGTTGGGGGGCTTTCACCCTTTTTGAATACCAATATGAACTATTCTTTTGGATAAGCTTTGGAAAATAAATGTTTGGGACAACAAGTTTGAAACTTATCCACTTGGTTTTCTACAATAGTTGGAAAAGGTCATGTGCACTCAATTATTCATGCTTTGGTATTATATATGTCGGTAGCATTGGTAGCATTGAAGATACAACAAATAGCTAGAGCTAAGAGGAACCTTGCTAACAAAGTTAATATTAATAATTGAATGTGAGATAATTATATTAATGAAGCACCATATTGTTGTCCCTTCCACCACTCTCACATAAAAAGGTTGTGTTCAACAGTGTCTACAAATTTTCAAAATATCTATCAATGAGAATTAATAATGACAAAGCTAAAAGGACAACAAAAACAAGGAGGGTCTTTCAGGTTCTGCTGTAGTTTCTACAAAAGCAATTATATTTCAATAGAGCCACCTACATGAAGAATTTTGAAAGCTTTCATACTTTCTCAACAAACTACCTGAAAGGGGGAAGCTTTTGGTTCTATTGCCTGCAGCTTCTTGGCGCAGCTGAAATTGACTTCTGCTCCCCACCCCCTGCCAAAAAAAAAAGGTTTCATTACATTGTCCAACCAAGGAAAATGACTTGGTAACATGTTGTCATTTTTGTTGAAAAATTGGGAGCTTGAACCCCCTAACTAACTTGGTATATGTTAGTTAGGGCATTGCAACCATATATCTTACGAGTTTAATTGTAAGAAGTAACTCAACAATAATAATTGTAAGAAGTAACTCAACAACCAAAAAGCTATTGTTGAATGTAGTGATATTCACCACTTCCCCAGAACAATTCCTCATTGCATTTTGAGTATGATCATCGTTTCCCCAATCAAATACAAGCAACAGCTCTGATTCATGTAACCATACAATAGTATATCGTTATTACACCTATTCAACCTCCGTATATAGTAAGGCAAAAGAAAACAAAAAAAAAGAAGAGGTAATTATAACAAAATGTACATAATACCAAAAGTGTATATAAAATTTAGAGAAAAAAGAATAAGTTTTAGTGAACAGCGGATAAATAAAATAAATGAATGGACAAGATCTTTGAGATAAGTGTTGGATTAGGAGCTGAGGCACTTGGCCCACCGGAACCAGCAACTGATTTTTTCCGGCAGCATGTAGGGTTTAAGAGAAGCGGGGTCGACTTCGGGCCGCCTCGAATCCGACCATATGTAGACCCCTCTTTCTTGCTTGGTACCGGGGACCGTGTTGTCGAGTATAAATGCCACGAGGAGAGCCACCACCATGTTGATAGATAGAAGAGCATTCAGTGCATAATTTAGCTGAAACCCACGTCGAAGAATTAGTTAGAAACTTATAAATCTTGGTAAAACTTGCGGGTTAACATACAAATTTCCCCGACAGAGTTTATTTTCATTCTTAAATTTTAATCTGTAACACTTGGGATTTTGACTTGATTTGATTCTGAGCCCTTATTTTGTCCTCGAGTTTGATCCCGATCAGCCCTTTACATAATGGAAGCTACCAGAAGTATTTAATTGTGAACAAGAAAAAATTCTAGGAATTTAAATTGTTCTCGTCGAACTTATGAGGATAAAATGATATCAAAGGTCAAGCAGCAAAAAACTAAATGTATTACGAAGAAAATGGCAATGTCGTCGAATAGGAACATAATTCCGACTACAAAAAACAGAACACTGCTTTGAGAGGTGCTCAAGTTAGAGTTTACCAAATTATATTATCGTTCCTAAGAGGTGATTAACTGTTCACATGGTAAATGCTGGTAAAGCATACATCAGTCATTCATTTTGGTGGAAAATGAAAGAAAGTTAGGTGAAGAAAAATTTAGTAACGAATTGAGCATAGTTGAATAATTTTCTTTAATTAGGTAAATTGACTGGGTTAGGACAACTTAGGTTGGTTTGATCGAGTATGGAGTAAGTTAACTTGTTTTGCACTGGGTTAGTTAGTCTGGTTCACCAACATCTGCTTCAACTTGATAGTCAGAGCCGATGTCTGCATCAACTGGTGCAATCAGGTTAAGTTGGGCCTGGTCGAGCCCAAATCAATAAGCCCAAATTGAGTTATTGTCTGCAGTAACAGCTCAATGCTATATGGTAAGGGCATAGAACGGCAAGAGGACAAACTAGATTTGCTGATGATTATTTGGTGAAAACAAGGTTTGCCCCTGAGGGCCGTGCTAGCCGCGTCACCCCGTGTTGGGACAATGCCAGCACACAGCACAATTACATATCAACTGTTGAATATAAATATTATGAAAACATAGTTCTCTACTAGCTTAAACTTTTGGAAAATACGTTTGTTTCACATAATTTAATATGGAATCATAGCAGAATGTCATCAGTTCGAGTCCTGTCAGACTCCTAGTATTATTAATTTTCTCTTGTTTAATTTAAGTCTACATCTTGCGCCTATCAAAATGTCTCGAGCCCAGAACTGATGAGGTGTGTTGAATATAAATATTGAAAACAATGTTCTCTACTAGCATAAGCTTTTGAACAATAAAGATTGTTTCACATAATTTCACATCAACGTTGGCACACAATGTGCCACAGGCACACTGTCAGTATGGCACTGGCAAGGGTGTGTGCCGTACGGTGCCAATAGCATGCCAGCATGCCTGATGCCAATGGCACGGCAGTCCTTGATAAGAACGTATAGACACTCATTTGAAAAGGGTAGATGAACAACAAAACTTGATACAATATCTAATTTGTCATTATCTTTTATTACAATTGTTAAGGGCCTATTTGTTTGCCCATAACTGATTTTCCGGTGAAAAGTTAAAGTTGAACTGAAGTTCGAGTGAAAATTATTTTTTCCACAACTATTTGTTTGATAGGAAGTTAGCGACTTTGGAATTATAGTTCTTCCATTTCTTTTATTTGTTTACCAAAAATTTTCAAATTAGTAAAAAAGAATGAGAAAAAGGGTTAGAACAGTAATTTTTTTTTTTTTTTTCTATATCTTTCTCTCCTGTAATTGGCTTTGCCACTATCTAGGGTGAAGTCAATTACGGCGATTTGAGAAAATGGAATTACGGGTGAATTTAATTTAGGGCAAACATAAGGGGATATTTACAGCGAAAAACAACTTCATCCCTCTCCACTTTCAGTGAAACAGACATGCGCTAGATGTGTTCTGAGTTCTTGGCCCAATAGTTTTCCCAACCCTATTTTGTTTTGGTTGGCCTGTTTAGTAAGTTGTTATTCCTAGTCTTGTTGGGACTATTCCTAGTCTAATTGAGGTTTCAACTAATTTGGGATTATTCCTAAGTTAAAACGAAATCATATTGCAATTCGGTTACTTGTATAAATATACCTCTAATTCGTTCAATTGGTTGGATCAAAGAGAGGATTGGATGTATTTCGGGATGCCAGGGTTCACTAAGAAAGGCATTTTTGGTACCCCACTTTGGCCAATCATAAACTCTTAGCTCCGTCTTAGCCTATGGACAAAGGCCAATGGCTGAACCACATAAACCACTTGTGTTATTTTATTTTTTGGTTCTCTATTTCTCAATTTTCTTTGGCTTTTCAAACTCCCATCATATTAGGGATTTTCAGGCTTCGTTGTTCATCAATAAATTCTCATCAGGTTCTGTCAAACTTAATGGTTTTTGTCAAAAAAGTTGCAAACACTGTTATCTTTTATTTTAATAACTCTCCAGCAGGATTTGTCAACACTTAATGGTCTCCATGAAAATGTTACAAACACTGTCATCAGTCAAGTTTTGATGGAGAGTTAGTGAAATCAACTTTAGTTTACACACCCATTTCAAAGTGCACTATAGTTCAGCGATTATATATAGAGAGAGAGCTAGGCTACTATGCTTTCGAAAGTAAAGAGGCATTTGTGCTAGTAAGTTGTTTTCAATGATAGGACATCCGATTCGGCAATCAATTTCGTTAGAAATGATCTACAGTGTTGAAACTATCTAGAAATCAAATTTTATAAATTTTTTACTTTGTTTGCCAAGTGAACGAATAACCTCAAAATGAACAGCTGAAAATAAAAATATTATAAAAAATATGTGTATATGTGTGTGTGTGTGTGTGTGTACCTAATTACTTCCTACATTCATTTCAGTATAAAACATATGCGCACAAGGAAAAAAAAAATGTTCAGAGCTTACCGAATTGCTGCTGGTACTGACTGGTCCACTTGATGCGGCAGAATAGGGCAAAAGATAACTAGGAAGAATAAGCATGGAATTGGGTTCGTACTGTTGAAAATATGCAGGTATGGATAAGGAGATGAACAAGGTAAACCCAATGATTATCATATTCCTGGAGCTCGCAGTTTGGGTATACCGCATAGTTGACAGACCAAGTGCCACAATTAGAGCCCACGTGAAGCAAAGAACAGAGGCAGCTAATGCCAAGGGGATAGAAGCAAGGAGAGCACCGATTTTTCCTGCCATAATAATATATAGAATCAGAGAATTGAATAAAATATAGCAACTATATGCCAACAGAATTATCTATTTACATAAAGATAAAAACACACAAAATTCTACCTGAACTACAGGGTATTATGGAATTGGCACTTATCATAAAATTTTGATTATACTACCTAACATTTACCTTTTGTTACCTTTAATTTCAGAAATTCTCCCTAAGTTCTTATAACATAATAGGTTTTGCTAGAAACGTTAACATGAATATTCCATCAAGTAACAAAATATTCTGTTAGATTACAAAATATTTTCTTAATAAAGTTGAAAATACCATTAAGTTCTGAGGAGAGATACTTAAATTGAATACAATGTAGTTAGGTTGAAAAAACAGAGTCAAATTTCAGGTACCATTATAATATACCAAATCCAGCTAAGGTTTCTATGTCATTTACATTACATTCATATATATACGATACATGTGTATCCTTTATTCGCACAAAAAGCCACTTCCTAAAAGACCTTTTCTGATAAAAAACCAAATTCCAGTCTTAAACTGGATGAGCCCCACCTTAGATCAGGGTATCAAAGGGTTATGTATGAAAATTGAGATTTTAGTATTTTACAAGGTATATATGCAAATAACTAAATATGCAGCAATATAAATGCGAAGTGCAGAGAATAGCGAAATATACGTACATGGAAAATCTGAACTTTCATGCATGCATTTTAGAAAACTCAAATTATTATGTATGTGCTTGGACTCATAAGTGACCTTGTTTAGAAAACCTTTCAAATTTTTTTAATAGAAAACCAGCTTCCCACCTGAATTAGTAGATTCCCACTACAAGACATGAAAAGGAAGCTACACTTCAAAGCGTATATGAAAATTCAGAGTTAAATAGGATATAAAAGTAAATGGTTGATTCTCCAGGGCATATGTGTAAAACCCCAAAAACTATTACAACCACAGATGTTATAACATACCTACAAAGGAGAATAGGATCAAAAAGGCTGCTCCAATTTGCAAGGCCTTTCTGCTTCCCATCTTAGTTACATCAATGGTGTGTATGTTCTCGGTCAAAGTTGTTGACCCAGTTCCCGTACCCCAAAGCCCAGCTAGTATACTTGAAATCCCTTCAAAGCCAATGGCCCTGCTCACTATTCCAGGCGTTGGGGGCCTTAAATTGACTAGCAAGGATGTTGCATGATATGACCCAATCTGCCAAAGTTAAAAGAACTGGCTGAAATTAAAATAAAGTCTTGTATATCAAAGATTGTATCTGTAGAGAAATAATTATCTACTATTCTTTTTCCAACCAAAAAGGGAAAGAAGAAAAGACTCGAGCTTTTACTGTGACAAGAAGTTAAAATGAACTTTGCGGCCCAAAAGCAGAAACAGCAATCAGAAGCTTCTCTTGCTGCAGAAGAAGCTTTTAAAGAGCTTCAAATGAAAAGGAAGCCAACACTTACTATGAATTGCTCTAATCAAACAACACTTTGATAGTGCTCCAGCTACGCCAAGCAGGCCCTAATCCAATAAGGGGATTCGACTATGCTACAGGGTCTGTTGTTTGATGAAGCATTAATTGATTAGTGCTTTTAGGAGAAGCATCATATCAAAATCCCCCTAACAGCTTCACTTTGTAGCAAAAGCAAAACAACCAAAATTGGATATTTCGCTTTGAGGGCTCAGAATCCCATTTTAGCTTCTCGAGTCTCAACACAATAAACACTCCGGATTTTTGTCAATTACTGCTAGAAGGGAACGTGGCGGAAAGCGAGACCTGAAGCAGACCAAAAGGACAATAAATTAAAAAGCTGCTTCTGAAGTTACTCACAGAGTCTACCGACACAACCAGTGAAACAACGACCATAATCATAGAGGTCTTGAAGTGGAAAGTCGGGGAGCCCCACTGGAAAGGATAAGGAATCCGAACCCACGCGGCAGTCCTCCATGCATTAGAAACATCGGTTCGACAATGCCTCATAATATCTGCACGCCTTCTGCATGAATCTAATAAGATATTCGAACTAGGTATGTTTGAGCTGCAGCCCTTGTAGTTGTAAGCTCCACCAGCTGTCAAAAAGAACGCATACGCCCATATGATAGCAATACTAAGGGGAACCTGCAAGAATGTTGGAAACCATAAGCAACGATTTAAAATATTCAGCCCTCCAAATAAGTCATTTGCACGTATGTGTGTACCCCTTATAAAATCTGAATTTTCATATATATATATATATATATATATATATATATATATATATAGAGTGAGGCTGGTATACTTGGAAGCACGGAACCTTTCATGCTTTCAAGTCGTTTCCGATGTTGGGACTTTCAAAACGACGATCGGCCCCGTTAGACTTAATCTAGAGTATTTGAAGTATCTAGAAAATGAATTTTGTGATTTTTCGATATCACTTGCCTAGTGATCGAAATGGCTCAAAATCAATAATTTTAATGGCTGTGGTAACCGTTTGCAAGTTTAACTGTGTAGAAATATCAAAATCACATGAAATTTTAATAGAAAATTCTTTATACTATATAAAACAAGATCAATATCTTTGATCTAAAATTTTAATGTCATATCATCATATTTTGTAAGATTTTTATTTTCCGTTGATTTTGAACCCCTTCGATCACTAGGCAAATGATATCGAAAAATCACAAAATTTATTTTCTAGATACTTAAAATACTCTAGATCAAGTCTAACGTGAATCATCGATTTGAAACGTACTTCGAAGCAACCTCACTATATATATATATATATATATATATATAGCGAGAGAGAGAGAGACTCCTATACTTTCAAAAGTATAGGGGCCTTCGTGCTTGTAAGTTGCTTTCGATGATGGGATATACGATTCGGCAATCTACGCTATTGGAACTATCTAGAAACCAAATTTCATAATTTTTTAACTTTATTTGTCTAGTGAATGAGTAGTCCCAAAATAAACAAAATAAAAACCTCATAAAAAATAGTTATAAAAGACTCAAGTTTCAAATCAATGATCTTGCTATTGATGTTAAGTAGAATTTTCTATTAAATTTTATGTAATTTGTATTATTCTACAATGTTGAACTTAAAAACGTGCCACATCGTATTTGTTAAAATAGTCATTTTTGAGATATTTTGATCACTTGGTAAATGATGTCAAAAAATTATGAAATTTAGTTTCTAGATAGTTCCAATAGCATAGATTATGCCTAACGGAGTCGATTGTTGAATCGGATGTCCTATTATCGAAAACAAGTTACAAGCACGGAGGCCTTCGTACTTTCGAAAGCACAGAGACGTACTCGCTCGCTCTCTCTCTCTCTCTCTCTCTCTCTCTCTCTCTCTCTCTATATATATATATATATATATATATATATATAGGACCGCTACTATACTATTATGAGTACGATCGTCCTCGTACTCATAAGTTGTTTTTGATGATAGAGCTTGAATCGACGATCCACACCGTTAAACGTTATTTACAGCATTTAAAACTTCTAGAAATCAAATTTTATAATTTTTGGACATCATTTACCTTACAATCAAGAGGTCACAAATTTGACAATTTTTAACGGCCGGTATAGGATACTTGCTAGTTTAACGGTGTAAAAGAATAGAAATTTGTTGAATTTGTTATAGAAAATTCTATTCACTACAGAGATAACGATCAATAACTCCGATCTTGAATTGAAGGATCCGATCATTCTTTTTTAGGACGTTGTTCGATTTTGACCGTTCATTTTATGCCCGCTTGATTGACTTTATTATGATTTCGAAATTTTACGAAATTTATTTTCTACAAGTTTCAAATACTCTAGATCATATTTAACGGAGTGGATCATCGATTCGGAAGTTCCATCATCGAAAACAACTTATGAGTAGTAGGGGTCCAATACTCATAATAGTATAATAGCCATGTCCATATATATATATATATATATATATATATATATATATATATATATATATATATATATAAAATTAACGATAATTATGTTGATAAATTAAATAGGCTTCTATGAATACAGGTAGGGCAAGGAAATACATGTATTGGCCAATATGAACTAAACTGCAAGATATAATACATACAATCATCTAATGATATATGTAATTTGAAGGTCAAATTAGCATATGCCTAAAGAAACATAGGCTAAGCACGTCAATGTTTGAAGTAGATAGCGAAAGAACTAGCAAAGAAAAGGACAAAGAAATACCGCATAAATTAGAAATATATGATGGCCAAATAATGAAATTCTTCAAGATCTGCAATGAGAGAAGAATGTTGTATCAACATAGAGCATTTAATTATACAATTCAAGAATGAAAAGAATAAGTGGGTATTGGACCTAGCTTATGGAAAGTGATTTTTGGGCCAAAAGTGATTTTTCTACTAATAGAACGTTTGGTAACCTCTTATTCAAAATCTAATTCTGATTTTTTGAATAAGTTTTCTGATTTTAGAGGCCCAAAATCAAAAAGTAGCTAAAACCTGCTTCTTAAAATCGATTCTAATTTTGGACTGAAATTCCAAATTTTAATTTTTAATTTTATATTCAAATTTTAAATTTAAGTTCAAATTTAAATTTTAAAATTTTAAGTTTTAAATTTTAAATTTCATATTTTAAGATTTAAATTTTAAATTTCAAATGTCAAATTTAGATATTAAATTTTAAATGTAAAATTTAAGAGATAAACTTTCAATTTTGAAAATTTAAATTTTAATTTTGAAGTTTTAATTTTCAATTTTCAAAGAAAATTTTAAATTTTAAATTTTTTTTAAAACTTTAAATTTAATATTTAAATTTAAGATTTCAAACTTTAAATTTTAAATTTTGAAAATTTTACAATTTAAATTTTTAATTTCAAATATTAAATTCTAAATTCAAAATATCAAATGTCAAATTTTAAACTTTATTTAGATTTTAAATTCAAATATCAAATTTTAAATTCTGATTCAAAATTTTAAATTCTAATTTTAATTTTAAATTTTAAATTTAAATTTAAATTTTGAATTATTTTAAAATAAAATTTAGTAAAAAAAACTTATTATTTGCCAACAGCAAAATAATATTACCAAACAACTTTACAAAATTACTTCAGAAATACCGTTTTTCATCTAGACTTAAAAAAACGTTCTACAACTTTTATCCAAAATCAATTCTCCAACCCAAAATCAATTTCAGAAATCACTTCTCCAACTGCCAGGCCAAACAGTAACCAATGAAAATGATATGAATTGTTCAAAGATACTGTAATAAGAAAAAAACCAGAGTCTACCGTTGAACTGGAGTTTTATTTTTTGTAAGTTACTTACCAGAGTGAAAATAAGAACCAATACAATCAGGGGAATGCTGATTTCTACGCAACTACCAGCTTGAGGAAAGCCATAACTGAAAAAAGCCAAGCCAATTGCAGCTACAGTTGGTGCTACCACCACTGGATTTATCAATCTGCAGCACCACCCAAAACAAGGGACAAAAAAAACCTCAGAACCAAAAGAACATTGAACTGAAATTATATTATACATGACATTAGACCACATCAGTTCATCTAAATGGATTTACATAGTAACTAAAATGGTTGCAACCAAAAAGATACTTCGTCAGTAGGAAACCTTAAAATTGAAAGGCCTAGAATCATAAATAAATTTGTTAGCAATTTAAACAGTTATTCACATGTGAATTTCAAGAACTTTCCTTCACTTAAAAGAGTTTAAATCACATATCGCACTCTTAAAGTTGCACGTGAAATAGCAAGTCAGATAGAAAGCAAACATCCGGGAAATATTAAATTTGTTTATTTTGTTATTTAAAAGAGAGTAAAATTTAATATTTTATTTTAGTATTGGGATTTTGAACTGTCTGGCCCATCAGTCAAATTTGATCAGGCTTTATTAGATACCTTAGAAGAAGTGACATAAGACCGCTGTATCCTAAGATTGTTTGAAAAACTGAACCAACAATTATAGCTCCCTGTAATTCCCTCATAATGTGCTTGAATTTCTGCAATTGATTAAAAATTTATTAAAGCAAAAGGAATAACAAGTTTACAAGTTTAATCAACTAAAAAACAGCCAAAGATATCTACGTATAAGACCTAAAATTTTACAACCAATTGTAAGTAGGTACGAATTCAATATCCAAAGGTAGAAATGAATTCGCTAAGATCATGCATTGTCAATCTACAGGATACACATTTGTGCACCAAAACGATGTCATTATTATACGGTAAAAATGTATGGAATTTTCTTAAATTGCATCTCTCGAGTTGCTAAGTTAAAGGTTTTTCAAAATTCCACAGTTCTATAAGCTGCTAGCCATTAAGTGTTCTATTTTTAGTAGCTAAATAGTGGTTAAAACTATTAAATTTGATGAAACAATTGATGAATATTATAAAAACCCCTAATAATTTAATTCACTATCGCCACTCAATTCTAAAAAAAAAAGAAAGAAGAAAAATCAAAAGTTAAGAGGTTGTGAATCAAAAAATTCACGTTGCGGGGGCCATTTGAGAATAGGCTATAGTCGATAGTTAAAGGGATCCCCATACATTTTAACTTTACTATGCAAAAGATGGATGTCGGATTGACAATTGAGATAGAGACAGATTTAATCCATTGAGTTATGCTGGAGGGATTTAACCCAAGGTTTGAAGTGCCCGTCGGCACAGGCCGTATCCACCATGCCGTACCGTGCCAACAAGATACCGGCACGATACAGACCCCGTGCCAATGGCACAGCATAAAACCCTCTATTCTTTAAATTAGTAAGTAATTTCCTCAATAAAGTTCAAAAGATATAATAAAAAGATATAATAAATAGTTAGAATATTTTGTTGTTAAAGAAAATAAATATTTCATGCTATTATGTGTTGGCATACAAGAAATTTTTTGACCGGCACGATTCGGCACGCACCATGCCGTACCGTGTCGGCAAGTTTCCGGCATGACCCCGTGCCACGGCAGTTAAATCCTTGATTTAACCTATTAAAAATATATGGCTGCGATTGAAACCACGATCTCGCAGAATTGAAGGATGTGAACCAGCTCAGATGCAATATTAGCAAAAAAGCGATGTGATAGCAAAAGGCATCATGAGTTCTATTTTCACCACCTAAATAGCACTAAATATCACATAAGTACCAGCTCGATTATAGACTAGACGCCAAGATACAGAGAGTAGTTCTAACAACAAAAAGAAATAATTCACATTGTTATTAGACAAACTTTACACTTCTTATTGTTTTCTTTTATTCCTCAAATCAAAGCTTGCTACTGTGAAAAATGGTTTCATTTAAACATTTATTGTTGTTCCCAGCATAAGAATTATCCCAATCCCAGTGAAAGAACTATCTCTATCAGAGGAATATAAATATACAGATATCTAGATATGTAGATGCATATTAAGAGAGGAAACTCGAGATGCAACACAAATCAGTACAGTAAATATAGACTTACATTTTCACTGAGATTTCTGAATTCTTCCGAGTTTATAATTACCAAAGCAGGAGCTAAGTACACAAATGAGCTTCCCTGAACTAAAGGAAGCCTGGAACCTAAAAAAGAATGAAGTATTGTTGTGAAGCCCGAAACCAATAGCACGGTGGAAATGACGTTCGCAGTCTCCTCCTGTCACCATAAAAGAAAATTAAATTCAAACCGATGTACTACAATTTGAATTTGAACTTATATTGGGACAACGATGAAGGAAAGGTCTTACATCAGTTCCACCCATGGCCGGTACCATTATCAAAGGGATGAAAACAAGGGAACCAGCCAATGATAAGTAATGTTGTAAACCATACAAAATGAGGGGCACTGCAGATGGAAGAACAAATGCCAATAATGGTCAGTGTTGAGAAAAAATATTTGCCATCTACTTGAAACATTAGAACTTATTCAATGTTCAACTATTTTCAAAACAAATTACTTATTATTCCAAATTCAGTAAATAAGAAACAATATCCGAAGTTTGGGAGAAGGTTTATAGATAGTTTATAAGGTAAACTCAATACCACCTTCAAGATTATATAAATTTGCAAAAAAAAAAAAACAAATTACATTTTTGTCCACTTATTTCACTGCAAAACGCTAATAGCCTTTTTACTACACTCACCCATAATTTCTAGCACAGCCAAAGCAAAAGCTTCCAACTGGAGCTTCTGCCTTTAGCACCTAGAAGCTCATTTTAGCTCCAACACAGTGAAACCTCCCTACTTCAAAGAGTAGATACGCAATTTAAGAAGTAAGAACCTTTCTACACATTGAGAATATTAAATTTCAACTCTAGCAGCTCAGTTTTTCTTCAAGTTTATCAACCAGTCCAATTCAAAGAACCAAACAAGGGAAGAGCAACTTTTATCAAAGATTCAAATAAAAATGAGAATCCACTCCAAGAAGCATGTCATTAAATCTAAGTAGATTCCAAGATGAAGTGCTAAATCATTATGGATCTGTGGATGCGACAGTATGGATGTAACGATTTAACAAACTTCCCCAGTACAAACTCCGAAGAGATAAAAAGAAAGGTACCAATGTCCAGGGGTACTTCAACTACAGGCCCATTAGAAATTGACCCCTCAACTACTCTTCCATTGAGATCAGACTTTTATGATTTCTGATTTGTGTAAATCATAAGATAAAAAGAGAAAGGTAAAAATGTCAAGTGCTTACTTCAACTATAGGCCAATTAGAAATAGACCCCGCAACTAATCTTCTTCTATTAAGATCAAACTTACATTTTTTTCTGATTTGTATTACTATCATCAATTAGTTGGGGTCTTTGTCAAATTTAATGGCAATTCTATTAATACTGTTGTTCTAAACACTTTTTCAGCTTATGGAATTGTGGAATTGTCAACAGTTAATGGCCGATAGCTAACCAATTTGGCAATTTCATCGAATACCCCATTAAATTTGGGGGAATGACCCAAATCAAAATAACTAAAAGTTGACGTATCTATTAGAAGGCTCAGATCCAGCCCAAAAGCTTAAGCCTGGATACCATATTACAAGGTTCCGAGCCTGCAAATCAACACAAAATCTTAAGCTGATTGGTAAAAAAAAAAAAAAAAAATTGAATCACAGAAACTATGGGTTATGATCCTGATTTGCATCCAATATGGAACTATATGTGAACAATGTTAATCAAAAGAAAATTAGTATGAAGGATCTATTTCAAACTGACATATAGTTAAGTGTGTCCTCTCCTCCATATAGTTAAGTGTGTCCTCCATATAATTCTTACCAGTAGTAAAAAAGAGCAATCCAAAAAAAAGGAAAAATCTTACCCCACCCTGGATTTTCGGTGACACCACATCTCATCCCAGGAGATCTAGACCCAGAAAAATTCTCAGCCTCCTGAGAATCCGGAAAGAAGCCGATCTCCACTCTCCTCTCGTCGTCTTCTTCCTCTTTCCCCAACTCCTTTTTCACCTCCTCCTCCTCCTCCTCCTCCTCCACTGCCCGCGGTGCCACCGCCGGAGGTGGCGGAGGAACTCCGTGCCCACCATTTTCACGTAATCTACCATTCAAGCTCTCATTCCTAACCCTAACCATCGGCTCCTCCTCCTCTCTTCCTCTCCTCCTTCTGAGCGCCCACCACCTGTTTGATCTCGGGCCTCCTCCGCCCCGGCGCCGGCTCGATCTCCGCCCGCCCGAACAGCCCCTCCCCAAGGAGAAGGCGCCGCCGCCGGCCCCCGGCGCCGGCGAGGGCCTTCTCTAGGTCCAGCACCGTGGGCTGCGTGCGCGGAGGAGGTGGAGGTGGAGGGGGAGGGGGAGGGGGCTCGTCGGGGTCACGCTCGCTGGGGGCGGTCTCGCCGGAGAGGTTGGGGTTGAACCCGGTGCGCTTGGCCCAGGATTTGAGCTCCCTAGGGTTGTGGTCGGTGTTGGGGACGAAGGGCTCTATCCGCGGCTGCCACGGCCCGTGCCCCGCCCCCTGCCGCGGTGGCCGAGCCTTGTGGGGGGCGTCGCCGCCGCCGCCGCCATTGCCGAGTCCTTTGGAGCTCGATGTTCCTACGTCCATTGCCGAGGCGAGAGAGAGAGAGAGAGAGAGAGAGAGAGAGAGAGAGAGAGGAGTGAAGGGGAAGGGATAGGGAAAAAGGTTGGAGAGTGGAGTTGTAAAGGCGAGGGGAGTGAGAAAGAAAGAGAGAGAGAGAGAGAGAGAGAGAGAGAGAGAGAGAGCGCGGGGGAAGGTGATGTGTCACTTTCTTCGGTTCAATCCGATGATAATTAAATATGGGGGTTTTCTTTAGAGCAACCACTCCCTGCACCTGGTGCACCATATTGGTACTGCATCAGATTTGGAGTCCTCAAAAGTCATAACTTCAAAAAAAAAAAAAAAAAAAAAAAAAACAGGAGTACTTCAAATACCGCTTTTTTATTTCGTCAGTTTCTTCGTTAATATTTTGTTAAATTATATACAAAAATCATAAATATCTCACTTAGGTTTATCGAATATTTACTCTAGTATCCTTTTAGTTTTAACTTTGCCATTAATTTCACGAAAAAAATTAGTAGAGAGAATAATAAAAAGAGAAAAATAAAATTAGGGGTACTAAATTGATACATTTTAAACCACAAGATATTAAGATAAAAAAAGTGCGAACCCACATAAGTGGCATATGAAGTTCTTCCAAAAAAACCGCCTCTTCTCTCTTTGTTTGTCATTTGTTCTTCATTTTAAATTTTAAATAATTTTTTGCATTAAAAAAATGTAGAACAGAGTGATGGATCACTCGCAATTTAAAAAAATTATCATTCATTATTCGGTTGGAGTATATTGTAAAGTAGTTAACTAATAATAGCAGGAATCTAAAATAATTTCGCCAATATATCAAATCACAAAAATTAATATTTTATAAAAATAAAAAAATGACAACAATTTCACAAAATTAATTATGTTTGACAATACAAAAAACAACAGTATATATTTAAAACGACGCATAATATTTTAATATAGCAACTTACATATTTTTGCTGATTTATTCTGTATTATTTAATTTTTAGATAACCTGACGGCGATATTTTCTAAAAATTATAAATTTCAGTTCATAAATAATTTAGTTGGTATCGATCGGCCATTTATTGAACACCAAAATTGAAAATGATATTGGGCCCAGAAAAAGAAGCGGTGCGTAGATGTAATGGTGCACCGGGTGCACGCAACTAATAGTTTCTGGTGGGTTAGTGGGAGATGTTGTGGAGGAGGCGTTGAAAGAGGGTGGTTGGATTATGCCATCTTTAAATCTAATTATCTCTATTTAAAAAAAAAAGAAATTATTCCATGCACCCGGTGTTTTCATATGTCTAATGCACCGTAACTTTTTTTGTTAATAACTATTAATAAATTAAAATTAAAATCTAACTTAACAAATATGATCTATAAATTAAAGAGCTCATATATGAGAAAACAAAATCACAATTTTTATAAATATATTATTATGGTATTTTTCAAATATATTTTTAATATATATAGTACCTCCTTTGGTGAAATATTAAATGTAGATTCTTATTTAGAAATCTTTAACATTATTTTTTTATTAGAACAAAAATAAGTGTATTCCACAAAAGCTATTAGATAATTAATATATTCTTTTAAATTTTAAAATGATCTAAATTTTAAATACCTTACAAAATACTTCTCCGTTGACTTTTCATCATTCACTAGTGTAGTAAACGTGCGTTGCGATGGGTAGTTTAGATTAGGATTAAAGTAGGTCAACCATTGATTAGACATTATGTTTGTAGGAAAGACGAAGAATTGGATTAAGGTGAGTGGACTATTAATTAGACGTTATATTTGTAGAAAATGCGAAATGTTGGATTAAGGTGAGTAGACTATTAATTAGATGTTATAGGTGGAGGGAAGACAACGTTATGTGCATAGGAAAGGCGAAAGATTGGATTAAGATTAGTGGACTATTAATTAAACGTTATAGGTAAAGGAAAAGCGAAGATAAGGAAGAAAACTCCGTACGTGACTTGTGTTTTGGGAAATAATGTATAGAAGATAGATATAGATACCGCCACGTGGCAAGATTAAGAGAAATATCATGCCACCACGTGACAAGAGAGGAATATCTTGCCGCCATGTGACAAGATTAAGAGAAATAATGTATAAGTATAGATCCATTAAAATTCTACTTTCGGTCGCCAAGAACTGTACAATCGAGAAAAGAAGTTGTGCTAGATTTACAACTTAATTTAGATTGTAATCCTATAATAATCTTAATCCAATACCTATCTTTTCTTCACTGGTGTTATTTTTTATATTTACTAAAAATTAAAAGCAATCGGTAAATACTCAATACTCTTGAATAGGAAATATAGCGTAAGTAACATCGGTATCTTTACATATTAAACTTATAATGAAATATGTGGTATGAAAAATAGGCAAAAAGAATGAAATGATGCAAGATATTAAAAATTCAAAAGAATATTATACAAATTATTTTAAAATTTAAAAGAAAATATTAGTTATTTGTACATTTTAAAGGAAATACAATTATTTATCCCCTTTTTATTTATTTATTTATTTTAAGAAGGTGTATGGAAGTAATAACTTCTCTTTTAAGAGAGAGAGAGAGAGAGATGTTGACTTGAGTGACTGAAACGCCAGTAGGTTGGTGGATGAGGTAATTAATTTAAAAAAATAGAGAAACTATTCCGCACCTGGTGTATAAATACATTTTATACACCACACTAAACTATTCCCTGCACCTGGTGTATAAATACATTTTATACACCACACTAAATATTTGACTATCAATGTTTCAAAATTAAAATCTAATTTGACAGATATAACGTACTACATTTAAGAAAAATTTAAAAAATATTATGTATAAAAAAATATTTAAAAAAAAAGCCTATATATCCCTTAAAACTTTTGAAATATTTTATTTATTTCTAATTTAAGACAAATAAAAATCATTGATAATGGTAGAATGATATATATTTGAAAAGGCAAAACGATAATCTTAGATAAATAATGGCCGTTATTGAAAATTTAACTATAGGGGTATACATGAAGGTTTTGGAACCCTAAAAGATATTTTTAATATTAACCTTCCACTAGAGTAAATAAAAGAGTCAAAAAAATTTCGGGTGTTTATAATAAGGAATTGTCTCTATTTTAAAATAGCTATTGTTATGTGTCAAACAGTTTTTTGATTACATGCAAAAAGAAAGATTTGTTCAGTATTTATAAAGTTTAATATATAGACATTTCAAATGCCATAAAACTCAATCCAATGAATTAAGTAACGATTTTGAGAATTTTAGATTAAACAACTTTGCATAAAATGATTCAAAAGTAGCAATTCAAATCATATTGAGTTAAAAAAAAAAAAAAAAAATGGTAAACTTCAAATATCGCCATCACACCTCGAATTACCACGTTTCTCTGGAGTCTGGACACGCCAACAGACTCGCTGTATACATAGAAATTTTTCGTATATACGAAATGATAGTTGTATATATAAATAGAATATAGCTACACAAGAGGTAAAGAGCTGCTATAGTTAAAACATGTATACAAAAACGTAGGGGTTCCACTATACATACAAAAGCCACGGAACAATCTCGTTCCAACGAGTACAACAATATAACAGTATGTACATATGTAACCCCAAAACTACCTCAGCAGGGTACTTCTCTAACACAGTGACCAATGATGGTAGGGATCTAACTCGCGACTCCCTTACCGCGATCGGAATCAGCAACAGCAGCAGTAGCAGCAGCGGACGGCTCTGCAAAAATGTGGCAACAACTATTTATGAGAACTATTGTAAAACAGAATAGTGTTCAGTGGGTATCATCACCAATCTCAACGGCCTACCCACACTAAGTCTACAGTACAAGTAAGACAAAAATAAATAAAGGATAGTAAGAAAAATAGAAGAAACTCCACATTATATGCCATTATACTACCGCTATCCAAACCAAGCTCATCGTAGATATAGAAATGTATCCCTAGCTACACACCGACACAATCTCGAGGGATCGCTAATCTCGGCCTGCCGTTCAGCCTGTACCCGAGATACACCGCATGCCACCTATGGGGGTGGCCGGTCCAAGAACTGCCCAAACGAAACTGCTGCGATACCAACGCAAGTAAAGTCTCTCTCCGAAGAAGCACTCGTGGGAGCGACCCAATCAAGTATGCAAGCGTGTCTCTATCGAGTTCAATCAGACTCACACAAGCTATAGTTAATGCAATGGGTTAAACTAGTCTAACAACCAAAACTCACGTGCCATCGACAATATGAAACAAGATGCATGTAAACATCCGGATCCACCGTCAACCCCCGACAGCTCTTGACAGTACAAAAGAGTCCAAGCCCTGCTATAAAACAAGCTTGGCCCCTCAACACGAGCATAACCTACACTAATTTGAATATCCACTACGCACTAACAGAGGTGACACAAAAGAATAACAGCTCCTAAAGCTAATACAGTTACTTTTCAAAAAGAGACAACGTAGGGTTAAGAAGTTTTCTCCTAAGTTCAATCCCAATCCAGCATATATGAAATTTATCTAACATCATTAGATTATGCTCTAAATTCAGATTCCATATAGAACATACAAATCTATGAATTCTAGCTACAAACATGAACTAAACTACAAATAAAAGCATGCTGGCATTCTAAACTTAAGAGGAGTTCCGAAGTGTTCAGTTAACATCAACCCACCTTGAATGCTCATCCAACGTCGGCCAGAAGTCGATAGGAGAAATCCCACGCTAGCTCGACCTCAAACGGGCTCAACCGGAATCGGCCATGGCACACAAGCAATTCTTCAAGACGACGAGAAGGAAGATCGGCTTATTCCTCAAATTCCCAAAGAAATGAGAAGAGAAGCTAGGGAGAGAGAATGACGAGGAGTTAACCACGTTCTCCAAGCTTCTCAGGCATATATAAGCTGGGGGTCGGTTGGCGATACAATCCACAACCAAAAAGACCAAAATATTCCTTACCAACACTAGATCATCTTGGGTACCGATATGATACGACGCCAACAAGATACTTCGCACGCCGGGTACAGATTAGCCCGATGCAAGACGTGATCGATTGAAAAGCGCAAACCCGAGAACTCCATTTTTGCGTAATCCCTCTAGGGTTCCGGTACTCAACCCAGATACCGATACTTAACACTAAAATCCTGCACTTTGCAAATTTCAGGGTCTGAACTCCAACTCGCACTACACCGAGTCTGGTTCTGCGTCAATTTCGCGCTAAAACGACTCCGACTTGTCCCGACACTTTCCAGACGTGTCGACAAGCCACAAACGCTATAGTCACTCGGGCATCTAAACCTTAGGGACGCTACAATCACCTATGTGACTTCGCACTTCCTTACTTTAGTACCCTGTGATTTAAAAAGTATCAATTTAGTACCCTATGGCTTCATTTTTCTCCTTTCGTCGGCCACTCTGTTAACTTTTTGCTAAATTATATACAAAAAACTTCAGATACCACCTATAGTTTATGAAATATTCACTTTAGTACCCTTTAATTTTAACTTTGTCACTAATTTAATAAAAAAATTTAGTGAAGAGAATAACAAAAAGAAAAAAATAAAACCACAGGATACGATAGTGATATACTTTAAATTATAGGGTACTAAGATGAGAAAGTGTGAAACTATAGGGATGGATGGTATTTGAAGTTTTTCAAAAAAAAAATTATAGTAAGAAAAGACAATACCCTTTTTGGACATCCAATTCTTTTGTAATTATCTTGATGAAATCATGTTTAGATACTGTTTTACATAATGTAATATGCTAATAAGATTAGAACTATAAATTTTGATTTTAATAAGATTGTATGAGTTTCGCCCAACTCAAAACTTAATTTTGAATACAAATAATATACTGATTTATTTTGAATATTCTCATGTCATAAGTAATAATTGATCATAATTTTTATGTAAATTTTTTTATATAGAAAAACTAATCATTTTAGCACAAATAAAGAAAAACGAAGCAGTTAGCATGCTACAATTCTCACTAAAAAAAAAATAAAAATAAAAAATAAATTCAATCACAAGGTTTTAAGGGGTATGGTGTATGAGATGAAGTTATACACCTGGTGCAGGAAAATAATATCTCATGCGCAACGGGATCTGTACGGATCCAGCAGTAGTTAAATATCTTCAAAAAATAATACTAAATAAATTCATTGGAGATCCAACGGTCGGATACAATTTAAATTTCAGTTGTGATTCATTCCTAGGAGCTATTTTTTAATAATAATAATAATAATAATAATAATAATAATAATAATAATTAATATGCCCTAAAAATTCTAAAAATATCTAATTTATTCCTCGGTCGACCAGAATTTTTTTTTAAAATTATGAATAGTAGCGAGTGTCGGATCGTTGGCGCTAATCATTAATTTTAAAAACTCGAGCGGTTAAAAATAAACAACCAATTGCCCAACTCAAAACTTAATTTTGAATACAAATAATATACTGATTTATTTTGAATATTCTCATGTCATAAGTCAATAATTGATCCTAATTTTTAAGATAAATTTTTTAAATCAACAACTAGAGATATATAAAATAAACAAGAGAAATTTTTCGATACTTGTTATGTCAATTGAAAAGTCACAAAATAAATGGCGATAAAGATGCTAAATTTATCTTCAAAAAAAAAAAAATCATGAAAAATCTTTTCTTTTTTTTTTTCAGCTTTCTACTTGTTTGGTTCTATGAAAAAACTAGTTTATTTTATTTTATTTTATTTTTATGAATTTTTTTTATATTTTTTTTTAAAACCAAATGAACCGTAAATCTCCAGCCAAAGAGTTGTAATTCTTAAAATCCTTTATCCGCAGTGTTGGAGGAGGATCTATAACTAACTCATTTTGAATTTTTAGTATTAAAAATATAATAATAACATAAAAAAAAGGCTTTTTGGATAATAATGTGAAAAAAAGCCCTTTGCATGAGTAAAGTTATAAAATTGTATAACCCTAATATTGTTTCATTGAAATTGGACTGTGGGTTAAATTAGAGTTCAGTGAAAATTACTTTTTGTCTATTGTTTGTTTCATAGCTATAAAAGTGAAGTTCCTTCATTTGTAATCTTTGTTTAACAAAAATAAATAATATAAAATTATGATTTATGTATAAATAATAAATAACTTAATAAATAATAAATTATAATATAATAAATAAAATAGTATAATTATTTTCCTATATAATTAAAAAATTTAATACTAAATTACTTTTTTATACATAAATTATAACAATACAATAATAAACTATAAAGTAAAAAAAAAAAAAAAAAAAACTTAACTAATCAATTTTCATTATATTTTAGATTTTAGATGTACAAACTAAATGAAGAAAATAATAAAACTTAACTAATCAAATTTTTTCATATTTTAAATATACAAACTAGATAAAAACGTAATTAGTATCATAGTTAAATATATTTATATATAACTAGCGTTATTTATTGTTTGTTTTTTTTTTCTTCACCTCTCTTTACAATAATTGACTTCGATCAGCTCGGTGTTTCGAATAACTTCAATTTTGACTGTATCTTTATTATGTTGAAACAAACAGTAAAAATAATCATTTACGGCTGAAAATGATTTTACCTCTCTCCATTTTCACTGAAACAAATAGATCCTAAGTATATCTGTAAAGTTATCTTCAAATACCGCTGAAATAATCAGCATTTTACGCATGAGTAGAATTACTATAAAAGGTAGCTGATGTACTACACAAGTTTAGAAAAAGGTCATTCATATTACCGAAATAAGTTTATTATTGGCAGAATACATACATTATATTTAATTATAACTTGAATAACTTATTCTCGCAATAATAAAAATTTGATATTAAACAAATATCTACTAGGGTAGATCTCTCTTATTTCCCACTCATTATTTAATATTTTCTCTCCAAATTCAATCTTCTTTTTCTTACAAATATTTTGACCTTGCAAGACTTCACTTGGAATTTGTAATAAATAATACGGTTAATTGTTTATATACGAAAAGTTTTCGACCTTTCGATTTACCCCTATGAGAAGACTAATATTGAAAATACCCTTACTACGTTCCAACATATTTCTAATCTATCCATAAAGTTAAAATCTGTTAATTAACTCTGTTATCTCTGTAAAATTACTATTTTACTCTTTCACCATCACTGCCTTTCTTATTTGCTTTTAAAGTCATGGACACAAAAAGTATTTTGATTTTTTATCTTTTCCAATATACCCCACTTCCGTCACCAACATTTCTTATTTGCCCTTAAGGACAAAATTGGTATTTTAATTTTTTTTAACTGTGGTAGATATTTAACTCACGTTTAAGCCAGATTAACTTTTTTTTTAGTGAGACCGTCCTAGAGCAAGTGGCAAAGGGTTTGATGGTTGGTACCCGAGACCTAAGTTCGAATCCTAGTTTATTCATATTTCCAGCTAAGCTTATTTCTTAACGAAATAAACAAAGCGGGTAGCGTGCTTTAGGGATGGTTAACCCAAATTAACTTAACAGGAGATAACTGTGGGGTATTTTGCAATAACGGTGGAACATATGAGGGATATTTTAGAAAGAAAAAAAAAAGTAGAGGTAAATCAGATATTTTCAAACGTACAAAAGGTATATATAGGCAATTATCCCTAAATAATAATATGTTGTTAAGATTGCACTGGTTTAATTAAATATGGGCATTTTTTTGTAAATAGCCCCCTGAGTAATTTTTATTTTAAAAATAGCCCTATCAAAATTAAAATTGCAAAAAATAGCCCTACCCTCGCCACGCGTACGCCACGCGCGGCGAGGGAAGGGCCCGTGTGTTAAGTTGAACACGGTGAACCATTCACCGTGTTTAGTACGTATATTTTTTTTGTATATTGAAAAAATGAATAAGGAATAGGGATATCAATAGATATGAATATCCGAAATATTGTCCGAATCCAAACTCGAAAAAATTATATATATATATAGATAATTTATTTTTGTTTATTTATATAATATATAAAATATTTAATAATTTTTATTTCTTAGATATTAATCCAACTGTATAGATTTTTAAAATCCATGGGTTGGATGAAAATCTAAGGAATAAAAATTATTAAATATTTTATATATTGTATAAATAAACAAAAATAAATTTTATATATATATATATATATAGTCGGCTACTATTAGTAGTAAAATCCCATCATTTGCTGCTTTTTAACCCTGACGCCTCTTATCATTATTTCTAACAATTGGATTAAATACTATAACCCATGGGGACCACTCAACTCTAGTGACCACTTAACGCTAACTACCTAATATCATCCCGACCCTACAAATTTTCATCCTAGGGTTAAAAACTTGTAGTAAAAGTGCGTTTACTACTAATAGTATTAAAATACTTAATTATATATATATATATATATATATATATATATATATATATATATATATATATATATATATATATATATATATATATATATATATATATATATATATATATATATTTAAAAACTTGGTAGTAAAAAGGGGCGTTTTACTACTAATAGTATTCCAAATTAATTCTATATATATATATATATATATATATATATATATATATATATATATATATATATATATATATATATATATATATATATATATATTCGGGTTTGGATTCGGACAATATTTCGGATATCCATAACTATTGACATCTCTATTCCTTATTCCTCTTTTCAAAATATAAAAAAATATACGAAACACGGTGAATCAATAACACGGTGAATGATTCCCTGTGTTCAACTTAACACACAGGTCCCGCCCTGCATGCGTGGTGCTGACGTGGAGCCTGCGTGGCAGGAGCAGTGCTATTTTTACAATTTTAATTTTGACAGGACTATTTTAAAAAAAATTTACCAGGGGCTAAATGCAAAAAAAGCCCATTAAATATATATAATATCTAGGGGTGGAAACGAGCTCAGCTCGAGCGAGCTTACCTCAGCTCAAGCTTGGCTTGAAATTATTTTCGAGCCTAAATTTAGGCTCAAGCTCGGCTTGAAATTAATTCGAGCCGAGCTCGAGCGAGCCTAACTTCGAGTCGAGCGAGCTCGAGCCCTAAACGAGCCGCTTGAAATTTTTAACATCGTGCAATCTATAATTTAATTTTTATAAAACATTATCTCAAATTTGATACAAAAAATATCTAATAATTCAACATATAAAATGAATGCATAAAATAAGATATTATAATATTATAAAAATTAGGAAAAATAATTCTCATGAAAAAGAGAGAGAGAGAGCAATTAGAGTAGAATTTTACTGATTTATTTTTGTGGGCCCAATAATTTAAATTCTATATAGATATAATTAAAATACATACTATATATTATTTTATATAATTAAAGTATATATTATATATAATTATATATAGAGAGAGTTTCTTTATATTGTTTTGAGTATAGATCCATTTATACTCATCAGTTTTCGATCGTTGGATTTATTCTTTTAACCATTTCAATCCTAGGGGACCACTATCATCCTAATCGCACATCCAACGACTGAAAATTTATAAGTATAAAGAGATCTATACTTATATATATATATAGTAGCCCTATACTATATTATAATATTATACATATATATATAAACTATAGATATGATAGTAATATAGGGTTTATAATCTTATAGTATATATATATATATATATATATATATATATATATATATATATATATATATATATATATATATATATATATATATATATATATATAAAAACTATATATAAAAAAGGGCGTTTCTCTATATATATAGTAAATCTAACGATAAAAACTCGATTACAAAATGCTATATATATATATATATATATATATATATAGTCGGAATATATATATATATATATACTATATTATCGATATATATTTAAAAACGCTTAGTGTTATCGAATTTTGTATTAGATCTATATATACGACCATTTTCATCCATTAGATTATACTATATATATATATATATATTTATATATCATCCTAACTACACATCTCATCATATATATATATATATATATATATATATATATATAATTAATATATTTGATATTATATATATATATATATATTCGAGCTTTCAAGCTTTTCAGCTAATTCAACGAGCCTAGTAATACTAAGCTCGCTTGAAATTAATTTCGAGCCAAGATTTAGGCTCGTGCAATTAATTCGAGCCGAACTCGAGCGAGCCAAATATCGAGTCGAACGCGAGTCGAACACGAGCCGGCTCGCTCGTTTGCCAGCCCTAATAATATCTACAAACCCTCTTAAAAACCAAAGAAACATGACCCTCCATAACAAAAATTAAAAACGCCCTAAAAATTCATAAGAGAGTTTGAACATAACAGTAATTGAATGTGCTACAAAATTTGAATGTGTTGTTTGTTTTAAATAACTTGATTATAACATCTCATACAATTTAATTAGCTCCGAATTTTGTGACAGAGATTTGTTGACATGAATCAAACAAATGAAAGGTGAGGTAGCAAAATACAACACTTTAAGGTCGGTTTGTATATTTTAGCTTATAAATAACAATTCTTTAATTCTACCAAGTAAAAACACATTTTCATCAAAAGTGTACCAAAATATTTGCCAGGAAAATAATCAGCTTTGCTAAAAGCAAAAATAAATTACTAGTTGTCATCAATCATATCTTTTCTACATTTGAACAAGTTACTAGAAAAGAAATGAAAAGTTAATTATATGTTACTTTCATCTTAGAGAAAGAAATTCTGTTTTTATATGCGTGGTGGTTATAAAGTTACATCCAAAGAAAAGGAAAACATAGTGGAGTAGTTGGCACGCCTCAATCCATTAGCAATAATAAATTATTAATCGGCTCAAAATGCTTAAGCTCGTATTATTATTAGTAAAATTCTTTATCTTTATACTTTCATACAAGATTTACTAAGATTTACTAAGAGACGGTTTGGTTGCATGTAGTAACAAGAACAGTGTAGTTAGAAGTACATATAGTTGTAAATATTGCAGTCATAACTACATCTAGTCTATCTGATTTTATGCAATTGCAATCGCTGCAACTATATTTTTTCAGTTTAATAATCTGCGGTTGAGATTTATATTTGTAAATTCTGTCAATTTTTAGATAGAAAGGTGATATTACCTCTTCTGAGTATAACATAATCATGTTTTAATTATCAATTAAGATTTTTAAATCTATATATAATTTATATATTATAAAATTATGTATGAATTTAATAAATTTTAAATGTAAATATATTACAAATTTGGTCAAAACAAAAATTAAAATATTATTAAACTAGCAAACTGAAAAATAAGAAGCGTTTGAAAAAAAATTATTAACCCTAACAGACATTATGAAATCCTATCATATTTCATGAATATGTATTTTGGAAAAGAAATAATAAAGAAAGAAGCGTATGAAAAAAAAAAAAATCATAGTTTGTTTATTTTTTTAATCGGTGAGTTGACTCCGACTCAACTGCTATAGTTGGTAACTACAGCCAATTTGGCTACAATACCAACTGCTTCAGTTGGGCCTTCTCGTGTAGATGCAACTGCAGCGGTTGGACCTAACTACACCACACTAAATAAAAATTTAATAGGTGCATGCATTGTCAACTGCAATCCAGCTAGAAATATATGCAACCAAACAGCCGCTAAATGTAACAACTCTACGCGCCAGTACTAAAACTTGTTGAATCCAAACCACCAGCCCAAAATACATGAGCCTACTTTATTATCGGTAGGGCCCTTGTCACTATATTTCCACACAATTTCTATGTGGGACTATTAGGCTTAGTTTGGTATTGAGATCTATCTAACGTTATTAGATAAAATGGAATTGTAGAAAAAGCATATAGGGATATGCTTCTGCGTTCTCTGGTGGGAACGTAAAAAATATATCGTAACCGACTCATCGCGATATGCGGAACGCAATATTACGTACGGAAACAAACGGAGTATTTTCCCAACGTACTTTCTCACCGCACGTAACGCAATTTTCCCGCAATACCAAACGAAGCCTTAGTGCGTCACAGTGGTACCTATCTTTAGATTTAATGTAGCCCTCTCAAGCAAAAAGTCTTTGAGTTTCTTCCTTATTTATAATTTGATACAGTTAGATGTAACCTCCAAAATTGGGTGATATGTCTAGATCTCCTGGTACATAAACAATAATTGAAACAACAGATACTGTATAGAATATACACATTACCAACTACCCTTATCATAAATCAGATCCAAAAATCTTGTTTTAAGTCACCTATATTACCTATTATGTGCGTCGTATGATCCTCGCAACCCATCCTTCCCCGGTGCAGTATCTCTCAAACTTGTAACAACCTCGAGAATGAAGTTAAACTACAGGTCCTGATGCAAATAGGTTGATGAGGCCCCGGAACACTTGTACAGAGACTTGGCATGCTTTAAGCATCTCTCCATCCAAGTTCCAAACACTTTCATCTTGGGACGAAATGAAAGTAAATGCACGTGTCTACAGAAAAAACAGTGAAGTCAATGTTACCGTCTTACAATTTGTTTAAGAAGACTTGGAGCTTCTGCAGAAGTGATATTTGAGAAGAGTTGCTTGAGAATAACAAACATCATTTTTAAAAAGCCACAATAGATTTCTGCTTCAGCAGAAGTAGAAGTTCCAATTGAATCTTTTGATTTGGGGGGTTTAGAAGTTTATTTCAACTTTCAACCACAATAAAAGCTTTAGACCTAATGTTTAAGCCAAAAACCTAACTATTGCTTCACAGAGTAGAGAAGCTATTTCAGAAGCCGTTTCAACTACAGCAGAAGCAAATGCTTCAAAAATGAATTTCTATTTCTGAAGTGCACAATTAGCATTTCAGACTACCGCCACAGTAGAAGCTTCAAGATAGATATTCAAGCCACACCTAAAATTATTGTTTCATCAGATTACTTGGTGTTTAGCCAAAAGGTGAAGTTACCTTATGATGCTCTACAAACTTGAAATTCAGTGGATCGGAACCCTTCTTTGTCAGTTGCGTGAGATGCCTGTGACAATATCTCCATCAGTTAGATGACACATCAACATCTGTGAGGTAAAAGTAAAGCTGCAGAGAGTATGAAAGCTGGTAGAACACTTGGAATTTACATTTAACATATTTGTCTCTATCTTATTCATGGATCTTTGCATTGAATAATTTTCTCAACAAAAATATATAGAAACCCCCTATCATATGTCTTTTTTATAATATAGGCCCCCAAACTTGTTAGATGACTGTCACTGTTCAATAATGTATCCCGACAGTTAGATTATATGTCATCTATTTGTTCTTCTGTCTTCACATTCTCACACACCCAAATGTAAATGGCATGCAGTTCATTGCACTGTACCATTAGTATATAAAAATGTAACAACATCAGCTAATTCAATATCGTGCAGTCAAAAATACTTGCAAATATATAAGTTAAAGGTGCCTGCACATAAAAGGAAAAGAATGTAGAAGTTTCTTTCATTACCATAAGTAGTAAGGCCGAGGACAATCTCTAACGAGTATGAGATGAAGGAAACCATCAGCCAGGTGAGCATCAACAACTAAACCATCAGGGGCTCTCTCATTGCGGCACGACATAATGGCTGCGCCAATGCTTAGAAATCGTCCCTTGGATTTTACCCACCTTGAACTCTCAGAATATATGTTGGCAGTTGTGGCAGTTTCACCACAGACAGCACAATTTTCACGGCAAATCAGCCTACTGGGACTTTTTTGCAAAGCCTCAGATGGTTGAGTCCCAGTTTCAGCCATTCTTGTTGGTATAGTAACTGGATCAGCTTTCTCTACTAGATAAGCAATTTCTGCCTCATATGATCTGACCAAGATCAAAAGGGGAACTGTTAAGGTCATAAAATGCAGGATTAATTTTAGCCTTTAAAATTTGACAACAATTTCAATTTTGTCTTTGGAGTTTCAACTCCAATGGTATAGTCCCTAAAGTTTACACCATATGACAATTAATTCATCCGTTTATCATTCAAAGAAAGAAGCTATGTCAGTATCATTGTAAAAGATTGCTAAAATGGCCATTTTTTTGGGCTTCAATTGTAGCAAGCGTGCTGGCATGATATCGTTTTCTCTCTTTTAGCTTTGACAATTATTACACCAACCAAAATTCAGGGGCTAAATTATTAAAATTGACATTTTGTGGAGGTAACAGTAATCCGGATCTAATTTCACAGAATAAATATGTTGATAACCCTAAAATGCATGACAAATTACGAAAACCTGTGTTTCAGAAACACCATTGTTCCAGCATAATCATAGCGTATTGGGCCCATCCAACGATACTTTTCACTCTCCTTGATGACATCACCATAAAAGCCGTACCTGGTGATGAATTAACGGAAGAATTATCAGGAAAGTGCCTAAGAAAACATAGTTAACTGGCTTAAAAATGGGAAATTAGGGAAACGATTAAGATTAACTGTGCAAATAAATTTTGCAGTTCCATCCTATAAACTAAAATGAAGCAAGATGCGGAAATAAACTACAAAGGCTTCCTCTCTATGAAGAACTGCAATTTATAGCTAATATTCAATCACAGTTGATAGTTAGATGTGAAAATAATCATCAGATGAATATTTCGCAAGTCGTTCAATATAAAGACAATGATATTATGAGAAAAGTTGATTGCATATTGAAGTTCAACAAATTTGCCACTACCAACTGCACAAAAGTCTTTGGTGGTAAAATACATAGATACTCCCAGCACCATCCCAATTTCGCGACTTGGTCCCTAAACTTGTCACCTAAGCACTGTACCTAAACTTCTTATATGCTGAGATTATATCCCTGAATATGAAAAAAGAAGACCTACTTGTTCTCTTAAATGGCCATTTTACCCTTCCATGGAACAACTTTCTTGTTTCGCGCACGCGGGCGTATGTGTATGGGATAATTCTAATACACCCCTCAAAACTTTTGAAATATCTTATATACCCCTACTTTCTTTGTGTTTCAAATATACCCCTTGTATATTTCTACCAGAGTTAAAAAGAAGTCAAAGTACCTCTTTTGCCCCTAACTTAAAGGGCAAATAAACAAAGTTGGTGACGGTAAAAGAGTATATTTGAAAAAAAAAAAAAAGGTCAAAATATTTCTTTTGCCCCTAACTTTAGAAAAAATAAAAAAAATTTGGTGACGGTAGAAGGGTATATTTGAAAGGGCAAAATAATAATTTCACAGAGATAACGACTGTTCTTAACAGTTCACTAACGGAATTTAACTTTAAGAGTATATTTGAAGTAACTTGGAATGTTAAAAGGGTATTTTTAACATTACCCTTCGAAGAGAGATATATAAGAAAGTTGGAAACTTTTCAAGGGTATATATGCAATTGCCGTATACATACATACATGCATACATACGTACAATACACACATACATATACATATATACATCTATAGTACTGCTTTAGTACTATAGTCTCGTTTTCGATCTTAGAGTATTCCAATCATCCATCCACATCGTCAAATATGATCTAGGATATATAAAGTTCTTAAGAATAAACTTTTAATTTTTTTTTCAACATCATTTACTAAGTAAATCATGTCAAAATGAACGGTGGAAATAAAATAATCTTTAAAATTTGAGGATAGGGCTTTTGAATTCAAAATCAAGGATGTTGATTTTGATCTAGGTAGTTTAAAGTATTTTATATCAAAATTTGAATAAATTTAGATTCTTCTACACCGTTAAACTACAAACTCGCCATAGTAACCATTAAAAATTGAGAAGTTTGAAATTGTTTGATCATAAAGTAAACTATGTCGAAAAAATATAAATTTTATTTCTAAAAACTTCAAATACCCTAGATCAGTTTTAACCATGTGGATCGTTGATTTGAACACACTAAGAGAGAAAATGAGACTATAGAACCTGCGCCCCGCTATTATAGATAGTATATGAGTCTCTCTCTCTCTCTCTCTCTCTCTCTCTCTATATATATATATATATATATATATATATATATATATATATATATATAGTGTAAAACTATTATGCTATCGGAAGCATAGAGGATTTAATACTTCCGACTTTCTAACCCTTGGATCAAAAATTTTACGGTTGTGATGAATGCGGTCCCCCCTAGGGTTGAGTAGTACCCCTAGGGTTTAGTGGTCCCCACAGGATAATAGTATTAATCCAAAGATTAGAAATGATCAAAAGAGTTGATCTAAGGGCCAAAAAATCGGAAGCACCAGATTCTCTATGCTTCTTATAGCATAATAGCTCTACTCTACTCTCTCTCTCTCTCTCTCTCTCTCTCTCTCTATATATATATATATATATATATATATATATATATACTAGAACAGAATCAAGGGGGGGAAATCATTTTACAGAAAAAAAAAGGTAA
The DNA here is from genome assembly GCA_025177825.1 of Aechmea fasciata. Classification (NCBI taxonomy): domain Eukaryota; kingdom Viridiplantae; phylum Streptophyta; class Magnoliopsida; order Poales; family Bromeliaceae; genus Aechmea; species Aechmea fasciata. Next base: position 14,560,880 of record CM045923.1, read on the forward strand.
CAGAAGTCAGAAACATTTTTTAGTTGCCAGGATGAATTTGCAATAAGTGAGAAAGTTCAGAGTTGAAGTCTTTATGCACAAGGTTTGAGGACTAAACTAATTTTTCATGATTGTCTAGGGATTATTCATGGACTTTACCCAAAACCTTCGAGCAAAATATCATAACTTAATCATGACTTTCAAGATATCCAAGCATCACTAGGAAGAAAAAGATCACATATTATGCACTAAATATTCAAAAAATAACAAACCCTGCAAATGAAGCAGCATAGTGCACGGAAGGTAAATCCCGAGGTGAAGGGCTAGCTTTCCATCTGACCACCTGAGCTATATCAAGTAACATCTTTCTTCCAAGGACAATGTTCAAAGCCGATGTTACAGGATCCCTAATCCCAGTTGTGCTGCAAATAAATAAATAAACATATAGATATATAAGTTATCCTATAAACCCACTAATAAGACAAAAATGCCTGGTGTGATCATGCTGAATTAATCATCAGAGAGCCAAGAAGCTGCAAAGAACTTTGGTTTCTGCTTGACCCAGCGTCTACAAAAGCTTCTCCACTCCAAGATGCATAAACAGGCTTAAGTATGACATACAGAGTACATGGTAGGGGTAAAATCAGGTTGGATACTATTCGATCTGACCCGAGTCCAAGTCTAGATATAACCAGATATGGGTCGGGATTTTACTATCTGGCTTGGACTCGGATTTGGGTTTGGTTTCGGACAATATGTTTTCTTTGGATTCAAATTCAGATGCAGTTTCAATAAGATTTAAACTGGTTTTAATATGATTTTAAAATGTAAAATAACCGCTTTGTTAATATTCGGCATTATTTTTCAAGATTTCAAATTTATCAATGCCTTCTTCATTTTTTATGAAATTTCAAAGGTCATGGTATATTGGCCAATCTTTTTTACTTTTAATTCTATATTTTTATTCAATATCAGGTTCATATACATATCCTTTCAATGTCCGATCTGTATCCAAATCCATTTTTACCATATACGGAGACAGATATTGGTTGACCATTTTCTGATCCATTTGATCCACATCCAATCATTTTTAACCTCTAGTTTGATGTATTCACATGTCTACAGTACATATACATACAGGAAAACACACACATCCATATAAATTATATACACATACAGACATCTAAAAAGTATTTTGTTTCTTTGCTTATCTGAACTTGGGCACATACTTGCAGCATTATTAAACTTGTCAAAAGCAAATAAAGCAAGAAACCAAACAAACTCTTAAGAAGTAAAGACAAACCTGAGCACAATGGCATCAGTTGAGCCAGCGGGAATAATCCCGAGTCTAAACCAATCATTTGGGAAGGGAGTCGAAGGAGCTTGATTTGCTACAGAAGCCAATACAACGGCCTGACAAAGGTTAGTGACTCTAAGTGGAAACTTATATAGAAGCAACCGACAAACTTGCAGATATTCCAGAAAAATTAAGCATACATTCAATAACCTTAGGCCTCATTTGGTACAGCGCTATGATCATGTATTTTTTCACTTTTTGTTCAAACTCAAATTCCCTACAATCGAATATGCCAGCAGATGGATTTCTTGTCGTGTTGGCTCGAAAACCTTTTTAAAAGAAAACAAGTGAAAATAAAAAAAGAAGTACTACATTTTTGTTTCTTGTTGGCAAACAAATTTGGTAGGTGCATAGATTGCTACAATAAATGTTCGCCCGCGTGTCCAATTGAAGAGAATTTGAAATTTTTTTAAAAAAAAAAGCACAGCACAAAGGAAACATATCAAGGTCTTCATTAAAAATTTTCTTTTTCAAACTTAAAATTTTTAACTAATCTGCACCGAACACTTCGTTTTTAGTTGCTGCAATTGAAGACAAACCATTAGCAACTAAATCTTGTACCTTAATTGCAGCACATAAAAGAAAACAACAGGTACATACTGGATTTTGGGATGTCTGTTCCGGTAGGCATTGAAGAAGCGAGAAGAGGTTCATGGTCATCACTTGTTAATGAAGTCTCAGAAGCCATGTCATTTCCATCATTAGAAGAGCACCTACCATTTCTATTGTCTCTACACTGCTGACTTTGTTCACCACAACCAGCAAAGCTGAGTTCTGTTGGAGAAGGTGGATAAGAAGCTTCATGCCTTGAAGCCAGAAGCCCGTTAAGAACTTCATTGAAGAGGCCATCACCACCCTGAGACCACGTTACATTTAAATTAATCCCGAAACCACAAAAGAAAATTTATGCCCAATTGATGACTTGTTCAAGAAAAAAAAAGGGCTAAGAAAAGATTATTTTCCTTGTTAACCTTAGAATAACTCCACTGCATATATGTAGTGCTACTTATGATAACATGGAATTGAATGTAGTAACAAAGAGATGTCTGTCATATGGACCTTAGCGCAGAACTTACCAACAGAGCCATTATATATTATGCTAAGTGAAGGAGGAAACCTACTAGCTAGGCCAAGTGAGTAGAGTCTTCAAGTCTGATCTCCAGCAAATTTATGAACTAAACATGTTTTGTGTGAGAACACTCCCAATGGTGTTGCCCGACAAAAGAACTGCTCAGCAGTGATTGTATAACATGAGTATCCACCAGTTATGGTTTTCCACAGCTTATAACTTCATATAGTGTTTGCATCATCAGACATATCAAGACAAATACAATCATCATAATCCTCTCAGATTACAGTGGCATTTCCAAACCCACTCATCAAATGAATACAGAGCACAACAAAAAGAAATGTTGTTGCGTAACATAAGAAATTACTTGACATACCACAGCAACAATGCCATCAAAAGATCTGAGTTCTCTGTCTGACAATGATGATATTACATTATATGCATGCCCCGCCCTCTGAGTTACAGTCACCTGAAAAGAATGGAGAAATGCGAATGCGGCTGTAGTTATACTACATCTTGCTGGAATGATAACAAGATCCATCCTTACAAAATGCATTTTATTACCATCATACCTTTGTTTGAACTTTAGCACGGCAAAATATAGGAGCAACTGTATCCCAAGTTTTGCGGCCTTTTCCTTTTCCACATAATGGATGAACAAGTACCTAGAGGTCTACGGCAAGTTAGCCAGTGTGAGACAACTTCTGTTTTAAAGAGCTAGAAAAAAATGGTGCACAAAAATTAGAAGTGCAGGCTCTACCAAAAGACTCCGCGGCCTGGCTGGTTCATTTTTTATACAAGCCTCTATATGTTCAACCCATTTTTGGCAAATCTTCAAGTACTTGTGCCCAAAGGTATATGCCACAAGAACCCAAGGAGAAGTGCATCCTCTTTCTCCGACGAATCCATGCACTACAAAACGATGTGCCTGCAAAATCATATAGGTTTATGAAAAAAGTGATAGAATGTGCGAAAAAGTTATTTATTAAACACGTACCAGTGCTACTTAATTGCGAATTCTACATAAGTACCTAAACTAAGTTCTCATGTCAGTACCTAACCTGTCATAATTTTTTATTGGTCCCTCTCCATCAGATTCTCTCAAAATTTGACTATTTCTGTTAACAAAATGTACAAAACATTCTACCAGGTAACAGAATATTCTCTTAGATTATGAACTATTGTCAAAAAAATTATAAACACCATAAATATCTGACAGAGAAGTGAAGCAAAAATAGTAAAGAATTGCATATTAATATCAACTTACAAAATTTAGAAGTCAAAATGGACAATTGTTAAAGCAGTGTTTGTACATTTTGCACAAACAAATTATTCTATCCCAAGTTTGCATCTAACGACGATATGATTGCATGGAAGAGGAAATGAAAGCATAGAAATTTGGGTCTGTTTGGTTCATGATTGGACTGAGAATGGAAAATGGAATTGGATTGCATTGGAATGAAAAATAGAATGACGAATCATACCCAAATGTGCGGTTCATTACTGGAATGGAAATCGAAATAATCAATCGGGATACCTAGGATCTTGAGATAAGATGTTGGTTAAGGAAGAAGAGAGTGATGATGGAAGAGAAGGGGAGGTGTTTGTGAGAGAGGTTTTTGAGTGGTTTACTCTAGAATGGCCAATCCAGGATTCAAAGCTGGATTGGGCTACAAGTAGATTGGGCCATTTCCATTCCAGAGTGGTATAGGAACCGGAATCCGATTCCTATAAAACAAACAACAACTATTGGAATCCATTCCAACTCCGATTTCTGAGTCCAAATTAGATGAACCAAACAAGTCTTAGTGAAGAATAATCAACCTCAGAATCACCGCCCCAATGAAAAGTGCCAATGCTCCAACTGCCATTGCGAACCAAGCCAGAATCAATAAGCTCCACACCATAAACATCTGAGAATTTGATCTCAGTTTGTATCTTGGAACGGAAGTCCATACCCAAGCAAGAAGACGCAACCGCGCCCTACAAAGACAGGGAAAAATGTCAAAGAAAACATAAACCTCACAATTTAAGGTATCACAAGAAGCAGCTCCACGCATTACGAAATACAGTTACATTTCGCAGTAAGTACCTGACTACCTGGGGATTTTGAGCTTTAAAAAAAAATAAAAATAAAAAAAAAAGAACAAAAAAATGCCATAATGTCGACATCAACTACCAAACTATTCAAATAATCTCTTCCATACTGATCTCGAAGCAAACCTTCATCCTTTCATTTCTTAAATCATCCTAGTTACCTTATATAGTTATCAGACTAAACCATTCCATATAGGAAGCTTTTAAAGAACAACATAGAGGTCATCAAATATAGATAAATATATATAGGTAATTAGACCATCGATCATTAAACTTTGCTCTAGTTTTTACTTTGATCCTAACCTTCTCATTTCACGAAATTCGGTTAGTAGCTTCAATTAAGTTTCTTTTGTTCAATCAAACAGAATCTACTGCATCAGCACAAACACCATAGGAAGAGGGCTAAATTACGACATATAGGATTCTAAGATTCGCAAATATCGTCGAGATCACGATAATACCAATAATTCATCGGGGGCAAAAAAAACACACACAAAATTGAACAGGAAACTGAACACAATTGAGCTCAAATTTGCGGATTAAAGAGGAAACGCGCATAGATCGCTAGGGTTCTACCGCGTCGAGGGGCTTCCACGAAATCCCGTCGGGGCGAAGGGTGAGGACGACCTCGCCGACGCCATCCATGAACAGCGTCGAGCTCAGGGGATGCGCATCCCTCTCCATGGGGGAGAGAAGAGACCGGAGAGGCGGCGGCGGCGGCGGCGGCGGAGGTGGTGGGGATCGCCGAGATCGATATCGCGAGCTTTTTGTTCGTTTTTTTGGTGAGCTTTTATTTTTTATTTTTTATTTTTATCGCTTTCTCCCTGGAGGAGAGATGTCAACACTCAACATATCCCAAAATTTTTTTATTCAAATCCGAATTCCATGAAAACGAATTTATTTAATTCTAAATGAATGTTTTGCTTTTTAAATATAAATATTAAAACTAAAAATTTGACAGATTTAAATTTGAATATATATTTAAATTATATCCGATCTGAATTAGAAATAAAAATTATTTTATACAATTATTATATAGAGAGAGAGAGAGAGAGAATTAAGCTTCAATGCTTTTAAAAGTACCAAATCATTGATACTTGTAAATTTTTAACCCTTGGATTAATAGATATCCGGTTAGGATTAAGTGGGTGAGTGGTTGAATAAGATAATCTAAATGGATGAAAATGATCAAAGTCGTGTATATATCTATCTATATCTATACTATCTAGAGTTGAACTAACGCTCTCGATAAGAAACTAAGATTTTACTATCGAGTTGTTTTCGATGATAGAACTTCCAAATTGACGATCTCCGTTAAATATGATCTAAACCATTTAAACTACCTAGAAATCAAATTTCACGCACTTTCAATATTGTTCTTTTATCCATCTAGTGAATAGAAAATGAATAGTTGAAAATGAATATTCTTTAATTAAAAAATGATGATAGGAGTCTTGTAATCAAGATCAAGAGTATAGATCTTGTTTTAAATAGTTTAAAGAATTTTCTAACAAAAATTCAATTGATTTGGATATCTTTACACCGTTAAACGAGAAAACGTCTCTTATCCACCATTAAAATTACAAAATTTGAAACCCTTTGATCATTAGGCAAATAATGTCGCAAATATTTGAAATTTGATTTCTAAACACTTTAAGTGGTATAGATCATGCTCAACGGAGCCGATCGTCAATTTGGAAGCTCTATCATTGAAAACAACTCGATAAGAAACGCCTGCTTACTATCGAGAGTATTCTAGCTCAACTCTACTATCTATATCTATATCTATACTATATATAAAAGCACGTATATTTAAAACTGGTCTGTCAACCGATCCATTTTTCGGCGGAAAAATTAGCGGTAAAATTTTAAATATAAGAATAAAAATACAAATAGAAAACGTAATGAATACACAATTTCTTTATAACAGATTACTGGTGAAAAATATATTTTATATTTCTATTCGAAATTTCAATAGTAAATTTTCTATAACAAATTTCGGGTATGAAAATCCTATAAAAGATATTTTTCTATTCAGCTTTTAAATTATCTCTTTTAGATATTTTGAAAATCTTATAAAAAATTCTTTTCTATATATATTTTCTAATTTCAAAATATCTTTTCTTTTTAAGATAAGAGATTTTATTTTTCTATTTAATTTCAAAATATTTTTTCAAAATATTTTTTTCTAATGGATTTTATTTTTCTATAATTCCAAAATATTTTTTCTTTTCTATATATTTTTTCACAATTTAAATTTTGATTTAAATTGTAATGTAAAATAAATGGATAGAAACGCAACTTTTTAAGATTAAATATAATAGTTCATTTTTAGTTTTAATATTTTTTACTAATTGGTCATAACCATTTGTAGAATTGAATTAATAGATAACTATAAATATTTTTTAATTAAAATAAAAAAAAATATATATTAAAATTAAATAGAAAAATAAAATATGTTATCTTAAAAAAAAATGATATTTTGAAATTCGAAAAAATATATAGAAAAGAAAAAATATTTTGGAAATATAGAAAAACAAAATCCATTAGAAAAAAATATTTTGAAATTAAATAAAAAAATAAAATCTGTTATCTTAAAAAGAAAAGATATTTTGAAATTCGAAAATATATATAGAAAAAAAAATTTATAGAATTTTCAAAATATCTAAAAGAGATATTTTAAAACGAATAGAAAAATATCTTTTATAGGATTTTTACACCCGAAATTTGGTATAGAAAATTTACTATTGAAATTTCAAATAGAAATATAAAATCATTATCTTAAAAAAAAAATTTTGAAATTTGAAAATATATATAGAAAAGAATTTTTATAGGATAAAATATATTTTTCACCGAATATGTTATACGTAAATTGCGTATTCATTATGGTTTCTATTTATATTTTTATTCTTATATTTAAAATTTTACGTACGAAAAGAAAAAAATGTACGCTAATACAACCCATTTTTAAATATACGTGTTTATATATATATATATATATATATATATATATATATATATATATATATATATATATATATATATATATATATATATTCGAGCGAACACGACCTCGGCTCATGTTCTGATCGTATACCAAACGCGTGATTTGATCTCAAGCTCATTTCGAGCTGAGCACGAACTAGCTTATGAATAGCGAGTGAGGTTGCCACCGCAACTTTGGTGTGCACTGTCTCTCACTTAATTTTTTTTTTTTTATTATTTTTGTTTCTGAAGTCTGAACCACGGCCTTGGCACTAACGCATGATATGCAAGGGAGCTTATTGTGTTTCACAAGAAACGAACGCACTAGAAATGAGTGCATCATATTTTCTTAATGTTGTCACAGTTGACAAATAAAATAATCATGATACAAGAATAATAGTACCTATATATATAAATTTAAGAAGTTGGCCAAATAAAGCTTTAATTTATTTTTTTTTCCTGTAATCTCCTACACAAATTAATTTGTTCTTTGTAAAATCTTTTAATTTGAGATATTGGAGCATACCAAGGAGAAATGTTGGATTTATTTCAAAAGAACAACGTAATAAATATCTATCTATATTAAAAATAAATAATAAAAACTAATTTAAGATTTACAAATTAATAATTTGTAACTTTATTACAAGCTCGTGGTGATTTATTACTGTAGTTATACTAGTATTTAAAAAAATCCGGGTAACATATGTTTATCATCTATCTATCTTTGTTTTGTTGGTTTATATAGTCGGGTCAATTACAAGCCACCATATCAGCACTTATTATACATTTATTTCTTCACTGATGGAGTCGTGTTTATAGTTTGGGCTTTAAGTTGTATTATCTAATTGAGAGATCCGAATTGAAGGATTAGATTGTATTTGCAGTTTTGGTTGTATTGACTTGCCAGCGGAGTTGAATCAAATAGAATGCATCCGAACCTTGATTCAATTTAGCTGGCCCCTCACGTCATTGAGGGCTCGAGCCCACCAATCAAATAGGCATGCATTTCATCTTGTAAAATCAACTATTTTTTTATTTCTTAATTTTTCTAACAATAAAATTTTTAAATTAGTACAAGTAATTAAAATTTGGGTTTGATTTGTAAAAGAATCTGTAGGGAAGCTTACGATCCTCCATTTTTTTTGAAAATAATTGAGATCATATTGAAAATTGAAGAATTAAGATCAGGAATGAATCTGTAGGGATCAAGAATGAATCTGTAGAAAATCTTGCGGTCCTCCATTTTTCTTAAAGTAATTGAGATACTGTTGAAGAATTGAAGAATTAAGATAAAAGAAGAGAATAGTTAGATATTGAAGAATTAAGATAAAAGAAGAGGATAGTTAGATATTAATGACAATAAGAAAACCAAAATAACAGCAGAGATAAAGTCGTGAAATTTGATATAAAAACTCAGTGGATCATATTGTTTTGATGCGTTACCTCTTGGTGGGTACAGCAGGTACTCAATGCTTAGCTACATATATCTGCACCATTGCCATTCAAAACAAGCACTGATCTACAAGTTAATTCGTTTATAATTAGAGTCAATTCCAAAACTGAAGTACTTTTTTTTTGAGAGAAAGGTTCAGCAAAAAAGTGGCAAAAAGACTTAGATCCGAGACCCAAGTTCGAATCCTAGATTCACATTTAACTAAGTTTATTTCTAAACGAAATAAACGCGAAGCGGAGAAAGGCTACCTTTCACTCAAAAAAGAAAAAAAAAAGATTTGTAAAAGAACCGTCCAGGTTTAATTTGTAAAAGCACTATCAATGTTTACTTTTCTTTCCTTTTAATGAGTCATTATTTGTGTAGAAGTATTGGTATTTTGATCGTTATCGGTATAAATTACTACACGTTTGGCTTTTCTTGAAAGAAACATTTTTCAAATCCAATAGTTCAGTATCTTCCTACGAATTAGTGAATCAGGAAGGATTCTTTTATGCAGAATAAAAAAGAGCAGGTTAATCTTTAAAAATTTCATTGTAAATGTGAAATACTTATACTGCAGTCTATCTTATCGTATCACATTCAGTTTTACGATATTTGAAAATTGCCGTCAATACCTCGGTGTAGATCCGGAATAATCCTTTGTAAATAGCCAATTAAGAATTCTCAGATGATGTACTAGTATTGCATCTTTGATGCAGTCATCAATTCTCCCGGTAGGCCACAATTACCGCGAGCAAACATATTAATGACGAGGACCGCATTTTTGCTATGCTACTAATAAAACTTGTACTTGCTCTGCTACTCTACCCAAGCCTGGCCAAGGAAGAGTTACGGGTAGTAAAACACAAATATGCTGATTCCGCCTTGGTTACTATATGTAATGATCGAATCCCAAATAGGTCAACCTTTCGAACTGCTGCTGAATCCATGGGCAGGCAAGAGACAACCTGGCGAACTAAAACATCTTAGCAGCTAGAGGAAAAGAAAGCAAAAGCGATTCCCGTAGTAGTGGCGAGCGAAATGGTGTGGTTCCTCTAGGCCTAGGACACTAGAATATCGAACCATGAACGAAGAAAGGCATGAGAGAAAAGCATATTGGCTAGTGGATTGTGAGGCCCTAATTCCTGATCGGAAAGGACACCAAAGGCCTCTGTCTTGCATTGTAAGGACCGAGATTTTGGCAAGATAGCTAAATTCTCTGTTGACAATATTTTTGTGTGTAATTTAATTACAAAAGCACTCGTCAAGTTTCGAGAGAAAACGAGTTAGAACGAAGATTTTACGCGATCTCCAGGTTTCACTTAAAGTGAATAGTAACTTAGTTTCCGGAGAGGCCAATGCATGAAGTTGGTTTCTGGCGCGTATTAGACTCCGTTCATAGCGATCCAATAGCTCGTTTCGAACGATTTAGCTATTTTGGAACCGATGGCGCTGACAGATTTTGGGTTTGACGCATGGATTTCAAGAAATCTGAAAAATACATGTTTTATATGTATAAGTGTGCGTCGTCTCGCCTTTTGGAGAGAGAACAGATTTCATCGTGAATCCGTGATGGATCGAAGTGAGCCAAAATCGTAGGTTTGTTGTCTCTATCGTGCTGATCGTACTGGTACGATCCGTTCGCAAATCTGAAGGACGAATCTGTGGATATTGCGTGTCGATCGAGGAGGGGTCTTATTTGGTAAAACGATATTTTTGCAAAAGTTTCGACATTTTATGTACCGTTTCGCATGAAGTACTGGTGGTGTATTCGAGCATTTTACACGCGTTGCGGGGGACTAAGTATGAAAATTCGAGATTTCAGGGACTTTGGTGCAAAATTGCACCATATATATATAACAGAATTAGGTTATAGGGACACATGTTTGGGACACTTTTGTGTAAATATCGTATTTATATCAAAACTTAAAAAAATATCTACTAATACCTAAATATAAAGCCCAATCCAACCAAAAATAAAAAGTTACTCTACTCGATCAACCTACCCAACCCAGCCCATTCGACCCGATTATAAACAGAAAAAAAAAAAAGAAAAATTGATTACCATCTCTCATTCTCCTTTCACTCAATCCACTGAAATTTTAGACGAAAAGTCATTCCCTCTCGTCCTCCTTCGCCACCGCAGCCAACGAGACAGAATTTCAGCGGTGGCTAAATGTTTAAATAAGTGTTGGTAAATTATTAACACTATTTTTGACTATAGCGACACTCTTTAATTGTCACTGTATACATTGCGACCCCACATATAGCAACATTTCTTAAAAGTGTCGGTAATTTAGCCAGTAGCACTTTTTGTGACCTGTACCGACATTTAAAAGTGTCGCTATCGACCGTTTTTGTTGTAATGATATGAACAATTATACTAATAAAAAAATTGTTTTTTTTTATAATTTTTTTAGGATTTACCATTTTGGATCATATTGAATGGTACTAAAATTACTGGAAATAATAAATACCGTTAAATATAACTAAAGTTTATTTATTAAGGATAGAATGATTATTTTTTAATTGATGCCCTTCATACTCTAATAATTTGGCTTTGACTCATTTTATTTGAAATTATATAATTTGCAATTAATCCTGCTAACTGTCCTTTAATTAATTATTCACTTTATCTTAATGAAATTTACAGCTTAATTCATTAGCAGAAATGATGTTCAAAATAGTGAAATTTTGGGTACATTACACTTTTGGTCCGTAAACTATGAGGCACGCAAGCTAGGTCCTCTAAATTTAATTTGTTATAATTTTTCGCTCGAACTTTATAAATTATTACAATAAAATCCCACAATCTGATTTAGTTAGCTAAATATTAATAAGTTGCTAATATGGTGATGATATAACATTGTTGTAATAGATGATGTGATAATAATTAAGATGCCATATTAGTTTTATATTAATGATTTGTCAGTATTTAGCCAGTTAAATTAGGTTGTGGGACTTAATTATAATAATTATTAAGTTTGAATTAGAAATTGCAATAAGATAATGTTTACTGACCAAAGTGTCACACGTGACACGTCTTATAGAGTGAGAACCAAAAGTACTTTTAAAATTTAATATAATCACTAAGAAATTTCAAAATTTCCAATTTATTTGATGAAAATGATTTAGGAAAAAAAGAAAAAAAAATTAAGTTATGGTGTGATGGGAAAATAAATACATATAAATTTAGATAAAAAATTGAAGGTATGCTTCAAAATGGCCTATATATACTTGAAAGTTTATTAAACATTTTTTCTTTTCTTTTTACCTTTCCTCTATAAAAACTAATCCAATCTACCATTGTATTCTTCTCTATCTCTTCTCTTATTTATTTTTTCCTTACCTATCTAATACTAATTCTTTGGCGCTCAACATCGGACAAAGTAACACGCGTTGTGGATGAATGTGGACGAAGAAACTATAGTTTTAAATTCGAAAGTACCATGAAGGAGAGAGAGGGATCGAGAAGAAGAGGAAGAAAAAAAAGAGTTTTCATTGCTAGGATTTTAATTGAGAGAAGAGGTATAATATCAAAGGGGTAAACAGGTTAATTTATCTCACTCACTAACCAAATTTAAGTATTTTATCTATGGTTAATTACATTTTTTTAATGAACATTAGCGAGGTATATTTGAAACCGTTGGAATTTTTTTAGGAATAAACATAAAAACTAGAATTTTGTAGGAATATATCATCTATTCGATATATTCATAGGGAGCTGTACGAAATTATCCCTAAAAGATATGCTAATTTATTTTCTAGTGAGATCATAAAAATTATAATGTAATAATACAATTATGGCAATCTGCATCATATAATATTTTGTACAAAAAAAATAAAATATTTTATAATCATTCTTTCTCATCATACACCGTGCATTTTTTCTGCAATTTCAAACAGAATTTAAAAACTTATTTGGTATTCAGAGACACCTGATATTAAAATTAAAAAAAATGGGGTTAAAAGAATACGACGTTACACTTCTCCATTTTCCAATGGAATCTGCAGAAAATATTTATTATTTGATAATTCAAGTTCACATTTTGAGCCTATCAAAATATTACAAATTTAGACATGAGAAGAAAGGTTATATATAAATATTAAAAATATTATTTTTTATTAATTTAAATTTTTAGAATACAACAATGTATTCATTTAATTTAAAAATACATAAAATAAAATAAATAATTATTTATCGTACTTTTTACCGTACGTAATCCAATATATCTGAAGTGTTGTTCCAACAAAAATAAGTTTCTTTGCTTGAGCCAAGTTTCAGACCCAAACTCAAGAATTGGTCACAAACTCCAACCAATCAACCAACAAACAACTTGAGATTGGAAAGCAAATGAAGGCCACATAATAGCATAGGCACTCCAGATAAGGTATATACAACTCTATACATAGAATTATATACAAATAAAAAATAAAAAAAAAACAAATGATGACACAAAAGAAAAGAAAGAAAACACAAAACACAAACACTTCATCTTGTAATCCATTTATCATTTACACATGACAAACACAAAGTCTCTCTTCTTCAATTAAAAAGTTCAAAAAAAAAAAAAGGGAAAAAAAGAAAGAAAGAAAGAAAGAATGGGAGTTCTCCCCTTCAACTCTCCTCTCTTCTCATCCTCCTCACTCTCACCATGCTTCACTCACAACAGTACTACAAAGAAGCCCCACAAGTCATATCTCCACCTCCTTAATCCTCAGCAACTGGGCCTGATCTCAAGAAGGAAGCTCCGCGCCGTCGAAACGGAGCGCGAGACGGGCGCAACTGCTGCTGCTGCTGATCAAGCCGCAGCCGACGACGACGAAGAGACCCCGTCCCTCGACTTCGCGTTCGTCAATGTGAGCTTAGACTATGTAAATTGATGTTGATGTACAAATTTAATTCATTTGAAGTTCTGCTTTGTGAGATATAATTAGTGTGCCTGCATGGTGGTGCAGTCGCGGCTGCTGCCGGATGGATCGCCGGACGTGCACTACAGGCCGGCGCGCGGCGGCCAGAAGCTAAGGGATGTAATGCTTGATTCCCACATTTATCTTTATGGGCCTTATGTAAGTATATATATATACGAGATCAGTGTTAATTAAGCTTATTTCATCTCACTAAATGCTAATTATGAAGAAATTAATGCTTGTGAAGAAAGAGTTGTTCCAAAAAGTACTTTGATGATCAGCTTTCTGTTCTTTTTTTCTTTTTCAATAAAAATTACTTTCAAAGCTTTTCGCTGGCAATAGAAGTAGAAACTTTATTATATATATATTAGGATGAGCTTGTGCCTTTGCATTTAGGGCATAAAAACTCATTCAGTTAGCTTTCTATCAAAGTAAACGGTTCAGGCCATACCGACCGTCAAAGTAGAAAGTTTGGTAGTTGCACCGTGTGACTCCAAGTCAATCCTAGTTGATTCATATTTTTATAAGTTTATTTCTAAATAAAATAAATGAAACTAACGCGCTATCTATCTCTCAAAAAAAAAAAAAAAAAAGAAGTTCAGACCATTTATTAGCCATGTGCTTAAGCTTTATAGAAGCTTTATTTTATTATTAAAGTAAATTAAGAAGCAGGCCTTGAAGGAAAGCTTAAATAAACTATATATATATATATATATATGAGTAGGGCTACTATACTATTATGAGTATAGAGCCCTTACTACTCATAAGTTGTTTTCAATGTTGGGGTTTTCGAATCGGCGATCCACACCGTTAAGCATGATCTAGAGTATTTGAAACTACTAGAAAATAAATTTCGTAATTTTTCGAAATCATTATAAAGTCCATCAAGCGGGCATAAAATGAACGGTCAAAATCGAACGACGTCCTAAAAAAGGATGATCGGATCCTTCAATTCAAGATCGGAGTTATTGATCTTTATCTATGTAGTGAATAGAATTTTCTATCAAAAATTCAACAAATTTCGATTCTTTTACACCGTTAAACTAGCAAGTATCCCATACCGGCCGTTAAAAATTGTCAAATTTGTGACCTCTTGATCGTAAGGTAAATGATCTCGAAAAATTATAAAATTTTATTTCTAGAAGTTTTAAATGCTCTAGATAGCCATGTGCTTAAAGCTTTATAGAAGCTTTATTTTGTTAATAAAGTAAATTAAGAAACGAGCCTTGAAGAAGCTTAAATAAACTATATATATATATATATATATATATATATATATATATATATATATATATATATATAGATCGGGCTACTATTAGTAGCAAAATTTTATTGTTACTACCAGCTTTTTAACCTTTGGATCATTTCTTAATATTATTTCTAACCATCAGTATTAAATACTATAACCGATTGGGACCACTCAACCCTAGGGGACCACTCAACACTAATTACCTAATATCATCCCGACCCTACAAATTTTCATCCGAGGGTTAAAAACTTGGTAGTAAAAAAGGCGTTTTACTACTAATAGTATTCCAATTTATATATATATATATATATATATATATATATATATATATATATATATATATATATATATAGAGAGAGAGAGAGAGAGAGAGAGAGAGAGAGAGTTGAGTAGAATACTTTCAATAGCACCATTGGGGTGGTGCTATTGAGTTTTTAGCCATTGGAAGGAGAGATGTGAGGTTGAGATGATGGTGGTAGGTGGAATAGTGTTTGAAATGATTGTGGTAGGCGGTGGTAGGTGGAATAGTGTTTGATCCAAGGGCCATTAATAATCAAAGAGTAGATCCAATGGCTAAAAACCTAATAAAGACATGGGGGAATACTTCCAAAAGTATTCTAGCTCAATTATATATATATATATATATATATATATATATATATATATATATATATATATATATATATATATATATATATATATATGCTAGGCTACTATCCTATTAATAGGATAGGAGACTTGTCTATCAAGTTTTTAACTTTTGGATGAGAAATTGTAGGATTAGGATGATATTAGTCGGTTAGAGTTGAATGGTCCCCTAGGGTTGAGTGGTCCCCACTGGGTTATAGTATTTAATCCAATGGTTAGAAATGATGAAAGAGTTGATCCAAAGGCTCAAAAATTGATAGGACAAGTGCTCCTATCCTATTAAAAGGATAGTAGCCGGACTCTATATATATATATATATATATATATATATATATATATGAGCCCGTTGCTATATATGGTGCTTGTAAAAATGCGAGCATTGTCTTGTGATTTTTTTACCGTTAGATTTACGTCTTTGATCATTTTCATCCGTTAGATTATATTATTCAACCAACCACCCACTTAACCCAAGGGGGTCCATATCATCCTAACCACACATCTATTAATCCAAGAGTTAAAAACTTACAAGATCAACGACTTCTTTTAAAAGATAGAGCTCAATTCTCTCTATATATATATATATATATATATATATATATATATAGAGAGAGAGAGAGAGAGAGAGAGAGAGAGAGAGAGAGCCTCCTCATGTAGACTGTCATACAGCGTACGAATCTTAAAATAGTAACAAAAGGTTGATTAAACCGTCTCTCCGCGTCCGAGGCTCCCCCATATAATTTATTTTTTTGGCTAAAATATGCTTAATTAGTTTAATGGTAAAGAAAAATAATACATTATTCTGGTTTTTGCAGGATGCTCCACTATCGAACTGCGGGGGAGGTGGTACGTGTGGAACCTGTATGGTAGAGGTAAATCTAAGTAATGTTTCTACACCCCCCTCACAACCCCCTAGGGATGTAAAACGGGCCGGGCGGTCCGGCTACAGCAAAACACGGGCACGGCCCGGTCCGAACATTTGGGCCGTACTGGGCCTACATTTTGCATCCCGACGGCCCGGCTCGGCACGGCACGGCACGGCACGGCCCGGAGCAGCACCCCAGAAACTCATCTCTATTTTTATTTTTCCAAAAAATAATGCAAATTTATATTTTAAAATTTTTTAAAATAATGCATTCCATCTTTCTCCATTCTCATCCTCCCAATATCCCATTTTTTTGTAAATTAAATTCAGAATTATAATTTAAATTTAATTTTCAGACATAGAAACTCTAAGTTTAAATAACTAATAAATTTTATTTTTTAACTATAATATAAATTAAATCTAAATTTAAAATTGATCAATATTTTTTGTACTTTAATGATCTTTTCACTATCGAATAAACAATTTTAATTTAATTTAAAAAATAGAACCCTTTTATTCAAATAAATAATAAAAGTTGGGTTTAGAAATACAATATAACTTACAATTTAAAATAGATTAATATGTTTGAACTTTCATGTTATTTTAATTTAATATTGAATTAATAATTTGAATTGAAATGTACTACTCATTTAAATATATTTTTTTTTTCTTTCTAAAAGTTAAATTTAAATTTAAATTTAATGTAAACAATTATAAAGTTTAAACTCAAATTAAATTTTAAATTCAATTTTATGAAGGTTTGTTACTTATCAAATTAGCCACTATCTAATTTGGTAAGTAATAAAATTAAATAAGAAAGCAAAGATTTGATTGATATTACCAAATTTGGTAATTGGTTAGTCTTTATTTTTCAATATTGTCTTTACTATTAATTGATCTTGATTGGTAACCTGTTGAGCAGTCTACTAGTGGGTAAAAGTCAATCCTAACCTTTAAAATATGAACAGTTAGAATTAAATGAGATGATGCATTGGAACATTTCTCTTTTATTTTTATCTCAATATCTAGAAGTAATCAACTTCTTGCACTAATTTCAAAGAACAAATTTCTACTAATGTCAAATACTATACACTACCACCATTCCATCTATTTTTTAAGACTAGTAGACCATTTTCTACTAGATCAAAATTGTTGAATAATATGATATTAGAACCGATCCTAAGTTTCTTTTATTCTAGAAAATCTTAGGGTGCGTTTGTTTTCGCTATCTTTTTAAGATTACTAGTAATCCAATAGGAATAAAAAAGACGGTGTTTGGCTAAACACACTAGTTAATCTAGTTGGTAATATTATATTTATTTGGGAATGAGATGCATTCCAAAGCACTAATCTCATTCCTTTAAGAGAGTTGGGTATTCTTATATTAATGGATTGGAGTAACTATAATATTTCTAATCTATTTCTTTCTTCCTACCCACCAGCTAGTTGGTATTATTTTTTTTTTTACACTCTAACCTCATATCTCTTTCTAAACTTTAACTCTTTTTCTCTCTCTAAACTTAGCTATTTCTCTCCTCTTTTTCTAAAATCTCAACCCTCTCATTCTAGCTCTCTAACCTCGACTTTATTTCTTTTCCTATTTTTTTAATTATGCTCTCTCTTTCTAATCTATATTATCTCTCCTTTTTAAAAAAAAGTTGCTGAAATTTTTTATTGTATTATTTAAAATTAATTAAAAAATAAAATAAATTAATTGTATTTTTTTCGTAATTTTAAATAACATGACTAAAAAATATGACCGTACGAACCAAACACAGCAATACTTCATTCTTAGTAATAGGATTAATAGGAATAAGAATCTCGGATATCTTTTTACTCCAGGTAATCTTTTATAGTGCGAACCAAATGCGCCCTAAATGTATTTTGTGGCGATCTTTTTATAGATTATTTTTTCAGTTAGCGCATATGGTATGGTTCACTTGATATTCACTATATACTCAAAATTAAATCAACTTGGGGTTTTTTTTTTAGGACGTTGCAATAAGATATGCAAATTAAAAGTCCAAATTATAGTTGCAGAATCTCTGTAAACTTTGAAGCGATTAATTAATCAAGCACAATATATATATATTTTTTAATTTCGTGACAAATTGTTAGGTAGTTGAAGGCAATGAATTACTTTCTCCTCGCACAGAAAAAGAAAAGGAAATACTTAAGAAGGTAATCACTGCACCTCTTTATTTTTTAATTTTTTAATTTTTATTTTTTGCAATTTACATTTCATATTCAGTGCATTGGCATTTATTTTGTGCTTCTAATTACAATTTCTTCAGAAACCCAAGACTTGGAGATTAGCATGCCAGACTGTAGTTGGTAAACATGACTCTAGAGGCCAAGTGAGTTACAACCTTTAGCTAATTTTCTTTATAAAACATATTAGTACTCACTTTGATCTTTTGGTAAGAAAAAGTGATTTTCAACCCAATAGAGCGTTTAGCAACCTCTTTTTAAAATCGATTCTTCTTCTAATCGTAAAAGCGATTTTGAAGGAAGCTGAAAAAAGCTGCTTCTTGAAATCTGATTCTGATTTTCGATTTAAACTTCATAATTTTATTTTTATTTTTATTTTAATATTTAAATTTAAATTTAATTTCAAATTTTAATTTTTAGATTAATTTTTTAAATTTTAAATTTAAAATTTTGGACAATAGATTTCAAACTTTAAATTTCAAATTTTAATTTTAAAATTTAAAATTTAAAATTTAAAATTTTAGATTTTAAATTTCAAATTTCAAATTTCAAATTTTAGATTTTAAATTTCAATTTTCAAATTTTAGATTTCAAATTTCAAATTTCAAATTTCAAATTTTAGATTTCAAATTTCAAATTTTAAATTTTAAATTTCAAATTTTAGATTTCAAATTTCAAATTTCAAATTTTAGATTTCAAATTTCAAAATTCAAAATAAAAATTTCAAATTTTCAATTTTCAAATTTCAAATTTCAAATTTTCAAATTTCAAAATTCAAAATTCAAAATTCAAAATCCAAAATTCAAATTTTCAAATTTCAAATTTCAAAAATCAAAATTTAAATTTAAATTTTCACTTTCAATTTCAAATTTGACATTTTAGATTTTAAAATTTAAATGCAAAAATATAAATTTTAAATTTGTTACAATTTGAAATTTAAAAATTTTAATTTTAATTCAAATTTAAATTTGGATTTTAAATTATTTTAAAATAAAATTTAATAAAAATATTAATTTATACTAATTTTTAAAAAAATTTGCCAAACAGCTTTTCAAAATCACTTTTATCTAAACTCTGCCAAACGCTCTACAGATTTTAACCAAAATTACTTTTCCAAACCAAAATCACTTTTCCAGAAAGCACTTCTTCAGAAGCTAGGCCAAACAGGCCCTTAATCGAGATTTGTCGGATATGAATATTAAAACTATTATTTTCTAGTAGTTTTAAGTTTTTAGAGCATTTTACACGATATAAGGGAAGAGCATAAAATATTTAAAATATTGTTCTGCAATAGCTAACGATTTAGAGTCACAAGTTTAATTTGATTCAAAATGAGAAATACTTATCCTTCTACTTAATTTGTGCAGCTTATTATTCAACAGTTACCCGAGTGGAAAGCGCATGAGTGGGAATAGCCTACAAATATTAAAACTAAAATTTTTATGGTTTTAATTCATGGAAGCTATTTTTATTTTTGGCTAAGTTTGGAGATAGAAAGGAGAATCAAGTTAGAGGGCATCAAAGGATATGTGCATTTTGTTTCTTGAAACTTAACTATATGTGCTCTTGGAATATGAGATATCACAGGTGGCAAAAAGACTTGGTGGTTGGTATCCGAGACCTAAATTCGAATCTTAATTGATTCACATTTCCCGCTAAGTTTATTTCTAAATTAAATAAATGAAGCAGGTAGCGTGCTATCTTTCTCTCAAAAGAAAAAACAAATGTTGACGTTCAATCTTAATTAGAGATTAGAGATATTTAAAATGAAAGTGAGATGGCATAGATTGGTTCTATCTTAAAATTTTTTAATGAATAAATGCTTAAAATTCATATTAATGATTGAATTGGATACTTTTGTGATGTTGAGAGAGTGGAGGTTTTAGCAAGTTAGAGATGGAAGTAATCAAAATATTATTGGTGTTAAATGATTCCAGGATGAGATTAGGATCAAACATGCATTAAATTTGGAAAAATTGCTGCATCTTCTTGTCTTCGCCTCTATCCATTGTAATCTCTGAGACCTGCAAGTCGCGCTAAATCATTCATCTTTCCAACATTCTTCTTATCTTATTCTATCTAATGCAAGGCTTAAACAGTATAATAGAGAGACTCTGTATGTTGAGAGTTTTATGTGACGAACCAAGCCTTTTTATCAAGCGATTGTTCAACTTTTCTCATCACATACAAAGACATTTCAATTCAAAAATAGAGTCATTTAAAATTATCATGGAGAGAGAGAGAGCGATTGCACAAACAATCAATGATTAAAAGATCGGGTTAAACCGACTAGCTCGATCGGTCTGATCGTGACTCAGTCTACAAAGCAGTTTGGTTCAACTACTGAACCAAATAAATTAAAAAACTGTTTTGAACAATTCGAACCGATGGTTTAACTATCAAACCGGTAAAAAGGGTTAAGTTTTAACTAAACTGGTAAGAGTTTTTTTTAGCAAGTCAAATTAAAATCCAACAACGTAAAAAGCGAAAGTTGGAAACGTATATCTACTTAATTTAGTATATAAATTGGTATTTTATAATTAAGAATGATATACTAGAATAATAATATTAATATAAATGCACCGTTCCATCTAATACAATTAAAAATGATAATTAAATATTTATAATGTCATGCGGACATTAATGGTTCAATCAGTGGTTGGCCCATTCGTTGAACCAGTGGTCCTTGACCCAATAGAATTATTGGACCGCTATTTGATCCCATTTTTAAAACATTGCAAACCATTACAAAATTTAAAAAAAAAATCTCAGTAAAAAAAATTTTAAAAAAATTCACCCTAAGAATTGAGTGGACTCCTCTTTCTTGTGAGCCTTACCACTCACCAATCCAGGGCCAGGCCCAGCACAAGTCCTGCTTCACTACTTGCAAAGCCTCATCTCTCTCTCTCTCTTTCTCTCTCTCCTTCCTCGCCAGTCGCTAGTCACTCCTCCTTCTCCCCCCTACATCTCCTATGGCTCAAAACTACTCTTAAACCCTAACCTTAACTCTCCCTCCTTCTCTAATGGCCTGTACAATTCACAATCCCACACCCTAAACCCTAATCTGCAGCCCGTTTCCCATGCCCCTCATCTTCTCTTCTTCACCCTCCTTGCGCACTTCCCGCATTTTCTTTTTCAATCTCCTTCATTCTCCACCGCCTTCTTTGCTCGTCAGCGGCGGTGGCGGCGATGGTTACGGCGACGGCGATGGCGCCTCCACCGCTGTCGCCTGCCGAAGCTGAAGAACCTGTGCTACCGCCACTGCGCCCGCGCCCACGCCGAGGCCTGCTCTGCACTAACCAAGTATCTGCACTCGATCCGCTCCCTCCCCTTCTCCCACGCCGAGCTTATCGCCTCCCACTCGCCCTTATCCATCTCCTCTCTCCTCTCCTTCGTCCCCTTCCCCTCCCTCCCTCCCCAACTCTGACCTCCCCCACACCCTCCGCCGCATTCTCTCCTTCCGCCCCGTCAACGAGTTCGACTTCTACTTCCAAGTCTAATTATACATATCATCGGTTAAGGCTAGCAAGAGGAGTCACATATCATGAGTCTGAACCCGACGAGAGCGTCAGAATTTAAAGATAGAAAGAATGTGAGATCTTAAATAGTCTTATATAAAATATAATAGAACTAAAACTCTTAATCTAGTTATAATATTTTAGGCGGTGGCTAGGCCAAGAGATTAAAAGAGTTGGGCGCGTTGGGACTAGAGTAGTTTTAGAATGAGTGACGTCCTCAAAAGTTGGAAAATCACATTTTGGTGGGAAAAATTTTGATTTTTTTCCTTTACTCAAAATAAGTAACGTAATGAATGAAACTTCTATTTTTTTCCCCTAATAGATAACCTTACAAATATTTTATATATTTTCATTTTAAGTGACTATTGTTAGATTATCTTAATTTTTATCTACTAACATTTAGTTGTTATATTTATTTTTTATTGATTGCAATTAACAATCAAATTTAAATGGCCAATTTGCATAAACATCCACAAGTTTTAAGTTTTTGCAAAAAAAATTTTGATTTTGCAGATTCGATTTGAATTTTAAATAAATTGACCAAAATACCTTTATATCTTTTTCTATCTTTTTTTATTTTCTTGTGTTTTTTTTCTCGCCGAAGAAAGCGACGGAGGCGAAGGCGAAAACGACCCCCATCATCTCTGCCCTTCACCCTCGCCCTTCCATCGTTCGCTCTACTCGCCTCCGACCCCGCTGAGGTTGCAGCTTTTTTTTTCTTTTTCTCTAGCCTCCGCGGCCCTCCGTGACGATAATGAAGACGATGATGTGTACTCTTCCAACGCCTTCGCCCTCCACTTCCACTACAACGGATTTTCTATCCGCCAAACAAACTCCGCTCGGCCAGTCTACCGCCGCCGCCGACGACATAAGATGTTAGTGCTTCACGCGAGAGAAAGAGAGAGAGAAAAATAGTTACACTCCGACAATTGCCAATTTTGCACCCACCAAACCCACTTTTCAGAATCTGCGTCCCTACCGCCGCCAACGATAAAGAGAAAATACTTCTCAGCACTAAGAAGCTTGGCAGTGAAGGAGGGGGCATGCGGTGACGAGCACGGCCTAGAGGATGCCGGAGGCGAGGAGTGTCACGCCCCGGGTTGCATATTCACCGGGCACGCCGACAAATCCGCCGTATACAAAAAATTTCTTCTGTATACGAAGCGTAGCTGTACCTGTATAAACATACAATGCTACAAACAAGAGCATAGAGTCGAAATAAACTATAAACAAACAGGTGGGAAAAACAACAACTTTATATACATACAATCACAGATACAAAAGTAACACTACTCGCTCCAGCGAGTTCAACTGTATGTACAAAAGTGTCCAACCAAAAACTGTCACTACCTGCAGGAGAATCCTCTAACTCAGCACTCGACGGGGAAGGGCTCTAGCTCGCAACACCCTTACCTCGATCCGACTCAACCGGGGCAGCAGCCGCAACAGAAGGCCCTGCAACAACAGTGGAAGAAAAGGGGCGTGAGAACTACTATAAAAACAGATAGTCCTCAGTGGGTACCGCCCTAAACAACACCGGTCCACCCACTAAGTCTACAGGGTAAGCAAGAAAGTAAAAGAAGCCGGAACACTCAACAGCTAAGTACTACTATACTATCCTGCCCTCAACAACCCTCTGTAGAACAAGTAAAAACTGACCAAATCTTGCGAGGGACTGTGAAAGCACCCGTCCCGCCTGTCGAAGCAACACTACAACTACCCCAGGGGTTGCTAGCGGAGAGCAAGTCCACAACGATGACGCAGCGACACCAACGCAAAAGCACTAAGCTAGACTCCGGAGCGGCACTCGTGGGCGCGAACCAACCGAGTATGCAAGCGTATCTCTGTCGAGCTCGATCTGGCTCTCACAGGCATAGTCAAGTACACTGGGTCTAAGCACTAATACACCACGTGCCCCTTGGCACAAACTGTAACCACACAGTACACGGGGTCCACCGTCAAACCCCGACGGTGCGACAACCAAAGACGACTAGACTCTGGCTGAAAAGTAAGCTCGGCATCCCCAAAGACGAGCGTAAAAGCAAACTACACTACCCTGTTATCCATCGCACTCCCACGGCGATGATACGGTACAAAACGGCTCCTAAAGCTAAATCCGGTAGTGTAAGCTAGTGACGATCCAAAATGTGGTTTTCTCCTAAGTCAAATCCAAGTCCAACATGTATAAATTAAAAGTGTATTAAACATGCTTCCAAAATTCAGATTTAACGTACTACTAATCATGAATTCGAGCGATCACAAATTAGTCAAAAATCGGAACTTATACATGTTGACTACTTGAATTAGGCATGATCCGATGAAAACCCACCTCGATAGCAATCTCCTGGCAGCGAAGGAAGTGGCCCGCGTCAAAGAGATCCTCGCTGTCCGCCAAGGTCCGAGGTCTCCCGCTGCGAAGAGGTAACCCAAAATTACACCAATTCAAAGAATCTGTCCGAAAAAACAGCGGCTGAGTAAAGCTTAAATCCAAATAAGCTAACATTCTCCGAATTCAGCAAGTAAGGGCTCGGAAGCTTCGTCTCGAAGTCACGAATCCAATGGTCCAAGATTCGCTGGATTTCGCCACTTCTACGCGGAGTACGAGCCGAAACACGAAACGTCGACGCTGGAATCTGCAGTTCGAAACTTCAGAATCTGCTCGCAAAACAGAAGCTCAGTAATGATGGGTTCCGACAGGGCAAACCTTGTCCAAATCCGGCAAGTAAGGTCTCGTTGGAATCGTCTGGAAGTCGCGGATCCAACGCCCCAAGTTTCGCCGCGTTTCGCCTCTCCTACACAAAGATCTAGAGCAAAGCGAGAGCGGCGATGCGTCCGAAAATCATGGGATTAGGAAGCAACGGAGGGAAACTCGATGGGTTACTCACCTCTGGAAAAGCCCTAGGCCCGTCGCTGAGTCGAGGGCGGCGGTCCCGCGCGCACGGCTGGCTCCCTCGCAACGTCACGTCGCCGGAAACTCGCTTGATCCGTTCCGCGGTGCGTCGTCGGCGTTGCTCGGCTCCTCTAGAACTTAGGGGAAGTAGCAGCAGCAGCAATAGCAGCAAGGGGAGAAGGAGAAGAAGATGGAGGAGCTCCTTTCTCTCTCCTCTCTCTGCCCTAATAGGTAAGGGGGAGTAAGGTGATGTGACAAGTGCTCAAAAGTCAAACTGCACCATACCTCCTCTTTGTACCGGTACAAAACCCCACTTGTACTGGTACAAACAGGCAACCCGAGAGCCTAACTGCGCAGGGCTATACCGGTATAGCCCTGGTTGCTATACCGGTATAGCAACCGTCGCTGTACCGGTATAGAAACCAACTTGTACGATACTCACGGAAAAAACTCGCTCTTTGCGATTTTTGTGACACACGCGCTCTCGCGTTCCCACGGGGCCCGTTTGGCGTCCATTTGGCGCCAACGCGACTCGGACTTGTCCCGACACTCGTCAGAGCTGTCGACAAGCCTCAGGTGCAATTTTTCAGGTCTCTACAAGGAGAGCGAGGAATGCACGGGACATCTCTGGATTAGCACTTTTGATTGTTTAAAACAGAATAAAATAACTAATAGGCCAAAAATTAGAGAATAATAAAGAAAACAAAAAAAGAAAAAGATGAAGTCTCACTGTTAAGATTAAATTGCACCGTTTTAAAAGAATGTTGTACTATTATGAATGTAAGTTGCACTATTTGAAACGTAAACTGCATCCTTTAAGATGAAAGTTATACTATTTAAACAAAAGCTGCACTCTTTGAGAAATATTTACACTGTTTATTTTCTTGTTACACTCTTTGAGATGTAAACTATACATTTTAAGATAAAAGTTATATTTTTTAAATAAAAATTGTACTCTTTGAGAGATATTTATAATATTTCTCCTGTTAAATGGTGCAGTTTACACATCAAAGGAGAAATAGTGCAACACGAGGAGAAATAATATAAATATCTCCTCTTAAAGAGTGAAACAAGAGAAAAAAAATAGTGTAAATATCTTTCAAAGAGTGTAACTTTTGTTTAAAGAATGAAACTTTCATTTTAAAGATACAGTTTATACATCAAAGAGTGCAACAAGAGAAAAAACAATGTAAATATCTTTCAAAGAGTGTAACTTTCGTTTAAAGAGTATAACTTTCATCTTAAAAGATATAATTTATATTTCAAATAGTGCAACTTACATCCATAATAGTGCAATATTTTTTTAAAGAGTTATTTACATACAGGTCCCTGCAAACATAGTCAATTGCGGAAATATTCCTGCAAAAGCGAAACTAGGTGAGATGTCCCTGCAAAAGTCCAAAAGTATGCAGATATGTCCCTACCGTGTCTTTTGCAGGGACATATCTGCAGGAATATTTTTGCAGATATGTCCCTACAAAAGGCACGGTAGGGACATATCTGCATACTTTTGGACTTTTGCAGGGACATCTCACCTAGTTTCGCTTTGGGATATTTCCGCAATTGACTATGTTTGCAGGGACCTGTATGCATTTGACCCTTTTTAAAAATAGTGCAATTTAATCTTAAAGTGCAACTTCATCTTCTTCTTCCTTCTTCTCAGGTTTTCTTTATTATTCTCTAATTTTTGCCTTTTAGTTATTTTTTTTGTTTTAAAAAAACAAAAGTGCTAATCCAGTAATGCCCCGTGCATTCCTCGCCTCCCCGCCTCCGGCATCGTTGAGGCCACGCTCGCCGCCACCCTCTCGGGATAGGTAGGTAGGCCGCATGCCCCCCCTCGCCGGCGAGCTTCTCGATGCCAAGAAGTGCTTTCTTTTTATCGTCGGCGGCGGCGGTGGGGACGCGGGTTCTAAAAAAAGTTGATTTGGTTGGTGCAAAATCGAGTTCTAAAAAGGTGATTTGATTTGGTTGGTGCAAAATCTGCAATCGAGATGGCGGCGAATGCGGAGGAAGAGGACATGGTACCATCCTCGCTTTTGTCGCGGAGGGTCGTGGAGGCGGTGGAGAAGGGTCGGAGAGAAAAAGAAAAAAGAGTCGCAACGCGGCCTTGACTAGGTCGGAGGCGAAGAGGGTAGGGTGCTCGGGCGAGGTCGCGAGGGTGAGGGCGTAAGGGCCAGAGGCGAGGGGGGCCGTTTCCGGCTTTGATTCCGTCACCTTCTTCAGCGAGGAAGAAAAAAGAAGTCTAGAAAAAAAAAAAAAAAGGTAAGAAAAAAGTATAAGGACATTTTGGTCAGTTTACGAAAAATTCGGATTCAAAATCAAAAAGACGGTCCAGTTTTGTAAAAACTCAAAACTTGTGGATTTTTTATGCAAATTGGCCAATTTAAATTTAATTTCAAATATATATTTCTGAACAATATTTGATTTTAAATTGTTATTTTATCTTAAATTCAAAGTTAAAATTTATTTATAAATTGAATATTTTTGTATTTTGGAATTTTAACAAATTCAAAATTTAAGTATGTATTTTAAACTAGAAGTATCAAAATTATAAATTACCTTTAATTCAAAATTCAAAATTTAATTATGATCCACTTTAATATAAATTTTTAATTATTAATTCAAATTTGATATTCAAAATTAAATTAAATTTACGATTTTAGCCACAAACTTTATAAAATAAAAGATAGAATATGGCAAAAAATAGAAATGTAAATGAGTTTACTTTTTTAATTCAAATTTTTATTGTAAATTTTTGGATTTATATGCAAAAATTTCTATTAATTGAGGTAACTATTAAAATAATTTTTACGTGTATTTGTATATTCACTCAACTAATATATATAGATTTAATGTAATATGTCTTGTTTGGATATGAATTTTTAGAATCCGTTGGATTCGAATTCCAATTCAAATTTTAGATTTGATAATCGAATTTAGGTTTGAATTTTTAAAAATATGTTCCGGTTCCGACAGTTTGGCATCCCGAGCCATGGAGTTTATCATGTGTTTCATAAGAAACGAAGTCAAAAGAAATGCGTTTCCCATGTTTTCTTAATGTTGTCACAGTTAATAAATAAAATAATCATGATACAAGAATAATAGTACCTATATATAAATGTTAAGAAGTTGGCCAAATAAACCTTTAATTTATTTTTTTGCTTGTAATCTCCTACACAAATTTGTTCTATGTAAATTTTTTTAAATTTGAGATATTGGAGCATACCAAATAGACATGTTGGACTTATTTAAAGAGTGCAGTGATAATAAATATCTATCTATATTAAAAAATAAAAATATAAATAAATTAAAATTAACAAATTAATATTTTAAAACTTTACAACAAATAATGATTAAGCACTGAGCTTAGGGATATAAAATAGGCTGATATAAAATAGGCTGGGTGGCCCATCGACGGCCTCAGGCTAAGCTGCAACATGGCAGGGGTGCTGCAGCATCTGTGCCGGCCCGAAATTTCGAGTCTTATTGGGCGTCTTTATTCTGGCCCAATTGCCTAAGACGATTCAGCTCGAAACAGATATCCTTTCAACTCTTTAATTGAAAAATGGGATGTTTAAGCATAACTTTTTGTAACAAATCTGAAATCTGAAAAGTAAATAGATAATATACAAGTATTAAACTGGGAAGTAAGCAGGTAAAATGCAATACTATGAAATCTTCGGTTTTGTCTATCTCAAAAAAAAAAAAATTTACGATTTTAACTCTTTTTTTTTGTCTAAAATATTTTTATATAGTTTTCTTTCCTTTTCTTTTTTATGTTTTTTGAGCTTTTCTCATATTTGGTGTTACTTTTTCCACTCTGTGTGTTGGGGGAATGATGATATAGACAATTTTTGAAAAATACCGACTCTACGAAATTTGTTTCTGAATATTGTTTCTGCACTGAATTTGTTTGTAATGGCATGGCATGACGAATGGCCGCCGGCCATGATAAAAGGTCTCAAGGCAGTCGCTCAAGCCTGCAGATATTATTGGGGAGATTAAATCCAAGGTGTTTATCATGGCCCTTTAATACAAAGGACCCACTAATCTAAGCCTAGCTTGATTCTTTGTATATACCCAAAATTATTGTTTCTGTTGGTTCTTTGTCCCACTGTTTGATTTTTTTTTTTATCCCGAATGCTTTGTCCAGATGTTTATACTAAATTACAAAAAATCCCTCTATAATAACCCCTTTTTCACTTCCCCTCTGAGATTTAAAAGCCTACATTTTGTCCCTTTGTAAAATAAAAAATGTGCACAGGAGGGTTACGGTGTGTAAAATGACTATTTTGTCCCTCGCCATTTTCGTCTTCTTCCTCATCTTCCTCAGCCGCCCCTTCGATCGGCCGCAATTCCCACTCAATCAACCACGATTTCTCTCCATTTCCTTCTCCTCATGCACCCCTTCTCCTCCTGCACCCTCGCCGCCTCTCGATTTCGGCGGCAGTCGGGAGAAAACCGAGGTGGGTGTTGATGGAGAGATAGGTAAGGACAACGAAAGCGAAGATGAGGTGACGGAGGAGGGCGAAGGGGATATGGGTAAGGGCGAGGCTGCAAAAGGCGGCGAGGCGGCGAGGCGGTGAGTCGGAGGGAGACGAGCAACAAGGAAAAGGGCGGAGGGGTATTTTTGGTATAAAAAAAAATTTTATAACGGAACCCTAACGGCAGAGGGTGAAGTGCACATTTTTTATTTTATAAGGAGATAAAGTTTAGGTTTTTAAATGTCAGTGGGAAGTGAAAAAGCGGGTTATTACAGGGGGGTTTTCTATAATTTAGCCTAATTTTTTTGTTCTTATGTGGAGTTGTGAACTTACTACTGTTGGACTTGTTATTTATTACCTCTCTTTTCAATAAGTTTGTTGCCTCTTTTCTGTGATAGCACCTTGGGTCCTGCACTCTATTTTTCTATATGTTTGAGTTCTGCTTATTTTTTTTATTCGTTTTGTTTGAATTGTGTACTATTTTTTTGCTCTATACTTTTTATTTTTCTGCAAAATTTTACTATGCCAAACTTTTCGTGTTTCTACTTATTTTCATCAAATTTGCCTTCTTATTGTCTGTTTATCATACTATGGTTTTTTTTTTTTTGGCATATTTGAGTGTTTTTAACTTTGTTTGATCTTTATTTGCAACCTTCTAATGTTGCTAACCATGGTATTGTTTTCTCTGAATTCTTGAATGCTTTGGATGGAAATTAGATTTTCATTTCCTGTCTATGAGGAGATTAACAACGCTCGAGACCGACCGGCCCTAGGGAAGTGGCAAAGGGCTTGGTGGTTGGTATCCGAGACTCGAGTTTGAATCCTAGTTGATTCACATTTCTAGCTTTATTTCTTAACGAAATAAACGAAGTGAGTAGCGTGCTATCTATCTCTTAAAAAAAAAAAAAAAAAAAATAAAAAAAAGCGCTTAGATTACTACGGTCAATGCATTGTTCTCTCCTTTCTTATGGCCCTCTCCCTAATAATCACTAATCCAGGTCTAGGGCAGGCCCAGCCCAAATCCTACTTCACTTGCAAAGCCTCCTCCATTTCCCTCTCTTCTTCCTCGCTCTTCATTACCCCTTCTTCCCCACGCTCCTCTCGTGGCTCAAACTACTCTTAAACCCTAACCCTAACTCTCCCTCTCTCCTCCAATGGCCCATACAATTCACAATCCCAAACCCTAAACCCTAACCCGCGGTCCCCCTTCCCATGCCCCTCGTCTTCTGTTCTTCGGCCTCCTCGCGCACTTCCCCCATTGTCTTCTTCTCCTTCGTCCTCCACCGCCTCCTCTCCTCGGCGGCGGCGGCGACGGCGCCGGCGCCGGCGTCGCCGCCGAAGCTGAAGAACCTGTGCTACCGCCACCGCGCCCGCGCCCTCGCCGAGGCACGCTCCGCGCTGACCGAGTACCTGCACTCGACCCGCTCCCTCCCCTTCTCCCCCGCCGAGCCCATCGCCTCCCACCCCCCCTTCTCCCTCTCCTCCCTCCTCTCCTCCGTCCCCTTCCCCCTCCCTCCCCGCCTCCGACCTCCCCCGCACCCTCCGCCGCTTCCTCTCCTTCCGCCCCGTCAACGAGTTCGAGTTCTTCTTCGAGTCCATCGGCCTCAACCCTAACCCTAGCCCCAATTCCCTCTTCCTCTCCGACGACCCTCCCCTCCTCGCCGCCGTCACCGCCCTCGCCAGCTTCGGCTTCCCCTGGACCCGCCTCGGCCTCCTCTACGGCTCCGCCGTGCTCCGCGCCGACCCCGCCCGCCTCCTCGCCCGCCTCCGCTCCCTCGAGGCCCGCCTCGGCCCCTTCCGCCGCGTCTGCCTCATCGCCGCCTGCCTCGCCTTCCCCTCCGCCCTCGCCGTCGACTCCGTCCCCGGGGACGACGTCGACCTCCTCTTCCGCGACCTCAAGACGGTATTTGTCGACTTCGGTCTCGCCGCCTCTGCCCGCAACGACGTCGAAGCCTTCCTCCGGATCTGCAGAAGAATTCGCGTGTTCTACGATTCGGGGTCCCCGCACGGATCGATGGGCGAGCTGATGGGAAAGAACCCTAGGGTCTTTCTCGAGTTTGACGAATCGTTGTTGGCTCAAAAATTGAATTTTTTTGCTAGATTAGGCATGAAGAGGGAGGAGATTGGGAATTTTCTCCTGGAAAACCCTAAATTCTTTGATTTTGATCTCGAGAATCCGGCCATTTCTATGCCGGGATATCTGCATTGTCTCGGATTAAGCCCTGAGCAAGTTGCTGAATTGTCTGCAAGCCATCCCTATGTAATGGGTAGGAACAAATTGGGCAATTTGCCTGGCTCGATGAGAGCTATGCGTCTAGCTGGTTGGCTTCTCGGCAAGATCGTCGAGGGGAATCATCACTACCTCTCGTCTGAATTCGTCTCTGCTACTTCGCACGTCAAAAAGTTTGAGTGTGGTTTCGTAGAAGGCATAGAAAAGATAAAATCCGAGAAAAGGGGGCAGTTTGTGGATAATAAGGTGGAGTTCTTACTCGGTATCGGGCTTGGGCGGAATAACATTACGGCGCGAGCAGTCGCTGTGCTAAACGGCACGAAGGATCAGTTGGATGAACGATTCGATCGCCTTCTTGAAATAGGATTTGAATACCCTATGATTTGTAGAATGATAAGCGCGAGTCCGAAAATACTTAATCAGAGCAAAGAAATGCTCCAAGAGAAGATTAATTTCCTCTGCAACGACTTGAGCTATTCTCTGGAATACCTTGATAGTTTCCCGGCCTTTTTGTGCTTCGATTTGGAGAATAGGATTAAGCCCCGATATAGGATACTTAATTGGCTTCAAGAAACTGGCTTGCTTAAGAAGCCCTTTGCTCCGGCGACCGTCCTTGCTAATTCGGAGAAGAGGTTCATGGTCAACCTCTATAGTGTTCATCCTGCTGCTCCTAAGCAATGGTTGGAGTGCTTTTCTTCTAGAACCCATAGCGAGTATTACAGGAAAAATTTATTTTCTACTCGGCCGGAAAAAAGTTGTTAGATGGTTTAAATTTTTTGGAGTTGCTCATGCTTCATGAAGGGTTGGCCCTCTAATTGCCAAGCCAATGCCTGCGGGATCTTTTGACTTTCCCACCATAAAGGTATCTTATGACTGCCAACAATAGATTTAATATCCTTAATGGAGTACAAGTTGCATTTGTACATAGTTGCATGTGATGATTTCTGGCTAAAAAATGTAACTTGTTTTCGGCTATTACATGTATATCGGATCATTTGAACTAACAACTGACCTATTTATGGCTATATTGTAGCTGTACATTGTCATTGCTCTGAAATGCTAAAAAGATTAGACTTCTTAATCATGCTCCTTCAAGGTTTCCACTAAGATGGTGTTTGGTTCCTTGAAAAAACATGGAAAATTATTTTCCGAAACAAAGGTTTCACCCTTTTCCACAGTTCTCGTTTTCTGGATAAAAAAAATCGGAAAATGAAAACACTAGTTTTCTATGAAATCCTGAGAAACTTCTCTAGAAAAACTACTGCAAACGGAAAATAGTTTTCCAACCAGAAAACTGTTTGCTGGGATAGTTTCCAGGGAACTGAACATCCCCTAAGCCAATGACCCAGAATGCTGGACTGTTTATCAACAATTTTCAGTTATGTGATTATAATGGCGATAATTTGTCTTCCGCTGCAACGATTCTACTTATCGGGTATATATTTCATGAAAGACTCTTTGTTGGAAAGAAACATGTGTACGTGGTATTATTTACACAGAGTGATCTCATAGTAATGATTTTGTTTTCTATTTGTGAGAAGCATTATTTTGTTGTTTAGGCCAAAGTTATAAATCGAAGTGTTTATATGCTGTCGAACTCGTGAATACGTTGTTTATTCTAGCGCAACTGTTATAGACTGTTCAAGTGACAGAAGAAGAGTTATATGATACAAGGGCCATGGCTACTATACTATTATGAGTAGTGGAGCCCTACTACTCATAAGTTGTTTTCGATGATGGAGCTTCCGAATCAACGATCCACTCCGTTAAATATGATCTAGAGTATTTGAAACTTCTAGAAAATAAATTTCGTAAATTTTCGAAATCATAATAAAGTCCATCAAGCGGGCATAAAATGAACGGTCAAAATCGAACGACGTCCTAAAAAAGTATGATCGGATCTTTCAATTCAAGATCGGAGTTATTGATCTTTATCTATGTAGTGAATAAAATTTTCTATCAAAAATTCAACAAATTTCGATTCTTTTACACCGTTAAACTAGCAAGTATCCCATACCGGCCGTTAAAAATTGTCAAATTTGTGACCTCTTGATCGTAAGGTAAATGATGTCGAAAAATTATAAAATTTTATTTCTAGAAGTTTTAAATACTGTAAATAACGTTTAACGGTGAGGATCGTCGGTACAGAAGCTCTATCATCGAAAATAACTTATGAGTACGAGGGCGATCGTACTCATAATAGTATAGTAGCCGGACCCATGATACAAGCATGGGGAGGTATGCTACAGGGAACATTTGTCCGGAAAACTGAGAAGTGTCAACCAAATCGTATTAAGTCGGGTCTGCCTATCTCAAATTGGCCTATAGTTGAGCAGGTCTCTTTACATTTTCTCCTCTGCAAAATATGGAAGATGACGCTGCCTCTGACTTAAAGATTCCTCTATGCACATTGGAGTGACTGTGTGCGCTGACCTTTCCTGTGCTTTTTGGCATCTGCTATGTTCGGTTTATGCTAATTAGTTTGATAGTTTCTGATATTTATCTCGTTGTTTCGCACTGTAGGCTAGAGGAAAGCAGACAGAAGAGATAAACAGAGAGGACTTTTGGGTTACTGCAATGCTGCGAACAGCAAACCATTCTGTTGAGGGAGGTAGGAGAGGGGGAGCGAAATGCGGAGGGAGGGAGGTAGGAAACTCAGAAGATAGTTGGTTATAGTGCTTCTCTCTCTCTTTTGCTGGCACATATCAGATAAATCAGAAATTTTCAAAAGGATTCGAGTGCTTGATGGTGTTTTCGCCACTTCTATGAGCACATTAGAGCTCAACTATCAACCACCAACATCATTATATGGAATAGGAGATGTTGTAACAGAAGTGATCTTGGCAGAGCTCCTTCAATACCAGTCTTTATTGTGTTGGCTCAATGGACTATTCTACTTGAATTTACTTGACAAGAAGAAATAAATTGATAAAGTATAAAACATGTCGACTAATGATTGCACTACGAATTTGAAGTCCAAGATCCCCGATGTGATGCAGCAGGTTCCGTTCAAAAAGTGGTATCAGAGAGTAATCCAGGATCTGTTCGAAAAGTGGTATCAGAGAGTAATCTTTTTACCGTATTTAACTTCTTCTTGGTTGCTGTTTTCCGTGTAAGTTGGAAAAATGATTCCGGCGGAAGTACAAGTGTGTCCAACATACTTTTTAGATGTTTCCAGTATTTTTGTCCAGTTACCCAAAATCAATTGTATGCTTTGATTTCGATGCTGAGTCCTCTGATGTACAAATTGTGGAGTACACATATGAGTTCATTGTTGTATTGTTTTGAACCCTGTAATCCTGTTACATTTGGCCTTAACAAACTGAGATTGGTTTGATGAGCAGCATTAGCTATAACGTACATTTTACTGTTGATTATGGGGCATGTTTTGATTCACACGTATCCTGTGCCGCATATCTCTTTTGTTTGCATGGTGCCACCTATCTCTTTTGTTTGCTTCAAAGGCATGCGCTAATCTAATTTAACAGAGTAAATGGTTTAATTGCATCATTGGGCCCCAACCTTTATCCAATTAATTATTTATTTTTCTCTTTTTAAATTTTTGCAATCAGATCCCTAACTTTTAAAATTAATTGCACACCATGGGTCCCTATCTTTTGCCTCTTTGGTTCGTAAACTCTTGTGGCTCTTCATCTCATGCAAAATGTTTATATTAATGTTGTCCTTCGCTCCTACGACTCTCCATCTCACACAAAATGCTTTTATAGCCTCTTTTGGGGCGCAATTGTTAGGCAATTGTCGCTCTAAGCATCGATACGAGTAAACATGACTTTATTTGAGTTGACGTGGTTTATTTTATCAAAATTAATTAAAATTTGGATGGTTGTTAACTAACTAAAATAAATTATAAAAGATAGGGATCTAAGAGCAAAAAAAAAAAAAAAAAGAAAAAGAAAAAGAGAAACGGTTAGGGACCAAAATAACGATAGGGACCAATGCAATTAACCCAAAGTAAAAGATGTCTATAGCTTCATATTTTATCGGAGTACGATAAATTATTTTAGGTCATGTTTGCATATATCTTTTTTGATTTATTTAAAATTTTTATATATTTAATTAATAAGGAGTGTGATCAAATGTTTAAAATGAGCTATCATATTCGGATTTCATGTCATTTATTTAGAATAAGATAAATAACTTTGTATGTAAAATATAGTCCTTTCAAATTGTAAATAGTAAAATCTTAAAGAATAAAAAAAAAAATCAAACTCCTTGTTTATAATCACACTAGAAATTATTACGCGGAATAAATTATTTTTAAATAACTTATTCAGACATCCAAATACAACCTAAAACATAGGCTTTTATGTGTAATCACAAAAGAAAAATCTCTGATTGTTGAAGTGAGGGCTCATCACTGCTGCTGCCTTTCTTTTTATGGATTAATAATGACAAATCTAGTCCTTGAAGTTTGACGTTAAACATCATATTTTCCATTTTGTTATAATATAGTTTATAATGTAGTTTAATAAGAGTTTGTTCGGTTCACCTATTTTAGATATAAAATCGGAGAACGGAATCTAAAATCGGAATGGAATTAGTTGATTCCAACAGTTGCCGCCCGTTTTATAGAAATTGGATTCCAAATCCCATTTCAATTTGGAATGAAAATAATTAAATCCATATAAGCTCCAATTCAGATTTGTATTCCAGATCCATGCCTATTCCATAATAACTAATCAAAATCCTTCTCACAAACACCTTTTTCTTCTTTTCTTTGATCTCTCTCCTCTTTCTCGACCAAAACCCCTCTCTCAAAACTCAAGGTCCCTCGACCGTCCATTCCGATTTCCATTCCAACAATAAACCAAATATTTCTTTAATAATTCGTCATTTCATTTCTCATTTCAATACAGTCCAATTCCATTCCTCATTTCCTTTCCAATCATAAACTAAACAAGAACTAGAAATATGGAATCAGCTTATGGCCTTGCAGCATTGAATAATTAACACAAACAAGAGTACTCAAAACTCGATTTCATGAACATCAAAAAAGCAATCTCTCACAGTATTTTTCATACAATGCATCTTCACCGAATTGCAAACAAAGTCCATGAGACAGTACCAAAAGCATCAGCACCAATAAAGAAGATTGCAGAAAACTCCCTGTAAATATCATGATTTTCACTTTGTTCTCCTGAAATGTTGAATCTTGCATATTATTTCCTCATTTCCTTGTAGTTGAATGGGATCAATTGTAGGCCTGAGAACTTCCAGGGGTAAATGCATTAACTTGCAACATCAACAGGGAGGAGTATACTTGGGGGAGGAGCCAGCTTAAAAAGGTTAAGCTGCGACTTTTGAAACTGTAAGTGTTTTTCAAGGCTCTACTGTAAAAACTTCCACATCATTCATGCTGGAGTTCCTGACAGAGTATTGAAAAGTCCAATTATGGCAAGCTCCTGCATGCTCGCCCTTGGTATTTATAGCGAAAACAGCCCCGACAAAGCCCGGATACTTCCGGGCAATTCTGGAGACAGCGTCAGCAGCAGCTTGCTTCGGCTCCATCCCTCGTCGCATACTCTCCACGACTTGGTAGCTGTAAACGTGCTCTCCATTAGATAGGACAGCAACATTATGCAAGTCAGCGAAAGGTGCAAACAAGATGAAACTATCATTCAGGACTTGTTTGGTCTACCTTGGCACTTCTGCAGAAGCGCTGTTAACTAAAGCTATTCGAAAAAGCACAAATAGCTTTTTGGTTAGTAACCTCAACAGTGTTCTCCTATAACCACAAGCTCTTATTCAAATTGGAGCTTCTTGCCTTCTGCTTTGGGGCGTAGAAGCTCATTGCAACCAAGTATGCTGCAAGTAGGTATGTTTAATAAGAAAAACAAGAACCTGAAATAAGAAAAAAGTCGCCGACTAAACAAAGAAGGTTTAAATGCTAACAGAATTTTGCTCATTAATCTGACTAGATGGCAAGAATGAGCCCTGTTTTCAGATAAGATGAAGTAATGAAACAAAAATGGCCGAATACTTTCTTTCAACAACTATAACATAAAGGAAAAAAAAAGAAAAAATTGAGCTCATTACCAGGGAAGGAAACGCATCATGATATCGCCATCTCCAGTTGCACCACAGGCGCCAACTTCATCATCAGCATATGCTGAAGACCCAGCAATAGGTCCATCACCAACCCTGGAACCAAGAGACTTAATATCAATTTCTTAGAACCAAAGGGACTAATACCAATTTGTAGGAGCATAAGATAGCATCTTGGAATGAGAACGGAAATGATCGAACAATTCATGTTAGAATCAAAAGGAAGTTCTAAAACTGCTTATATGTTTAGGTTTTTAGTTCATTGCTAGGAGACTGGAGTTTCGTACACTTCTTAATCTTGGCAGAATTAGAAGATATCAAAACAAGCTTATGTAGTTTCATCAAAACCCACGTACTCTCATATCAGAAAATGATGGAGGGCTAATGGGCTATATAAGATATGTTGGACAATGGTTTAGGCCCAATAACTTGCTAACAATGGCTGGCTGGTTAAGGCATATGTATATGCTTTTACTCAAACAACACTCCTGAGTTTGAAGTGTAGCACCAAAGAGAAGAACATTAAAAGGCCGATACATTAGTTCCAAGCCCATCAAAGGGGGGATGATAATGAATTGTTAATATAAAAAATATACACTGTTTGAAGAGAAATATGACTAAACGGCGATGTCCAGAGCCAAAATATACAATCAAAGGAGAATGAGCCATTTTTATCATCAACCAAACCTGTAGTTGAGGGTTCCAATGAAAACAAGAGATCTTAAATCAGAAAACGTTAAGAAAGTGCCAACCAAAATAAAATCTAACCAGAGGGCATAGTTTAAAATGCCTATATATTATGGGGTCTCCATACATTCCTACTGATGTAAAACAGAGGACGGGTAATTGTCCTAGGCAATATGACGTTGCTTAAGGCATGAAAAACTGTTATGTGACAAACCAATTTTACAATTTTGTAAGGAAAAAAAGAAAGATCACCTAAAAGCATTTGAAAGAATCAGCAACCCATGCATAGTTCATATTGCATGGCCTGTAAATGTCTATTAAGTCATTTTACCTGCCAGGAACTTTAAATGTAGCACCATTAGTTGATGTCCCAACTGCTATATGCCCCATCTTCGTATTGTTAAAAAAAAAACATTAGGATCAATACTAGAACAAAAGAAGAAAAGGAAAGAAGAAAAAAAAAAGTTACCAAGGAAGTACTTTATCAATCACGGCCATGGAGATAGTGTCATGGTTGTGACGACCAATAACATCAGAATTTGAATTTACACTCAAAATATTGCTTCCTCTCTCTTCACCA
This sequence comes from Aechmea fasciata, assembly GCA_025177825.1. Lineage (NCBI taxonomy): Eukaryota > Viridiplantae > Streptophyta > Magnoliopsida > Poales > Bromeliaceae > Aechmea > Aechmea fasciata. The sequence continues at coordinate 14,600,135 of CM045923.1, forward strand.
TGATCACAAGAGTTCTCAAATTCAGGATGATAAGGCCCACAGCTATTTCCGTTGATGACATTTTTCCGGAAATTAGGCTGACAATTATTCTCTTTCCAGTTATTCCATTCCTCGATGGACTCTGGCGAACTAAGATTAGTTGGTCCAGGAAGGCCCATTGAAATAGCAAAAAGAGAAGCCTTCTCTCCAACAAGCAGAGTGTGTTTCGTGTAATCCATAACCAGCTTAGCAGCCTTAATTCCATCCTTAACATATCTCATGCCGGCCACAGCTCCGACCTCCATCGTTGTCTACTAACATCCTTAAAACAAATAAGCAATAGATCACGGTCTTTTGCAGTTATAACAGCAACATTTATTGCAACATGTAAGCGTGTAGTTTGTTACCCCATCCATAATAAGAGCATCCAATGTAGTTTCTCCATTCTCATCTGGACTACCACCTGGACCAACTGTTCATATAACAAACTGAATTTTAGTCCACAAAGAGAAATTTAGAAATATGTTAGTTATTACAAATAAGCAATAGCTCAACTGCTACTCAAAGAATAGGTAACAACGGGTCTCATAGGAACAAGTCGGCATCTTCTAGTGGACTTTCACTTTGATGCTCAATATTTCAATTTTTACAATGAATACATAATGGTCAAAATTCTTAAGTTCTCAACTAAACAAATAAAATATTCATGTAATCACCATATAAGCAGCATTAACTTTAACCAGCAGAAGAAAGATTCAAGAGCGATGCATACCCATCCTATCACTGACTCTAATCAATCAATACATGCCATATCACATAACTCATACGAATACTAGGAGGTTATTCAAATTTCACCAGGATTTTACTGAGTGATATCTTTGCGTTTTGTAGAGAATTTCGTGTGCCGCACCTTTTCGCGCTGACATTTTGTTGTTTTGGTTGAAGACTTTATATCCCCCACCTTATAAGACTAAAGAACTAAATCGCAATATCAGGATACTACATGGACCATCCATACACTTCACCCCTTTTTTCTTTCCCAAAAGTTTGATGTTTTTTCTTGTATCTTTTCCAAATATTTCACCAAGAGACAAAGCTCAAACCGAACCTACAAAAATCTGAAGTACAATTGGCGAAAAAAGGAAAAAAGGAATGTAAGCTCTTGTTTGGTATAGATGTCATTTCTTTTCCACAATGGAGTGTGAGGGTGGATGGTGGACTGCTTGCAGTTTGCACATCTACCAGATTTATTTGGCAAAAATAATAAAATAAAATAGTGACTTCTTTGTTTTTAGTTTCTTTGAAATTCTGAAGAAGGTGCCTTCTAGCATCTTGACAGACTACATTGCAAGTTAACCAAGAATGAAAAGAGTCCAGCAGGCCACCAGCAGGCAACCAATCATGTAAAATTTGGCACATTTCCACTTTGCTACCCTATGATTTGAAAAAGTGTCACTTTTCTACCCTCTGGTTTTGTTTTTGTCTTACCGTTAGGACTTGCTGTTGAGTAGGATAGAAAAATAATACAATTTACAAACCACTGGAAGTAAAGTGAAAAATTATATAAATATATGCTGTATTTAACCACCCAATGGTTTATAAAGTGTAGCATTTTAATACCTTATAGTAAGTAAATTGTATAATTTTGCTACCCTACTTAACATAGAAGTCTTCATGGTGAAACAAAAACAAACCACGCATATTGCAAAGTGACACTTTTCAAACCATAGGATGTTCAAGTGAAAATGCGCAAAGTTGAAAATTTTCCTACGGCCTCGTTTGGCATCATTGCCCTTTTTTTTTCACAAAACACTAATTCTGCTAGTTGTATATACTGGATACACTGTGTGAAACAACTGTTATTCTCCAAACCAAAAGTTTAAGCCGGTAGAGAATGATATTTTTATATTTTTATATTTAACATTTCCCCACATGTCGGGGGCTTGAGACTTTTTCATAGGCCCATGACGTAAACTTGAATTAAATAGGAAGAAATCAATTATACTAGAAGCCTGCCGTGATCAAAATCAGGACCTTCTGCTATGATATCATATGAAACAACCATTATTTTCCAAAAACTTAAGTACGTAGAGAATGGTGATTTCATAATTTTAGATTTAACACACTGACAATATGATGATGATGATGATGATGATCATACTTAGTAATATAAAAAACAACTTGAAAGAAAAAAAAGAAGTTACTTTCAATAACCAAACAATCGCTTTCGATGCAAAATTACAAGCGATTCATTGTCCACTCCTACACTACCGCATACTAAAATTCCATTATAAAAGATGAAAAGAAAAAACGGCACCAATACCAAAACAAGTCCTAAAATTTTCATTTACAAAATCAAGAAGCAGAGACAACAAAAACAAACTAAACTACTCGAAAGAGACAAACCATTAGGGTTAAGGGCAAATTGAATCAAACCCTACCACCCCCACACCGACCTGTGCCGTCGCAGCGGAGTTCCTCGCAGGCGGAGCATCCGGCGACCACGGCGTCCACCGCCGACGACCCGCCGCCGTCCACGGCGCGCCACGCCGCCCTCGCCGCCTCCCGGAACGCCCACGTGCTCACCACCACGGCTTGCCCTAGCGCCGCATCCACCTCCACCACGACCACCTTGTTGATCCGCGAACACAGGAGAGAGAGAGAGTTAGAGAGAGGAAGAATCCATACAAAGATTTTGGAGATGAGATGATCCTTACCTTAATAGAGAGTAGGTAGAGGGGGAGGAGGAGGAGGAGATGAGGCCTCATTTTGGGAGCCATGGAGGGAGAGGAAACGATGGAGGAGACGAAGAGGAAATGGGAGTGTGCTTTGAACCGGTTTTTAATGACGGGAAAAACCGTTCGGTTTTCGAACCGGACTGTAGACTGAACCGTTCGACTGGTTCCCTGTGTGTTTTAAACTTTGGGGCAATTGTTTATATACCTCTGAAAAGTTTTCGATTTTTTTATTTATTTTTTTTAGGAGATTATTATTAAAAATATTTTTACTACGTTCCAATATATTTCTAATATACCATTTCAAAATCTGTTAATTAACTTTGTTATCTTTGTAAAATTATTATTTTGCCCTTTTAAATATAATTCTTCTACTATTACTGTCTTTCTTATTTGACCTTAAAATTAGGAACACAAAATATATTTTGACTTGTAGTCTTTTTCAATATACCTCTCTACTGTCATCAATATTTCTTATTGCTAAGGACAAAATTGGTATTTTAAATTTTTTTAACTGTGGTAGATATTTAACTCACGTTTAAACCAAAGTCAACTTAACAGGAGATAACTGCAGGGATATTTTACAATAACGATGAAACATATGAGGATATTTTAGAAAGAAAAAAAAATAAAAATAAATCGGATATTTTCAAACGTATGAGATGTGTATATAGGCAATTATCCCTTTAAACTTTAAGCCCCGATCGCTCCGGAGGTAAATCAGAAATAACGAAAAAATTATTTTTGGCTATTATACCAAATGAGATAACTTTTAATCGAAATAAAATATTTGGATCAAATCTAGTTATTTTTATTATTTGTTTTGGTAGGACATCAATAAACTTTATATTTTTTCTATTGCTGCACATATTAATAAATTTGTTTATTTTATATTTGAAAAGTAACATGCAAAGTTGCTATATCCTAGCCAAATTTGACCACTCCCTAATCTGGGACCAAGCTTTTCCTTTGATCAAAGTTATGGTGATCCCCGAGAATTACGTTTGATCACACACTGAGTCTACTCTCCACTAGTGATTAATAATTGAATAGAGGTATGTTCAGATTTGAGGATATCTGGTTTGCACGAAAAGATTTTTGTAACCTATACCCATCTTATATGGATGGAGGAGCCGAACAAATTAAAGGTTCTAGCATTCTCACTTTTGTAGCTAAACTTAGGCACTAACGCAAGAAAATTAAAACATGATAGTAGCAGACGGAGTGACTTTACGGAAAATCTAAGACAAACAAAACTGGTTAAAGAAAGGTGACGGCAATACACAAAATTTCATGCATTAGCAAATGGAAGGAGGGGTGAGAATACCATAAATGTGATTGAAGATAAAGGCAAGACATTATACATGGAAGAGAGAAAAAACAAAGAGCTTTTTACAATAAATTCAAAAAAGTTTTGGCCCTGGGTTGCACCGTTAGCACGTCAATAGGAGATTGGAGTTGTCTATTTAGGAACAGACCAATTTTAAATACAGAGCACCTTGCCTATCTATTCTCATTGGAAGAGATTAAGAAGGCCACCTTTTAGTATGTAGCTACAAGGCACCAGAGCCAGATGGGTTTAATTTGAAATTCTTTTTTTAGAGGTTTTGAGATGTGTTAAAGACGATCTTCTCACTATTTTTCACGACTTATTTGATGGAGCTTTGAACTTTGGGCCTATGGATTATTCTTTTATATGTCTTATTTCAAAGAAAGAAGGAGCAAAGTCGGTAAACAATTACAGGCCAATTAATCTCATGAACAGTGTCTAAAAAATTATCTCTAAGGTACTCACAAATAGGATAGAAGGTGTTATGAAAGATATCATTTTTCCAACCGAGTCAGTCTTCCTTAAAAGTCGGTTCATTCTAGACTCTTTTGCTACTACTAACGAAATTGTAAGTAAGTGCTCGAGAGTAGGTGTGGAAAATATTGATATCAAAGATTACTTTGAAAAGACATACGATAAAGTGAAATGGGAATTTTTGAGAAAGGTCTTGATATGGTTAGGGGCAAATCATAAGCGATGCGGCTGGACTGAGCAATGTATATTTAATGCCAAAGTAGTTGTACTAGTTAACGGCATACCCTCTAAATGGATAAATAAAACCAAAAAAGGTCTGCGGCGCGCAAGGGGGTCTACTTTCCCTCCATCTCTTCTTGTTGGTTGCAGAGGGACCAGCGTGAATATTAGAAACAGCTGTAAGTAATGGAATGCTAAAAGAGGTCGGACCCTCCGAGACCTCTAAGGTAGCATGCTGACAATACGATCTTCTTTCATGAAGCTAAAAGAAGCCAGGTAAAATACCTACCTTTTGTTTGGCAAATGTTAGAGTGGGCATCCAGTGTGAAGATTAACCGCAACAAATGAGAGCTTTTCTATCTAGGAGGTAACAAATAACGAGTTAGAGGCTTACAGTGATTCTGGAATTAATATAAATTGGGTACTTTCTCAATCTGATACCTCGGGCTCCCCCTTATGAACGTTTGTGAAAGGATTGGTGGCATGTTATTGATAAAGTTGATAAACAGATTAAAGGGTGGCCAGCTAAACTTCTTTTCGCAAGGAGGCAGATTAGTTGTTGTGAACTCATTGCTCTTGAACTATACGTTTTCTTAATGTTTAGAGCCACCAAATTGGTTATACGATGTGTAGAAGCATTAAGAATTAGCACTTTTTTCTAGCGTAGAGGAGGAACTGTTGTGGGAGGTCACTGTCTCGTATGGTGGAAGGTGATATGTAGGAGTAGAAAGGATGGAGGGCTAGGGGTTCTGAACTTAGAAAACATAAACTTAGCCTTAATGTCTAAGTGGTGATGAAGGTTTTTGATAGACAGGAATCATCAACAGGCCCATTAATTAAGAGCATCTACTACGATAGGACGAAACCGCTTAAAAAAGGTGTGTCGTTTAGACAATGCTCTCGATGGTAGATGAGTGTTTTATCGACCAGGGATGTTTCAAATGTGGTGTGTCCTATTTAATTAGGATCGAGAATGGGCAAATTGTAAGCTTTTGGAGGGACATCTGGAATGATCAAGCTACCCTACTAACCTTATTCACTCCTATTTACAAGAAAGTTGTGAGTAAAAACCACAAGGTGATGGAATGTTGGGAAAGGGATGGGTGGAAGTGGCATAAGATCTTGTCTAGCTTCACGCCTACCTTCTAGCTCGGCATCGAATTGATTATGAACTTAATGGAGTCAATCTCTGAGACCTCTTTACATAATAAATAGGATATAGTTAGGTAGAGATTGGCTTTGTTTGAAAAGTTCTCAGTTAATTCGCTCTATAATTTTTTATAGGACAGTGAAGTATATGTTAGGAGCTTCAACCAGTTGTGGAAGATTAGATCCCCTCTGAAAGTCAAGATCTTTCATGTTGTTAGTCCTGAAAAGAAAGGTACTAACAATTTTTTGAAAAGCGGATGGAGTGGTAAGGAGAGTTTCGTCTTCAAAGCACCCTGCTTTGAAATAATGGAGACTATGGATTACCTTTTCTCGAGCTGCCAAAGTACCAAAGCCCTATTTGAGGGTTTACTCTCAAACAAACGGTCTCTCCTCTTCTGTCCGTCTATCGGCAGTTACAGGATGTGTTGGTTTTTTAATCAGGTTTCGGGTCGCCCATGATGGACAAAAATCTGACCCGACCCATTAAGAGGTGGTTTCCTTAGTTGGTTGGGAAACCACATAGTACGTACAGTTAAAAACCACTATAGAGAGAAAAAGGGAGTATGGTCAGTATAGTGAAAGGATTCTCCCTCTCTCTACCAAAAGCATATTACTCCCAATCACTCTTTTGGACAAAGAAATATTCCTAAAATTTTACTCTCTTTTTGGAGGATTTAACAATTGGATTGTGAAAACTAGTACAATTTTCATCTTGTGATCTTGCATTTGATCCATTGCAACGAGTGGTTTGATTTGATCATGTTTTATCACGATCTTCGAATCAGAATTGAGATATTTCATAGATTAAATTTTACTTTCATTGGCATCAAAGCCAGGTTTAAATCAAATCCTTGACTCTGAATTATTTCTGTAATGAAAATTATTATGAATGAATTTTTTTTTTATACATGAGAAATTTGTATGAAATTGCTTCTCTTGAGACTGAATACATGATTTAACTCTAAAGTGATAATTTGTCTTTAAATTTTTTGACTTGTATGTCAAATCTTATAATGAGAATTAATAATATGTAGATTGCTCAATTTTTTTTCGTTTCGGAAAAAGAAAGTACGATGAATTCAACACGGACTTAATGGGTTCGTAATATTTTGTTAATGGATCTCCCTTTTTTTAGATCCAATCCAATATAAATACATTATTGGATTGTCATAATATGGTACGGCCTAAATGTGAACACTGTCTAGCTGGAAAAACAACTAGAAAACTATTTGGTAAAGGAACAAGAGCCGAATATCCACTGCAATTAATTCATTATAATATATATGGTCTAATGAATGTTAGGGCAAGACATGGGGCATCATATTTCATTACTTTTATAGATGACTTCACCCGTTTTGATTACATCTATGTGATTGTTCACAAGTCAGAAGCATTGGATTGCTTCAAACATTATGTTAACCTTATAGAGAAACAGACAGAGAGAAAGATTAAAGCCTTAAGAACAGATAGAGATAGGGAGTATCTATCTAAACAGTTCAAAAAATTATGTAATGAAAAGGACATTAGAAGGCAACTAACCATTCCTGAAATTCCGCAACAAAATTGTGTTGTAGAGAGCAAAAACAAGGCCTTACTAGATATGATTAGATCTATGATGGCACAAGCAAATATTTTCATTTTGTTTTGGGGAGATGCTTTATTAATAGCAGCTTATATATTAAATCGTGTACCATCTAAATCAGTTGTAACTACTACTTATGAGTTATAGAGAGGTAGAAAACCTAATTTAACTTATTCGCGACCATGGGGGTCGTCAGCTTATTCGCGACCATGAGATTTATACAATATTTTATATATTGTATAACTAAATAAAAATAAATTATGTATATATATAATTTATTCGGATTTGGGTTCGGCAAATATTTCAGATAACCATACCCATTGACATTTCTACTCCCTCTTCCTCTTTTCAATATTTGTACTACAAAAAAATACGTACTCTTTCTAAACCCGGTGAACCGTGTTTAACTTAACTACTGCCCCTAGCCCCGCCCGCGTGACAGGTCCAGAATCATTTTTACAAACTAAATTTTGATAGGACTATTTTTAAAATAAAAATTTACTAGGGAGCTAAATGAAAAAAAGCCCACAAAAAAATGTCTTTTTTCTAAGATATCAAATTATATAGAATTGGTGTTTAAAAAAATAAAAAAAATGGCAATGGTACCAAAAGAGGCCATAACTTCAAACAAAAAGACTAGATAAAAAAATTTGTAATTGCATCACTCTCAACTACATATTTAAGTGAGCTATATATGCAAATAAAATTAGTGCATCTCCAACTACATGCATCTTTAATTATATTTTATTTACATTTATATTACACAAAAAGGCTCTTTTAACAATGAACAATAAAACCAAAAGGGAACAATAAAAAAAAAAAAAAAAAAAAAACCAACTGCTGTATTTCCAAATTCCAACTGCTGTATTCGCAATGAGCATTACTTCTCAAATTGTCATTGTAAAAATTAGTAAAATATAAAACATTTCGGAACAAAATCAGTAACAAAGTATTCCCAAAAATGGTGGCTTTCGAGAACTTCCTAAATGGGGAAAAAAAAAGTTTAAATTAAATCTAAAATCAATAGTTTTGGTACCTTCCAAACAAGAATAAGAAGATAATTCTAAGTTTCGCGAATCCTCACGCATGTTTCCAGTACCATCTAAATCAATCTAATGTGGAGTCAGTATAGCAAATACCAGTTTGGCCATCTTTAGTTACAACCGTGAAGTTTCCAGCAGTGAATTCCTCTTCTGATTTGAAGGTAATTTCCCTTTCTAGATGAGAAAATGCACAGTATTCCACGTCGAAAACTTCCGCATCCTTCTTGAAGTAAGAAATTGAAACCCCGATGGCCTCACCTGACAAAACAAAGAGAACATGACTGCTACGAGCTTCTACAGAAGTATTGTTTCAGTAGAAGTACAAAATGTAGTGGTCCTACACTATGACAGTAATTTCAAACTAAAGGTTGTGCTCTTTGTAGTAGTAGAAAGGTCATTTTATCTTTCTTGCCACAGCAAGAGCTCCTGATTTTTTAGCGCCGAATGTGATTTATATTATGGATAAGATTGGCCTGGCCATTTTGATTATGTGATCAAAATGTTTAGCTTTATATGCAAAGCTTTTCGAGAAGATTACTGAAAGACGCAATAGCTTCAATAGGCACTGAATGGAGCTGACTAATTCTATATCAACATGAATGCTGTCTTTCGAGAACCATTTTACAAATAGATCATCATAACTACAAAGTTAAAAAAATAATAATAAAAAAAGGAAAGGAAAAGATGATCTTAAGAGGTCAAATTGACTTAATTTGTCTCAATCAACCAATCAAGACATAATTTGACAAATCTGCTATGCTAGTCTCAGAAAAAATTTACTTGGCAGGATAAAAGTTATTGAAAATAAGCCACTAAACTTTGCCAATTCACAAAAAACTGTAAAAACGATCTTCGAATTTTAATAGAGCATACTAAATACTCTTATTTCAGTACTCACCGTGGGTGACCAGAAGCAAGTTCTCATGTGGGTATTTGTCCGCAAGAACCTGAATAACACTCGCAAATCTGTTCCTTGCCTCCGGCACAGACTCCTCCCACTGTGGCATCTGCACCAATCCAAAGCACTGGTTAAGGAATATTTTTCATAAATAAATTCATTGAAATTCAAACATGCGTAACATCAATATGCCCTACAATACAGTTAGTTGGTAATCAAAACTTTGATGTATTATGTATTGTGTTTGTTTTATCACGTATTCTTATAATTTCGTTATATTCACTATATTTTGTTATTCTAATGTGAACCCCATCTGCACCTACACTGCTGCGTATCAGCATATGTGATAACTAGGCAACAAGCAGATTATTTTTGCTCTCTAGAACAATGATAAAAAGCATTAAATTCTCACTCTTCCTCGGGGTAATTGCAAATGTGCTTTAAAAAAATAATTTGGTCATCGATCAAATTGGTTGAACCTTTTCGTAAACACCCATCGACAGGAGCAGTGTTTGGACCCATTGCTCGAGTATTTAACATCTCACATAGCCCATATTCAATTGAGACCTGTGAAAGTAAAAAAAAAAAAGCTCATGAAAATCAATACACGAGAAAAATATATGATTGAAGAAGCTCCATATTACGTAATAGCAATACTGAAAGATATTTGCGAAGCCCTAAATTAGACTAAAAGCACATGTGGCCAAGCTGGAGCTCCTGTAGAAGTGTTCTTGAGTACAGCTGTTTAAAAAGGCATTAACAATATTCTTCATTGAAATCTCCTCAACACCTTTTCACTGCAGAAGCAGAAGCTTCAACTCGAGCTTTTGCATTTTTTGCCCAAAGCTTATTTTAGCTTAAGCTTCTTGCCATAGGAAAAGCTCAAGAGTTTTTATTATAGACTTAAAGTCCAATTCGGGAAGTTTCTGCTTTCTAGGGTAGAGAAGCCTTTACAGGAACTGCACAAAACAGTCTCCAAGCCACGTCGCCACCCCTCTCTTAGCAGCAGAAATTCTAATATTTTAGTAATACTGCAACAAAATGAGTGCTTATTTGCTTACACTTGGATGGCACTTAATTAAAAGGGTTAAATGCATACAGGTCCCTGCAAACATAGTCAATTGCGGATATATCCCTCCAAAACGGAAACTCCATAAGTTATCCCTGCAAAAGTCCTAAATTATGCAGATATGTCCCTACTGTCCAGATCTGTTAGAAAATTTTTGTTAACCACAGTTAAAATACTTAACCATGGTTAATTATAGTGTAAATTGACGTATTTACCCTTCTTCCTCTTCCCTCTCTTCCTCTTCCTTCTTCTTCGTCGCCGGCGAGGAGATGCAGCGGCGATGGCGGTGACGGTGCCTCCGGCGTTCTTCTCTCTTCTTCGTCGCCGGCGAACCCAACCCCGCGCCGCCGCCGCCATCGTCCGCTTGGACGGTCCGAAGAGGAAGAGAAAGAGAAGGGGAAGAGGAAAACTTTTGGAGGGATATATTTGTGAGGATAAAATAGTCATTTTACGACTCCACTGTTAAAAAACAAACAGCTCACTAACGGATGTTAACTGCAGGGACATATCTGCATAACTTGGCACTTTTGCAGGGACAACTTATGGAGTTTCGATTTTGCAGGGATATATCCGCAATTGGCTATGTTTGCAGGGAGCTGTATGCATTTAACCCTATATAACTGGTCACATAACATGCAATGTAAGACTTAAAAAGGCGAAAATTTGATTACCTCTTCCTGAAAATGAAAAAAAAACAGATCATTTCTTTTGTCAAAATATTTTAATTTAATCAATGCTGATTGACCTTCATTGTTTAATAACAAAAATAAGTTAAGGCTGTGGTTAACGAAATTGAAAAGGTATTAAACAGAAAATTATAGCACCTCTCACTATGTATTATACACAACTAGAGATAGATAAGGAATCCCAAAAATAGTAGACATTGGCTATTGCACGAATAAATATTGCCTCAACTAAACTTGCAATTAGCTTATGTTTTACCAGTCAGCACATTTTCTGTTGTATCATGACAAGCCTAAGTATTGGGCTCATGTATAGCAGAACCTAAGCAATTTCCAATTAGTAACTGACAGGAAGACAAACAAGAGGAAAATATAACCAGGTTATCGACATAATAAAGAAATATCACAGAAGTTCATGCACGTCCACCAAAATTTTTCGTAACCAAGCATGAAGAGCAGTTTAGTAATTTCAAAGACAAGAATATCTTTTAAGCAAACGAAACAAGAAGAAAACTACAACCCGTTTGACCAGTTTAGCAACACTATGCTACAAAGGACAAAGAAAACTACAACCCCTTCTTACAAACAACAAAGAAAATAGAAAGAAAAGAAAAATACAGCCTACCACCATCGTTTCCACCATTATGCAACCTTTCACTAGCAATGTTTCACGGCCAAACAGCTCTAATCGTCATCTTATTTATCCGCTACTCACTATCACGTCCTTTTTATCACCTCCTTTACAGCCGTTAATACAGTCATTATAATATCCGCAATGGTTGGATTGACATTTAAATAATTTTTTCCAACAGACAAATGTGGTAAAAAATTTCTCCTAGTTGCACGAAATCTCCATGGCTCAAGCATCAAAGATCGAAATGATTATCATAAATCAGCTTAAGGTACTATTTACCTTTCTATGAACCCGAATAGCCAGGTCGACCAGTTAAATTCAATTTCATAACAAGAAGACGTAAAAGTAGCTGTGAAATCTTCTTTCCATCCTTTCGTCCATTAGATTTGGATAAAACTTAATATTACACAACCTATGTTACAATTTATTGCTCCTATCACTAGTTGATCAACTCGTAATTTGTTTTATTGATGGTGCCTTCTTTCCAATCCAAATAAACTATCAAATAAATAGCACTACTTTTGACAGCATTCTTTTGTGCCTAATTAAACAAGATCCTAATCCACCACTTTAACAACTCAAAGACTCAATTTTTGTGCATTCTTGTCAGTAAATTATAGTTCACAGATAAGTCTATACCAATTTCTACTTGATTTTCTTCTAAAACCAAATTTCAATTACGGTATAAGAATAAAAATGGTAGAACGGAGTCTATGGAAAGCACGTCTACATTCTTAAAAGAAGAAAGAGATTATGGGAAACAAACCTACGTGAAAGGGTTGGATTAGTACTTTTCAGGCCCTCTTAAAGCATCAAAGTGGGTTATTTGGGCAGCACATTCCCAAACTAGGCCTTAAGCTACGGGCAAACAGTGCAAATTCAGCCACCATCGGATTTGTACTCAATCAAATACAACCCTTACATGATTCTTAAAGATTCTTAACTCAAAGATATGATGTTTGTGCATTCTCACGAATGGACTACATAATCAGAAAATATGTTAATCACAAGTTCTACTTTATTCTCTTTCGTGTGAAGCATCACATTCTTTCATAAATGCAAGGTCTACAAAAGTACTTCATTTTTCACAATTGTAATGTGGCAATAATTTGCACCTAAATTTTCTCTAAGAAAAATTGTGCCTAACTACCTAGATCATTTGGTAACAGATTTCTATTAGGGTAAATAAACATAAGCGGGAAGAATACTGTCCATGCAGAACACTTCTTCTTGTTGAAATCATAAGAAACATCAAGATATAGAAAAATTTATAAAAATTTACATACATTCTTTTGAGATGATAATAAACAGAGAGCACAACTAGAATGCTTCTAAACGTAAACAAGATCTTTTACTTCTGCATCAATTTCAAGAATGAGACATCTGAAGCGACAGTCAACACTATTAAACTTGATATAAACTATTTGAACCTTCTAGAATACAAATTTTATGATTTTTTTTACATTATTTGCCTAGTATCAAAGTGCTCTCAAAATTGACTATTTTTAACGGCTAATATAGGGTGAATTGGATAAACAATATCGTAAAATTTGGAAATTCAATTCCTTGGATGTTCAAATATCATACACAATCGCTAGGAAGCAGTGTCGTGAAATGGTTGAAATTCCATTCCTGAAAAGTTCAAATAGCACCTCAATCGAGTCTAAGAGCATCTAACTAAAAACTTGATCACTAGATACACAATGTTGTATTCGATTCCCAGGAATTTCAAACTGCCTAAATCGTATTTAACAATCTCTAGCTGAATTTGAGACCACTTGATCACTGGAAATAAACAATATATCATAAAATCTAGAAATTTGGATTCCTAAGAAGTTCAAATAGCCTAAATCATATTCAACAATCTCTATCTGAATTTGAGACCACTCGTTCACTAGAGATAAACAATATATCATAAAATCTAGAAAATTGGATTCCCAAGAGACCACACGATCGCTGAAGGAAAACAACGTCGTATAATATTGAAATTCAATTCCTACAAAATTCAAATATCTTAGATCGCGTTTAACAGTATTTGTTGGCTTAAATAGGCCGGCATTTTGCTCTGTAGCGGGAGGCTAGGCTAGGCCGAGTCACATTTGAATAGCGTGAGGCCGAATCATGTTCAAAGTTTAGCGAGGCTAGTTGGGCCGAAAAATAATTGAGAGCTGTGGGCACTACATATGTAAATTGGTTGCATATTTCTAAAAGCTCGAATTTTTTGGATTAATGATCAGCGCCAACGCTCCAACAGTATCTAGCTGAACTCGAAGCCGTAGACAACGCCGTAAAACCTCAAACTTCGATTCCTAATTCAAATGGCCTAGATCAAGGTTTTAAGTACCGGTCGGCACGGGCCGTATCCACCATGCCGTACTGTGCCAACAAGATACCGGTACGATACAGGCCCCGTGCCGGTGGCACAGTTTAAAACCCTCTATTTTTTTAAATTAATGAGTAATTTTCTCAATAAAGTTTAAAAAATGTGATAAAAAGACATAATAAATAGTTAGAATATTTTATTGCTAAAGAAAATAAATATTTCATGCTATTATGTGTCTATTATGTGTCGGCACACATGAATTTTTTTTGACCGGAGCGCATCGGCACGGCTCGGCACGCACCATGCCGTACCGTGCCGGCAAGTTTCCGGCACGATCCCGTGCCACGACACTTAAATCCTTGGCCTAGATCGTGTTTACCGATTATCGATCATAGATTCGAATACCCCCCACAACACTTTTCAAATTGTGGTATAGAGAAATCAAGAAGATAGAGGGTGGGATTCGGAGGAAGAACCTTGAGGCGGGAGGGGTCGAGGGGGACGGCGAGGCTGGAGTCGAGGGCGGGGAGGGCGGAGGGATCGACGGCGGCGCAGAGGGCGGAGACGGCCTCGGCGGCGGTCTGGAGGCAGCGGAGGAAGGGGGAGACGAGCACGCGGTCAAGGTCGACGGCGGCGGCGGAGGTGGTCTGGAGGCAGCGGATGCGCTTGCCGACAGTCCACGCGCGGATCCGGCCGGCCTCCGTCAGCGGCGGGTCCCACGGCCGCGCCGCCCGCAGCACCCACATCGGCTCCGCGTGGTCCGCCCGGTCCCCGTGCCGCATCACGAACACCCTCTGTACCCTCCTCCTACGCCCCCCGCCGCCCTCGCCCGCCATCTCCGTCGCCATCTCTCTCTCTCTCTCTCTCTCCTCTCGGAACACGAACCGCGATGGAGAACGCCGTGACGCTTCGTTTCGTTCCGTTTAAATGAAAAGAACATTATTATTGAAAAATTACTGGTTGAATATAAAATAAATTTGATAGCATGTTAGTAAATTTTTACTATATGATGTATACATTTATTTACATGATTATAAACATAATAGCTTCGTTTTTCTACCATATTTTTACAATTTTAGATGTTCATTTATATATTTAGTTGTTGTTGTTACTTATGTCCACTTGGATCTAGGCGGCCGAGCTTACTGGAAATTACTGGAAATTATGAAGGATAGCTCTCATCCTATTTTATTACAGGATCGAGTGCGGACGTGCCGGGCGAGGATCGCGGCGAAAGTATAGCGCCCGACCAGTAGCTATATTTAATAGCCTTTTCTTTTTCTTTTATGTATTAGAGTACACCTTATGTATCTAAATACTTATGTTTTGAAAGAATCATGTATATACTTAAGAATAAATGAAACATGTATTCATTTTGGAAAAGAATTTCACTTCTATTCACTTGTGGATTATTTGCTCTTAGTTGCTGTTGGCAATATTTGTGCCTCGTCGAATGTGTATATTTAAAATTTAAATTTTCTGGATAAATTTTGTACACATTCTTATTGTTGAGCCTTGGGCGGACAGGGGAGGCGCTATCCGTCCGGCATCCGCTCGTCGCGCCCGAACCGGACCAAATCGATAGCGGTGTCGGGGCGGGGGCGTGACAGAAAATATGTGGAGAACTTAAGCCAGTTTGGAGGAGTCCACACTAAATAATGATTAGTTCATTTCAAGCAAAGAAAGAGAAAATTTCAGTTCAATTCAAGCAAAAAAAGAAAAATATGTGGAGGACTTGGGTCGGATCGGGTGGAGCCTACACCCAATAATGAAGGAAATGTTGTAATGGTGGAAAATTTAGAAAAAATAATATATAGATATAGAGGTACAGATGCTAGTTGTTTTCTATTCAAATATATATATATTTAATTATGGAAGTAATTAATTTTTATTTAGATTGCATGTTTCAAGTATGTTAAAGTTTGGTTAGTTAAGTATCAATATATATCTTTTATTTAATTTGCAAATTTAAAAAACGGTGAAAATTACTTGGTTAAATGTTAATAATTCTTTAACTTTAGAATTTTATTTGTTGCATTATTATAATTTATATACAAAAAATAATATAATTATTTTAAATTTTATTTTATAATTATATAAACATATAATTTCATTATTTTTATTTATTATAATTTATGTATTATTTATTAAGTTAGAAAAGATACAATAATATTATGTAAGAGGTAAGTTTATCAGGAATGTGGAGATTGAATAATTTTCGGTAAAACAAACAGAAAAAATAAAAAACTATACTTTTTACGTCATTCACTTTCTGTCAAACAAATAACAAAATTGACAGGACTTCACGTCCACAGCTAAAAACAAACAGCGAAGGTGGAGTAATTTTCGTCTAAACTAAACTCTAGATCAACTGAAAGTCTGATTTAACCCAAAGCGTACTTACGTCGAAACAAATAGGCCTAAAAGAAACAAGCAACAAGAATTTAAAATTTTGATAGGTAAAAATGAAAAGGTTAGCAAATGAAATGAGGGTAAATGCTGCTATATATTCCATCAAAATTAACAAATAACTTTATGTACCTTTCTAAATTTAAGGTCCTATTTAAATGTATAATTTTCATTTTTTCGTTGTATCTTTTTGATTTACTCAAATTTTATAATATCTAGGTTGAAGTATTATACTCCACCTTCAAACCATTTTATCGGGATAAGATAAACTATGTCGTGGGCGAAAAATACTATCTTAATAAATTACAAATGCTAAGATATCTTAAAAAGTAAAAAATCAAATTCTTACTTTTAATTGCGCAAAAAAATTCTCGTATAAATAAGTTATTATGGAGTGAGAGTAAACCTATATATAGGGGTGGCAATCCAGCTCGTGTTCGGCTCGAAATGAGCTCGAGATCGGCTCGCTCGTTTAGTAAACGAGCCAGAACACGAGTTGAATTTTTTATTTCGTTTGATAAACGAGCGAACACGAGTGAGGTCGGTTCGTTGTTCGGCTCGATAACGCCTATATTTTATATTTGAGATAATTGCCTATATATCATGCGTACGAAAATATCCGATCTATCCCTACTTTTTTTTCTTTCTAAAATGCCCCTCATACGTTCCACCGTTATTGCAAAATACCCCCGCAGTTATCTCCTGTTAAGTTAATCCGGGTTAACTGTGAGTTAAATATCTACCACAGTTAAAAAAAAATTAAAATACCAATTTTGCCCTTAATTTAAGGAAAAATAAAAAAGATTGGTAATGGTAGAGGGTTATATTGGAAAAGACCAAAAGCCGAAATCCGTTTGGGCCCCTGACTTTAAGGGCAAATAAGAAAGACAGTGATTGTAGAAGGGTATTTTTGAAAAGGGCAAAATAGTAATTTTACGGAGATAACGAGTTACTTATGATTTTAACTCTAAGAGTATATTAGAAATAGGTTGGAACGTAGGAGGGGTATTTTCAATATTAGCCTTCTAATAGGGGTAAATCAAAAAATCGGGAACTTTTCAGGGGTATATAAGCAATTGCCCCTATATATTTATATAATTTATTTAATTTATATTTTTATATATATATATAAATAATTATACATAATATATATTTTTATTATTTAATTTTTAGCAAAATAAAAATATAAATGCGAGCTTAATTATAAAAAGACTCATTTGTATATAAAGCTTTAACTATTAGATCAAAGTCTAATAGATAAAATTTTATAAATTTATTTTTTTAATTTATTTAAAAAAATTTATTTATTGTTCGTTGTAGTCGTCGTAGCGAACACGAGCCGAAATTTTCAAATTTCGATAGTTTAATGGAAAATGTTTGGCTCTTTTAACGAGCCGATCCAGCTCGTGTTCGGCTCGTTTACGGTCCCTATCTATATGTCCCTCTAACTTTAACAATAGTTCCCAAAAAAAAAAAAAAACATTTTCTGTTCTTTTGGTTTTGGTCAGAGGATAGCAAGTACGGTAACAGAAAGCAACAGCATCCTTTTTTTTAATTTTTTCCTTTCTTGGGAAAAACAGAAGCTTCGATTATTGGACAGGGAGTAACTCTCCAATTTCTATTCATTGGATACTCAATAATGTTGATGTTTGTCTTTTCTAACGCATTATGGATGTCTTGCAAATCAAGGGTGTAACAAAATATGTATAGATTTAGCAAAATATATTAGCAGCATAATTGAGAAAGGGACAAATAATGTTTTTTGTATTTTAGGTAAAGTCATGTAGACATTATTTTTCCATTATAAGTGCCTTTTTCTGCTATGGAATACTAGGTCATCAGACACCACACAACTCTGTTAAAAATATTCAAATTTATTGTTATGCTATCAATAGCACAAAGCATTCGGTGCTACCAAATTTTTTACCGTTAGATCCACACCCTTTGATGATTTTCAACCGTTAGATCATACTATTCAACCGACCACCTACTTAACCCTAGAAGGCCCACATCATCCTAACCGCACATCTCTCAATCCAACGGTCAAAAACTTGGCTATTAATAGCATAATAGCCTAGTTCCTGAAAATCTATCGAGAATGATAAATTCCCGGCAATTATTTAAAAGTTATTATTCATTACATTATTATTCATTACATGACTAACATATATTGCCAGTCGTGGTAATCTAGCTTGTTGTTCGCGAGCCAACTCATGTTCGGCTCGAAATAAAATCGCTAGTGGAATTTTCATGTACGATACATGATGCGGATTTAACCTAGTAAAATATAATATAAAAAAGTTAACCCAGCAAATACGGAATGTTACGAAGAAATTCATAATCTTATTACGGAACGAAGAGATTGCAAATTAGCTCTAATATTTTACTACCTTATAAAAAATGGGTTCAGAAACAATTTTAACAAACATTCTCAATAATAGTTTTGTTTATTTGTTTGTTTTCTTCCTCCTCCACCGCCTAATCCACAAATATACCACAAAAATACCAAAGAATAAGCAACAATTTATGATCCAAAAACGTGATGCAAACTCAAGAAATTGCACAAACCAGAAGCAAATATGAAAACAGAAGCTAATCTCAAACAACCAGAAGTTGCTGAAAAGTGCTTTTTCAGTAGTCCTGCCTTTTCATCAAAACAAAAGAAAGAAAGAAAGAATAAGAAAAAAGAGTGAAAGTCTCATCTGTACTTGGCATAGGATGCTATACATA
This sequence comes from Aechmea fasciata, assembly GCA_025177825.1. Lineage (NCBI taxonomy): Eukaryota > Viridiplantae > Streptophyta > Magnoliopsida > Poales > Bromeliaceae > Aechmea > Aechmea fasciata. The sequence continues at coordinate 14,619,392 of CM045923.1, forward strand.
TTCCGCCGCTACTACAAAACAATTAAACACTAAAAGGAAGCAGTAATGTCGGCAAATTATGCTTTGAGCTAAGCTTTTACGACACGAGTAGCGACGACGATGAGGAAAACTATAACAGTGAGCATAAAAGAGGACCTTAGGGCGTCGTCGATGAATGTACTATTCTGAGGCTTCTCTTGTGAGTGAAAGAGCATGTTAAAAAGCATTCCAATTTTGTCAATAAGCTCCAGCATTTTAGCCTTCGTGTGACCGAAGATCATTCCTAGGATTCCATCTGTTCCATCTGATCTGGCTGGATTTTCGTCGGAACTCTGAGTGTCATAGTCTCCATCTGTATCTAAAAGTACATAAAACAAAAAAGGTCAATGTAAAAGAGTAAGGACATTAACTAAGATAAAAGGTATAGATACTACCTGAAGTACAGAGCATTTTAAATGAGTAGCGAAACTCAAAAAAATTAATTTTAAGCGCCTAATCATTCGATATTTAACAGTGCTTGTAATTTTATTTTATGGGTATTCTGTAAAATAATGAATATTTTGTTGATCGCATTTAAAGCTAACCGATATGATGATTAATATAATTTGAGGATTAAAGAATTTCTCCCTTCGAGAAAAGGAATCAAGAAGACGAGTATTATTTGGATAGGTTTAATGGGATTTGAGAAAGAAACGATTGATCAATCAACTGGATTCTTTTTTCTTATTTTGCCTTAACCACAATACATCCAAACCATGTATTTTACTATGACTGTTTAAGAAGAACATGATCCTACAGGGTCCAAAATTTCTTTGGATTCTAAAGTTTATTTTCTGAAAAGATTTTGAACTCACCTTCGCAGAACGATTTCTTGAATTCCTGCACTACATCGTTCTTCATGACAGCATCCCACACAGCTTTATCAGATGACAGTGAAACAACCATTTTCTGCATAAAAGAGAAAAAATAATTGGTTAAATATGACCAAAAGTGCTCGCATAAGGATGGGGAACTACTCCACGATCTCTAATGCAAATCATTCTACAATAAAAAAATCCGCAAGTTTACTACCGCATACAAGAAACAAATATCACAAACTTTGAACCATCGTTGAAAGATAATCATAACACAAATATAATATAAGTAGAGCATTGATCCAACATTTCAATTGCACTGCATTTTCGTTGTCTTTATTCTCTTTTTTTCTAGCTTAATTCATACATCTTACTCGAGTTCTAATGCCAAAAAAAAAAAAAGAAAAAAGAAATCAATATGCAACTGTGCTTGTAGAGACTATTTTCAATGCATGATCTGATACCCTACTCTCAACCACAACAAGAATAAAATCAGCCAGCCCTTCCTGTTAATTGTAATACAATCTTGGCTGAAACAGAATCAGACGATATAGGAATTTTCAGGAAAGCTACAAATTTTACTGACAGATAGGATAGTTACCTTCTTAATTGCAGATTAGAACAGCAGAACCCAGGAGCCAAGATGAGAAAGAAATGTTTTTTTTTATATTTATCAAAAAACCCTGAATCCTCTAAAGCATACATAAGCCAAAGAGCCAGACTGAATAGATTTATTCTGTTTGACAAACTATTTTGAAAATGAAATGGCAAAGTGATGAATTGTTCAAATATGAAGAGAAATTTAAAGAAAATTATAGCCTGGTACTGTTTTCTTTTCATTATGAAATCATGGACCACTACTGAAAAAAAAAGGAGCGGGGGAATTGACAGAAGCAATTCAGAGCACAAAATGCTGAAAAAGTTGAAACAAGAGCATTTTATGCAAGTGATACAATAAGCTTCCGTGTCACCTGAACAGAAGGATTTATCTGCAGCAAGCGAAATGCGTCGTAAACTTTCTCACGCTCTCTCGACAGAGAAGTGCTCGATGTATAGAGATTCATCGTAGGCTCAATCCAATCAGAATGTGATTCTGCTGAAAACTCATCTGATGAACCTCCAGATTTAGCCACAGGAATCACTTCCTCATCAGCTGCATTTTGTTCCAAATTAGAGGCATATCTATCTTCCACGACCTGTGAAAACATTACTGGTACGAATGTCCTACAAGTACAAAAGCAACAGCAAGCAAGTGAGAAGGAGAAAACCTTATCATCAACAAGAACAACGATAAACTAACTTACATCAGCAAGAAAATGATAAGTTGTTAGTTTGGCCTTGGCTTCAACAACAACTTCTCTACTAAAGAAAGTAGAAACTTCCAAACCAAATGTTTAGCGAAGAAAGAAAGGTTGCAAGAATCTCTGATTTAAAGCTTTCGCTTCCACTACAGTGAGAAGCTGTGGGAAAAGCTCCTTGGACAAATAGGCACTAAGTTATGCAGATCGGAACAATGTAAAGTCGATAGTATTTACATGAAACTTCATATTAAGAAAAGAACCTTTTCTTGTGATCAACTAATCAATAGGAGAATAAAATTCCCATAGTTGGATCCAATGTAAGCTTTAAATTATATGAAAAGGGAAACAACACATGGAAAGTCCTACACATCCCACTCTCTTTTTCCTGTTAATCAAAATTCTACAGCAAAGTACCATACTGTTGAGACACACAAATATTTGAAATTTGCCATGCAGAACAAAAAATGAAAGAAAAGAAAATATGTAAAAACCTAAGCTTTATTAAATTGAGAAAAATTCTTAAAATGACTCGGTACGTCATATATCCAGCGCACCACACTTGATCACCTCCGTCCATCAGATCTCCATTCCATCATGTGTATAAATCGTAGCCGGCGACTAGTTACAATATTTTGCCTATCTAAAAATTAAGGTAAAAAATATACAAAACTTACTTGAACTATCGACCATTTTGAATTAATTATCCAATCTTTCATAATTTTAATTTTACTATCCGATCTGTCAATATATTTGAATTGAGTCAGTCAGTAGTATTTTTACTTTAAACTTTAAGCTAATTACTTATTTCAATGAATTTATAGCTGCAAGAACACTAGGAAGCATGACTAAACTTGTAAAGATAAACAACGCATTCACATTTTGACGGACTCAAATCAAACATATTCAAACGTTGGGCGGTAAAATCCTATAAGTTTATGGTTTCAAATAAGTTTTGTACGTCTTTGCCACGAAATTAAAAGATGGGACTGTAAATAAATGATGATGGCGGTGCAGAAGATGTAGAGATGCACCAGGTGCAGAGATTGATTTCTCACTTGGTACTTCTTAGAATAATTGTGTGGTTGTTATTTGTATTGTCGTTTCTGAGGTCAAAAATTTTGAATCTTTCCATGTATAATATACCAGCTTTTGCTTTCAAAGAGAAAAAAAGAAATTTGTATTGAAATAGTATCATCCGTATAAGCAAACTATTTTAAAAAATAAAAATAAAAAATGAAGGGCTGATGAAGCACAGTGCATGAGATGTACACAAATTTCTCCTCCTCTGTAGATTGTGTTGTACTTTAGTTCATTAATTAATTTAAATAACGAGTTCAACAAAATAGAGGGGGAAAAGAGTGTAGGTATTTTGAAGAGATTATTACTGTTGAAGGGCGGAGAAGGCCTCCTCCACCTCCTCCGTGGTCGGAACCCCCCCGAACACCAACCTCTCCGGAAACCCTAGAAACCCTAACTCTCCCGCGGCGTCCCATTCCGCTTCTCCTCCATCGACGTGCTCCCACTCGTCACCCTCGCCATCGTAGAAGGCGCAGGGGACCCGCCCCGCCGCCGCTTCCGCCGCAGCCGCCGCCGCCGCTCCGCCACCACCCGCGGCGGCGGAGAACGTCGGCGGCGAGGTCGGGGACGCCGGAGACGAGGTGGACGACGACGACGTGGATGGCTGCGGCACGTGCAAGGCTCCCGAAACCCTAGCCGACGTCGGCCTCGCCGCCCCCGCCCCCGCCCCCGCCCCCGCCGCCGCCGACGCCGCCGACATCACCGCTCTGAGCACGCTCTCTCCGCCCATCCCCGGCGTACTCCTCATCTCTCCCTCTCTCTTCTCTCTCCCTCCACTCCTCTCTCTCTCTCTCTCTCTCTCTCTCTCTCTCTACTCTCCTTTATCTCCTCTGCGACGTAACAACGATATCTACCGATATCACCGCCCCGCACGCGGCAATGCTGTTGTTTTTTTATTTTTTCTTTTTCTTTTTCTTTTTTTTTATTTTTTTTGTTTTGTGCGTGTGTAAATGCATGGAGACTAGGAGTGTAAACGAGCCGAACACGAGAGCCGAACACGAGCTGGCTTATTAAAATATCGAACTGAAAAATAGGGCTTGTTTAATAAACCGAACACATTAACGATAAATTTAAAATTAGATTAAATATATTAAAAAAATAAATTTATAAAATCTTATTCATTAGACTTTGATCTAATAGTTAAAACTTTACATACAAATGAGTCTTTTTATAATTAAACTCGTATTTATATTTTTATTTTACTAAAAAAATTAAATAATAAAAATATATATTATATATAATTATTTATTTATATATAAAAATATAAATTAAATAAATTATATAAATATAAAATATATGTATTAATTTGTTATCGAAATAGAACATGGCGGTGACCCCGGCTCGTGGTCGGCTCGTTTATTAAACGAGTTGAAAAATTCGATTCGCGTTCGGCTAGTTTACTAAACTAGCGAACCGATCTCGAAATTTCATTTCGAGCGAACACGAGCTCGCGAGCAATTTGGAATGCCATCACGAGGAGACTCCCTCGGCTACAAAAAAATAAAAATAAAATAAAAAATAAATATAAATAAATCTAGAATACACCAATTATATTGTCGGCATGTCATTTTTTAAATTAATGCGATACATTATAATTATACAAAATATTTTTATTTATTTTTTTTCTATAAGAAGAAGAGTAATACTAAATGCACACCCCAAAAGGGATGTATATTTTACAACCCATTCATCCTTGGGTGGAATTTGAAAATTTACTCACCAGTCACATCACATGATGTGACTGGTGAATTACACCCAACCCAAGAATGGTGGGGTTGTAAGATGGGGTGATGTGATTAGTTTGTTATTGATGATATGGTACAAGTGTGACACAATAGATTTTTTTTCTCAACTACATACCGCTCTATTATGGAAAACTCTCTTATAAACATTTACTTTTTTTTATCTAACTTTCAAAAATCTCAATTTTACTCCGTGGACGTTTTAAATTATTACATTTAGCCTCCCTTCCGTTAGGGTTTTATCACTATTCCGTTTATTTCTTATAATTTATATTGAAAATACATTTTAAAAAGACACGAGGACAATTGGATCATTTTGCTCTCTTCATTAACGCCGTATTTTTTTAAAAGTACTTTTTAAAATTTTAAGAGGGCAAAATATAGATTTTTAAAAGTCAAAAAGTAAAAAATTAAAAAATAAATATTTATAAAAATAGTTTCTATAATTTAGCCATAATAAAATTCACACTTATTGAATGTACTCAAATAATATCCACATCTTTCCAATATTGCTTACATAACCATTTCTGAAAAAAATATATATATTGCATATTAATATATTGGCAATTGCATACGTGATTATTTAATTTCAAATGTTAGAAGTCTAGAGCGCCAGCAGTGCTAAGCTCTCAATTCAATTTGGATTATAATCTCGCAACTCGCGCCAAATTTAGTCCACCACTTTTATCATTTTTTTTTTCGGAAAAACTTCAAAAAAACCCCTGTGGTTTCACACTTTTTTAATTTAGTATCCTATGATTTAAAATGTATCAAGTTAATATCTTGTGGTTTCTCACTTTATCACTTTAGTACTATGTGGTTTAAAGTGTATCAAGTTAGTACCATGTGGTTTTGAACTTTATCACTTTAGTACACTGGTTTCATACTTTATCACTTTAGTACCCTGTAGTTTAAAAAATCACAGGGTACTGACTTGATACAAAATTAAAACCACAGAGTACTAAATTGATAAAGTGCAAAACCACAGGGTACTAATTTGATACACTTTAAACCACAGGGTACTAAAGTGATAAAGTGAGAAACCACAAGATACTAACTTGATACATTTTAAACCATAAAATACTAAAGTGAAAAAAAATTAAAACCACAATGGGGGTTTTTGAAGTTTTGCCTTTTTTTTCTTTTTCTTTTTTTACTCAACACCAAAGGATTGTTGAAATCCTAGCAACAAAATTAGATTAAAAGAAAAGAAAGTTGATGGTAGTATTTCAAAATAAACTATTGTTTGAGAAAAAAAAACAAACAATACATTTACGAACAAGAGTCCAGCTGGGTATTATAGATAGCACAATGGGCTTGGTGCTATTGAGTTTTCAACTGTTAGATTTAACCATTTGATTATTTTTACCCATTAGTAGATCTGACAATCTCGATCCATATCCACCGGTGTCCGCAGGTTACTTGCAAATTTGCGGGTATGGGTACCAACTTTTCCAACCCCAATAATTATGGGTAAAACGGATGGGTACCCATTAAGCTGTCAGCATTGTGGGTAACCCGCGGGTACCCACGGGCCACGGATACCCGCACATATATTTTTTAATTACAAAATATATTTTCTTAATATATATATATATATATATATATATATATATATATATATATATATATATATATATATATATATATATATATATATATATATATATATATATATATATATCCATGCTAAAAATTCTAACTCTAATTTCTTATCGCGTTTTTTATATTACAAAATTTTTAAGCTCTAAGACTTTAAATATTTTTATTGTATGTTATGATATTTTAAATAATGAGTTATGTTATATTTTTAAAACTTATATATATAAATGTATTTTATATTTAAAAAATATATGAGAAAGAAAGGAAAAGAATTGCGGGTAACCCGCATACCCATTCGCCCACTCGCAGGCGGGTATGGATAATGATGTTGGCTATCCAAAAATTCGCGGGTAAATTTACCCATGCCCTAATAACCCGTGGGTACAATGACTCACCCGCGATTTATCCAACCCGTCCATTTGTCAGATCTACCAATTAAATTATACTTATTCAACTAACCACCCACCCAACCCTAAGGGACCACATCATCCTAACATATTTTTCAATTCAAATACTAAAAAACTGATAGCACCAATAGTTTGGTACAATTGATAGTTTACAAATAATGCATTTAGTTTGCGCTATAATTAGTTCATTATTATCTCATATTATTCCTTATTTGGTGATGTTATGAATAAACTGCATGTCGCTCCAATAAATATGACGACGTACGGTACGGAGAGCAAATAAGAAGTTTTGTCGTGATGTTTACGTGAACAAAAAAATATATATATATATATAGAGTCTACTATCCTATTAATAGGATAGGAGCGACTGTCTATCGATTTTTTAGCGCTTTGGATCAACTCTTTTTATCATTCTAACCAATTGAATTAAATATTATAACCCAGTGGGGACCACTCAACCCTGGGGGCCACTCAACTCTAACCGACTAATATCATGCATCTGATTTCTCATCCAATGGTTAAAAACTTGATAGGACATGATCTTTCTTATCACTATTAATAGGATAGTAGCGCGCCTATATATATATATATATATATATATATATATCATCAATCCCTGGGAAGTGAAAATACGCATAAGAAGTTTCGAAAGTAGTAAATATATGAAAAGAGTGGAGTGTAGGGTTGTCGATGGATATGGATACCGAAATATTATTCGAATCCGAATTCGAACGGGACGGATTTATTCAAGTTAAATGGATATGGATTTAGTTATGGATATAAAAAATAAAAATCCGACGGATATGAATACGGATATGGATTTTGTATATACCCGACCCAAACCCGAACCCGAAAAAATTATATATATATATATATATATATATATATATATATATATATATATATATATATATATATATATATATATATATATATATATATATATATATATATATATAATTTATTTATATAAGATATAAAATATATAAAATATTATAGTAAAATATTTAAATATGTTTATTTATATGACATAAATGTATTTAGATTATATTTTATTTTGTTTTGAAATTTTAATTTTAATTTAATATATTTTGAAATATGGTAAAAAAAATTATTATTTTGGGTTTGGATTTTCGGGTTCGGGTTCGGATTTCGAATTTTTAGTCGGGTCCGGATATGGATATGAATTTTTAAAACCCGTCGGATTTGGATTCGGATTCGAGATATCAACTTGGTATTCGAGTTCGGGTTCGGATTTTTGAAAATCCGATTCAAACCCGACCCATTGACATCCCTACTGGAGTGTGAGGCGGGAAGAGGAGAGAAGATGGCGTAGCGGGCTACGTACGGCGAGAGAGAACAATTTGAGATCAGAGGGATTTTTTTAATAAATAAATAAAGGGTAATAAACAACAAATATTATTTCCATAATTTCACACTTTTTCATTTTAATATTTTATAATTTAAATTGTATTAATTTAGTGCGCTGTGATTTTATTTTTCTCCTTTCGTTAAATTTTTTTTTTTCGTTAAATCAGTGACAAAGTTTAAACTAAAAAATATTAAAGTGAATATTCGATAAATTTAGGTGGTATATCTAAAGTTTTTTTTATTTTATTTAACAAAATGTTAACGGATTAGCTGACAAAAAAAAAAAATTATAGAATACTAAATTAATACATTTTAAACTATAGAATACTAAAATTAAAAAATATGAAATTATACCAGTTTTTAAAGTTTATCCACAAATCAATAAAAAGCCGAGGATAATGCTATGTATACTTCATATAACCCTGTACGGTGTATTAATGTACGTGTATGGGAACCGACCGTTTCTAGAGCAAGTGCCAAATGGTTTGATGGTTGGTATCCAGAGACTGAGTTCGAATCAGTTGATTCACATTTCTAGCTAATTATATTTTTAAATAAAATAAACGAAACGGATAGCGTGGTACCTATCTCTAAAAAAAAAAAGTACGTGTATGTAGGGGTGGTAATTCACTCATTGCTCGCGAGCCACTCGTGTTCGACTCGAAATGAGCTCGAGATCGGCTCGAGTAAACGAGCCAAACACGAGGTGAACTTTTCGGCTCGTTTAATAAACGAGCCGAACACGAGGTGAGTCGGCTCGCTCGTGTTCGGCTCGATAAATTCGAAGACATATATTTTATATTTATATAATTTATTTAATTTATATTTTTATATATAAATAAATAGTTATATATAATATATATTTTTATTATTTAATTTTTAGTAAAATAAAAATATAAATGCGAGCTTAATTATAAAAAGACTCATTTGTATATAAAATTTTAACTATTAGATCAAAGTCTAATGGATAAGATTTTATAAATTTATTTTTTTAATATATTTAATCTAATTTTTGAAATTTATTGTTTGTTGACCTCGTGAGCGTAACACGAGCCGAATTTTTCGGCTTGATACTTTAATGAGCCGGCTCGTGTTCGGCTCGTTTAACCCAGCTCGCTAGTGTTCGGCTCGTTTACATCCCTAGGTGCATGGGAACAAATAAAATGGCGTTGGCCTCGGGAAGTGTGATGTTTTAGGATACTAATCAAAAATAAAAAAAAAATGTTATTCAAAAAATGTTAGATGTGCACTTATATCCTACACTTGTTAATTGGAGAATTAATTAATAATCTTGTTTTAAGGTATAAGTAAAAGAAAATGAGCACATTGGTACAGAACTATATATAGATCATAAAAAATTTACTACGGAGAGGCTTTTTTTCTTCCAGCGGCTAAAACTAGAAAGTAAGCTGAGAAAATATTATGTTTCTGTATGTAATATTATATTTAGCTTATAAAGATAAGTCTGTTACGATATATTTTCTACAGTTTCACCGCGATAGACCTCAATATCAAATTAAGTAATGCTAATAATTTACATCTAATAATAAATATAAATGTGACATTTACCCAAATATAACAACCATAAGGTGCCCCTTGGTGTTCTTGTCGTTTTTGCAATTTAATATATCAATAAATTTTGTTTAATTTAACATACAAATAGGGCTGGCAAACCAGCGAGCCGGCTCGTGTTCGACTCGCGTTCGGCTCGATATTTGGCTCGCTCGAGCTCGGCTCGAATTAATTCTAAGCTGAGCTTGAGCCTAAATCTCGGCTCGAAATTAATTTCAAGCCGAGCTTGAGTATTACTAGGCTCGTTCGAATTAGGCTCGAAAAGCTTGAAAGCTCGAATATATATATATAGTCTACAATATCATTAATAGTACCAACCACTTGCTGTTAGATTTTCAGTCATTGGATGATGAGATGTGTAGTTAGGATGATAGTGATTCTCTAGAATTGAATGGGAGATTAGTTGAATAGTATAATCTAATGGGTGAAAATGGTCAGAGGGTTAGATCTAACGGCACAAAATTCGATAACACTAAGCATTTTGTACTATCGATAATATAGTAGCCAGACTCTCTCTCTATATATATATTACTATACTATCTATACTATTGATAATCTTGAGCATTTTGTGCAATCGAGTTTTCTATCATTAGATTTACCTATATATATATAAGAGTTGACCTATTGTACCTAGATAGTATAGCATTTGGTATTCTCGAGGAGTTTCTTCAGTTAGATCTACATTTTGTGCCAATTTCATCGAGGTAGATCACACTATTCAACTATTAACTTTGACTACTATGGGGCTACTATAAATCTGACCAGCCCATCCTTCATACAGTGAAAATCTAATGTGCAAGTCGTTTACTTATTAATATAATATAGTAGTTTAAATATATGTATAATATTATAATATAGTATATGGCTACTATACTCTTATAAGTATAGATCTCTTTATACTTATAAATTTTCAGTCGTTGGATATGCGATTATGATGATAGTGGTCCCCTAGGATTGAAATAGTTAAAAGAATAAATCCAACGATCGAAAGCGATGAGTATAAATGAATCTATACTCAAAACAATATAAAATTAACTCTCTCTATATATAATTATATATAATATATACTTTAATTATATAAAATAATGTATATTATGTATTTTAATTATATCTATATAGAATTTAGATTATTGGGCCCACAAAATTAAATCAGTAAAATTCTATTTTAATTGCTCTCTCTATCTCTTTTTCACTTGCTCGCAGAATTATTTTTTCTAGTTTTTATAATATTATAATATCTTATTTTATGCATTCATTTTATATGTTGAACTACTAGATATTTTTTGTATCAAATTTGAGATAATATTTTATAAAAATTATAAATTGTACGTTAAAAATTTTCAGACGCTGCATTACGGCTCGAGCTCGCTCGACTTGAAGTTAGGCTCGAGCTCGCTCGAATTAATTTCAAGCCGAGCTTGAGCCTAAATTTAGGCTCGAAAATAATTTCAAGCCAAGCTTGAGCTGAGGTAAGCTCGCTCGAGCTCGGCTCGTTTCCACCCCTACATACAAATAAGGTTTTCTCTTTTAGTATCATGATTAATTAACTTGCAATATATTTCCATCTAAGTGAGAAATAATATTGTTTTAAAAAATAATTTAAAATTTTTAAATTTTCATATTTTTCTTGCGAAAGAAATATTATGAATATGAGGATTGAAAACAATCCAAAGTACGCCTCATACCTTTTTTTTATGTGAAAATCTATTTACTATATATTACAGTAGAACTCTTTATGAACACTTTGTGAAAATCTGACATATATGTAGCTTTTTACATACTTGCCATGTATCAAACTCAAATATAGAATAGATATCAAATTAAATCAAATTACGATTTTATTAGGAAACACTACCAAATTAAGTCAAATTATACCAATTAAAGAATTAACTAGAATTTGATTAGGAAATACTATTAAACACTATTATTATAATTATACTCAAATATAGAATATCAATTTTATTAGGAAATAATATTAAATCAAATTAAATTAGGAACTATTATTATAATTATACTCAATTTATGTGCAGAAAGATCTCCTACATTATTATTATGTTATATTTTTTAATCAAATCTCATATATATATATATATATATATATGGTAAATAAATACGATCAATCTGGCCATTTATTCATTATCTTTAGATGTTCAACGCATATTATTTTTCCCATACATTCTTTTTTTATAAATCATTTAAATGGTAATAAATTATTTGAAAATTTTCCTATTTTACAATTATTTCAACTATAAATAGACTACTTTTGTAATTAAGTTCTTTAATTAATCAAGAAAAGTAACAAATAATAAGGAGAAAGCGTCACAAATTATTGAGCAATGTCACGAGTTGTAATTGCCATCTTTCTCATCTTCTCATTCATCATGAGTGCAATAGGTATGGCATGAAATTCTTAACTACTATTCAAAGCTATTATTATTATTATTATATTATTATTATTTCGTCCTAATTAATGTATATATTGCTTCTTTTTTTTCTTTTTTCTTTTTCTTTTTTTTTGTTAATGGTTAGGTCCATCCGTTGCACAACAATGTTGTCGTGACTATCATTCATGGGGTGAGGGCGGCGGCAAGGTTGGCTGCTCAGGCGCTGCAGACAACGATGCATGCAACACATGGTGCTCATCATCGTGCAGAGGAGGAGAATGCAAAATTCGTGGTGGATTGCATTATTGTCACTGCTATTGCTAATTTTCCTTTCCTTTTCGATAACGTGATATTCAATAATGCAATAAATTGATTAATTAATAATAATAAGTTATTATCATTGCCGTTAATTTTGTCGTTTCTTTGAGTTACTAGTTCTTACAAAAATCCATACTTATACCTATCTCCGGTATAACTAGTTCTATAAATTTGAAAACAAACGAATAAACTTCGTTCCAGATGTTGCAATTGGGCCTCAAACTGCACATCCAACTGCAGCGTATAAATCATGCAAAAAACCAAAAACGACCTGTTATAGTGCCATCCCTCGGATCTACAAACATTCTAAATAATAATAATAATAATAATAATAAAAGTTTAGAACTTTTAAAAATTTATTAGAGGTTTGGTTATCAACCCTGAAAATTTTGTCAATGCAAGCCCCCATATTTTGTATTTTGAAGCCCCATGAAATAATGTGCAAAATTAGTGACCCCAGAGTCTTGAAATTCATAAACTAAACAAGATAATTGAAATTTCAACGCCGAGAAATCAAACCGGGTAATTACTCAGCAGTACAACAGGTACAAAAATAACGAAAACCCACTACACATCAGATCATTCTCATAGAACAAAGCATGTCAAATAAACTTCATCGTTGATGCTCCAAACAATATTGTAATTTCTTGGAAAAAACAAAAAATCAATTTGAGCAGAATTAGGGATGCAAACGGATTCGGGTTGGTGTAGCTCCCGCCCGATCCGTTCCGAGTAGGCGATAAATGGGAGAAAATAAACGGATTTGGGGTGGGAAACAGGACAAATTTTACGATCCAAGACGAATTCGGGGTAGGAAACGGGAGAAATTTTGACCCGCCCCGAATTCGCTCGGAACCCGCCCCGAAATCATTTTTATTTTAAAAAATTATTATTAAAAAATAATGTATTTACAAAAAGTTCAAAATACAAATAAATTTATACTCTAATTTCTAATGTATTTGAAATTTTTTAATTTTATTTTAAATTATGATTGATATTTTTATTTTTATAATTAATATTATTAAAGTATATATATAATATTATTAAAAATTATTATTTTATATTTTACAAAATATTAATAATATTATAATTTTATAAAAAATATTAGTTGACGGGACGAATTCAGGGCGCCGACGGGAGGCGGATTACGAGGCAGGCCGGATTATGAGATGTATTTTTTAATCCGTCACGGATTCAGGGCGGAAGGCGGGGCGAATTTTTACTAATTGGGGCGGGAGGCGGAGCGGAACTCCCGCCCCCAAATCGGCCCCGTTTGCATCCCTAAGCAGAATCAGCATGCTTTTCAATCTTGGAGCTCTACATATTCAGAAGCAGAAAATGATTATCATATCTTTGCAAGCAACAGATCAGAGAACAAGTGAAGTTCTGCAAGAAGGTGAACTGGACATGGAACTAATTAACTTCATCAACGGGCGCCACATGATTCACCGAGCCACAAGTCCAAAGCAGCATAAAAAATGAAACTTGATGATTTGTTGGTGCACTGTTTTTCGTTAAACCCTAGCAGTCATTCATAAAAATCAACTTTCAAAAGAAGCAGAAGCTCAAAAAAAGAGCCAAAAAAAGAGCCACTTTGAGGGTCTGAAAAGCTCATCTTAGCTAGCCGCTGTCCCTTTATCCGGCCAATCATAGGCTCCGGAAAGTTTCGATCTCGAAAGCCAACGTAAATGCCATCAAATCTGAGGTTGAAATAAGCATACAGCAGCGAACACTATGAACTAAGAAACTAAACAAGATTATCATAATTTTGACGCCAACAAATCAACTAAAAATCTAGCAAACTCTGTCGCCGGCAGGAAACAACACGTGATTGATAGAACCAAGAACGCCTAGCATACTTAAGAAGTAGAAAAGGAAATGGTTCGAACAAAAGCTATTAAATTGAAATCCCAATAAAGCCAAAATTTTGTAGTGAAAATAACTTGCAAGCTAAGCAGAACACTCTTAAGTTTTTTAGCGGTATCGGGGGAGAGAGAGGGTCTGATTGCGCTTCCAGGTGGCACGGCGGGAGGGGCGGGCCTTGTGGTGGCGATGACCTTTGCCGCGCAGCCCACGGTACTTCTTGCCGGCTGACGTGAGCCCACGGAGCTCCCGGTGCTTATGCACGCCCTTGCAGATCCAGTTGATCCGCGGGTCATTCCTGATGGCGTTGTGTGCCGCATCCACTAGGATCACCTCAAAGTACTTGTATGTTGAGTCCTGAAAGTAACATAATAGTAAGAGAGTTGGATTTCGTGAGCGGAAAACAATAGGCAATGCATAAGAAAGGGGAAATGAGTACAGCCATTTGAAGAAACAGTATTACAAGCAAAATAGTGTCTGCATGCTGAAGCATTTGGAAAACAAAGTTGTAAAGTTTTTAATGCAGTGGGGATTTAAAATGAGCTTTCAAGTCGCAAAAAACAGCTCTAAATTAGAGTTTCTACTTCTGCTGCAGCATAGCGGCACTAAGTATATTTTAGCAGAAAGAAGTCACTACTGCTGCTTTGAAAAAGCCTACTCAAACAGAAGTTCTGAGAAAGATCCAGCCAAACACAAGAGGCCCAAGAAGCTTTCCCATCAAAATCCTTTCAATAGCTTATCAATGCAGCAAAGCAGAAAAACTTCAAATCTGATGTCCTGCTTTTTGTGGGCCGCAAGCTTATTTTAACCCCCTACAACAGCAAAAGCTCTGAGGCTTCCTGTTATTCAAATGCCCTAGTGCTGCTTCTCAAAGTGGAGAAGCTCTACCAGAAGGTAGGCCAGAGAGGCACTTTAAAATAGCAACAAAATGTCACAAGGCTGATCACCTACATAACTGAGTAAAGGACACTTTTATTTTCCTACCATTAACATTCAACAGCGACAATATTATTTTCGGTAAATTTATGCAGAAGTAGTTAGTTAAGAGTAATCTCTGTAGAGGTTAGAGAAAAGCGCGCAAACCTCATTAATCCAGTACGAGTTGAGAACCTTAAGGCCCCCCAGTTTACGACCGGCTCTTTCCTCGGCAACTGACCTCTTGTTCCTCTGGAACTTGAGCTGGGTGATACCCTGGTTCTTTGGCTTGCCGTAAACAATACCCTTGGGGACTGGCCTCTTCCTCCCTCCACGCCTAACACGAACACGATAAATCACATAACCCTGCACATCAAAGAATAATATCATTTAAAGGTTATGCACCATTCGGGCAGGATGTACTAGTACACCCATAATTATAATTTAAACACCATTACTAAATGCTTCGAGTTGTAATGGTTAAAACAAAAATGTAAGCAATGAATTGTTTGGGAAATAGAGACGCAATGAAGCTTCAAAAAACGAGCAAGACTGGACAGAACTTTTCTAAATATATAAAGTTTTATTGCCTATAGAGAGATATTTCTGAGCCTTCACGAAATAATATGGACAAAGCAACAAAGTACATGAAGACAGCTTATTAAAAAGAAAAGGAAGCCACAGGTCTGCAGAGAACTAATCAATCACAAAACCAAAAGCGCATAAATCTCTCAAAAGTGTTTCCAACAAAAGCTGAGACATCGAAAAGCAAATGTGAATTATCATAATAATATATAGCTTTCCTCCCTAAAAATCACAAATAAAGCATGCTTGCAAGGATTATTTCTAGCCTATTAAAATATGCAGCACCTATAGACCAGCTATTATAACTACAAGCAAAGCTAGGGTTCATAAGTTGGGAGGATGTAACATTACAAACCACCTAAAGACCAAATTACAAAAATTTATCGAGATTCCAATGCAGAATGCCTACATAGAAAATTACAAACAGCATAACGTGTATCACAAGCAAAGAGAAAAATCAGCAGATACACACACAATCAGGTCAATCTGATCATGCTTTGTAATCAGATTAAGGGAGTTCAATTTCATATAAGTAATTTAAAAGATAAGTGGCAAAAGGTGACAAAAGGATTCGTGTTTGCTATAATCTTTTGCTTCGATTCCCCAACAAACAGGCTTTCATTGTGAAATGGGATTGGTGAATGAAAAAAGATAATATGAATGAATAATCTCCAATATTAAATCCTAGAACACACTGATCATAGTAGCATAACTCACGACTATAGAAACTTGATAAATACATATCTGTCCCCCAGCGCACCCCCCCTCTTTTTTCCCCCCAATTAACAGCTCTACTTTTGGAAACTTTTTTATTTTTCTATTTGGTGATTCTAATCGAACAGGTTAGAGATTTTAATAAATCCAACAGTAGTTCTGTCAAATTTAATGGTTCTAATCACTTTTTGCAGACAAAACTGCAATAATTAGCAACGAATAGTTCATATAGCTACCAAATTAAACAAAATCCTTAATTTAACAAACTAAAATAACTCAAAAAATGGATAGGCCGTAATAACAATAGAAAAGTTGATTAGCCTATCTCAAAATGGCCTATAAACGACAAGGCCTTAGTTTATGTTACCAATTAATTACCACAAACTACCACCATCTACAACATGCAAACACCAAATCCAACAATTGAGAATTAACCCTGCTAGAGTTATCAAAATAGAGAACCGAACAATGACAAGTGGAAAACAACAGCTATCTACCGAATGCCCTAGAAAACAACGGTGTCATGACTATATAAGCTTCATATCAACCTAGTAATTTAATCGCATTAGAGACACAACAAAAAATTAGCTAATCAATTACAATCAACTGCGGTCATCATGAAACCTCGAATACCAATCTGCATACCATAAAATCGTCAATAACATCGGATAACCTAACGAAGAGCTATGCAATGTCTTAGATACTACAACTGCTGCATCTATACAAGCTTGGCACAGATTCATCATCTATATAGTATTCTAATCATATAATATACACGACTAAATTCACAAATTAATAAAAATCAACTAAGATCTTTGGACTAGCGGTCAAAATCATGAAACAAACAAACATGTTGAAAACATGAAATGCACAACAAAATAAACATAATTAATCACAATTAAATGCAGTTTTCTTGAATCCTCTATTTACGGTGATCAAAATCCTGACATAAACAACAAAACGATTTCAACAACATCCAAAGCGATCTATCGAAAAGCCCCAGAATCTACACCTGCTTGGCCTTGTAGCCGAGTCGGCGAGCCTTGTCGGGGCGCGTCGGCCTCGTGACGCGGACGATCGAGGGGTGTTGCCGATACTCCCAACACCTCACGCGCTGCAGAAACCGCATCACATCGGATTGCTTCCTCCTCCATAGCTCCGACACGTACTTGTACGCCCCTTTAGCACCCAAAAAAAAAAAATCCAAAAAATTCGATCAAAAATGCGTATCCGAGATCGATCCAAAGAGGAAACGAAGAAGAGGCAACAGTATGCTGGAGATCGAGAGATGTTTGTGGAAAATGGCGATGGAGAGAAGGGGTTTGTATGAGAACCGAGAGCTCACCCATTGCTGCGAACGAGATCTCGGGGCGTGGCGGCTAAAACGATCTCGGGAGGAAGAAGACGGTGTTTATAAGTGAAAGAGGTGATGGGCATTAACTGATCGGAGCCGTTGGATTTGTTTTGTGTGATCGGGATCGTTCGCTTGGCGATTCACGGGGGAGTAGCTAGGGTTTTTGCGGCGTGCTTTGCAAACTACTCCCTCAAATCTTTAGTAATTTGTACAGGATCATTATTTATTGGATTAATTGCATACATGTCCCTGCAAACATAATGAATTGCAGATATATCCCTACAAAACTCAATTTTTATAAGTTGTTCCTACAAAAATCCTAATTTATACAGATATGTCCCTTCCGTTAGTATCTGTTAAAAAAATTTCGTTAACCACAATTAAAAACTTAATCATGATTAATTAATAACTTGAATTGAAGGTTTTACTCTTCTTCCTCTTCCTCCTCTTCCTTTGCCCCCTTCTTCGTCACTGGCGAGGGAGGAGATGCGGCGGCGGCGGCAAACCCTCTCCTTCTTCCTCTCCCTCTTCCTCTCCTCCCTTCTTCCTCTCCATCTTCCTTTTCCCTCTTCTTCGTCGCCGGCAAGGGAGGAGATGCGGCAGCGGCGGCAAACCTTCTTTCTCTCTCAATTTTTCTTCACCCTTCTTCTTCCTCTCTCTCTTCTTCTTCTCTCTTCTTCGTCGTCGGCGAGGGAGGAGATGCGGCGACAGTTGTGGCGGCGAGCCCTCCCCCTTTTTCTCGATTTTTCTCCTCCATTTTCTTCTCATTCTTCCTCTTCCTTCTTTTTCTTCCTCTCCTTCTTTCTCTTCCCTTTTCTTCGTCGTCGGCGAACCCGACCCCGCGTAGCCGCTGCCGTTCACTCCGGCGGTCTGAAGAGGAAGAGAAAGAGAAGGAAAAGAAAAATATTTTGGAGGGATATATTTGTGAGGGCAAAAAAATTATTTTACAAGAAAACTGTTAAAAAATTAATAATTTTCTAAAAGATTTTAACCCAAGGGACATATCTGCATAAATTAGAACTTTTGCAGGGACAACTTATGAAAATTGAGTTTTGCAGTAATATATCTGCAATTCACTGTGTTTGCAGAGACGTGTATGTAATTAACTCTTATTTATTTTACTTTGGTTTAAAAAATAAAACTATCTGACTGTAATGACCCCGGACGATTCGCAGCCGCCGATGATGAGATTGCTCTGACAATTGGTTGGCGATGAGGATAATGGTGGTTTACGACAGCGACTTTGATGTAATCGAGGTAATAAAAATAGGTATGAGAAAGAAATACTGACAGAGGTAGAGAGAGTAGGGAGCAGAGAGTAGAGAAGAAGGTTTTAAAAAAAATAGAGAAGAAAAGAGTGGGGAGAGATGAGAGTGGGAAGGCAGATTTCAATATTTCATTCATGTCCATGTCCAGTTTACATTACATCTTGGTATTTATACTACTTGGTAATTAATGCTGGAAAGGAAAAACACTATTCTATGGGGGCTAAACAGCAAAAGTGGTAAAATAGAGGCATGGGCCTGATGGGCCGCTGTTCAGTGTTCAGCTGGGCCTCCGTCGGCCCGACAGGTCCATGAGCACTTGTTGTCGGGTTAGCGGGTCGCCGGTGCACTCTACCCGACCGACCCTCCGATAGGCGGGTATTGGGTCCGCCATCCTTGCCCGCTCCGGAAATCTGGCCGCCCGATCCATCAGCTGAGTGGTAACCGGGTAAGTGGGTTTCGGTCCTCTCTTCTTCGCACTATCCCAGCCCGGCGGATCCACGGGTCGAACCGCCCGCTCCACCGACGACCGAAGTATTTCCCTTTCGGCCTTTCCTCCTCTCTCTCTCTGGATTCTGCAGGATTTCCTCCTCCTACCTCGATCCACCCTCCTCTCCTTCAGACCACCCAGGACGCCCTAGCTCCGTGTTATATCTAGATGGTTTTTTAGGTAAATAATAGATAAAAATTAAGATAGACAATTGGGATAGAGGTAAGAGAAGAGAAAAGAGAGAGAAATAGAGATAGAGGGGATAAAGATAGAAATTAGAATGGGAAGAAGAAGAGATTAAAAGCAGAGAATTGGGATAAGAAAGTGGGGTTGAGAAATAGTGGAGAAGAAGAAAGGGTTGGAGAAGAACTTTTGGGGAAGAAATTAGACTATTTCATTTCATTCATGCCTTCTCATTAGTTACATCTCCTTCTCATACTCCTACATACATATAGTATTAAAATGCAAATAACAGAGAAATGTGGACTAAGCTGTAATTGTTAATAATAACAATTAAATCAGAGCAGTGGGCCCATTTTGAAAGGAAAGTGGGCCTCGAGTTGGGCTTGACCGGTCCTGAGCATCATGTAAGCGGGTACAGGGCGAATGGATATCGGGTTGCCTTATCCGCACTATCCTCAAACCAGCGGATAGTGGGTCCGCGTTTTACGCCCACTCCGTTACCGCCCGACCCGCCTATGACTTCCCCTGTAGATTTGATCGGACTCCCCTTCCGCCCGACCTCCTCTCTGCCTCGGAGGACGTCTCCTCGTTGCCTCCGGATTCTTCTCCGTCAGCGCCCAAACCCTTCGAAGGTGCTCCCCCGCAACATCGCCTCACACCAGACTGCCCGAGCCTCTTCGAAGGCGCTTCTCGTCGGACCCTTCTGCGATCTCACTTCCCGCAGTCCGCTTGGCGCGCTTCCTCCTCTCCATTCTCCAACCGGCTGCTGTCGCCCTTATTCTCCATCTTAACTAGTAAACCTGCTACTTTTACTACTACTCTCCCATGCAATCTACTACTACTACTACTTCTACCATTTATTTTTCAGGGTTGTTACACTCCGCCCGCTCCGACATTTTTACTTACTTCCTCTGTTACCTACTACTTCTACTTGTACTTCGGGTTGTTACACCGACCCGCTAACAGAAAACTAGAAAAGCGCTTCTCTGAAGAGAGCCGAAGCAATTTCGTCTTCTCCCTCGCGCATCGTCGATCTCCGATGATGGGGGACGGCGCCGCGCGATCCCGACCCGCCGCCGATGACATGGCTCGCACCTTCAAGTACCTAATGGGTCCGTTCCTCTTCTCTTCTCCTCCTCCTCCTCCTCCTCCTCCTCCCAATTTCCGATCATGTTCCTCTTCTTCGATCTCTCATTCCCCACTTTCTCGATTGGGTTTTGTGAATTTCAGCAACGCAGTTTCTATCGCGAGGGATCCCCTTCTTGTTTAATTCCTGGATCGTGAGGCACCTCACTGAAGCCGACTACGCGGTAAATCCTTCTTTGCCTCACCTCTATTTAAACCTTTTTTTTTTTTTTTTTGTTTCCGTTTGATCTCTTTTGTGTGGGAGGCGATTAGGATTCAATCTCATAAGTTAATGAGTAGAAAAGGAGAAAGAATTGATCAAAATTGCAAATTTCGTGAGTTCGCTAACGATTCTGATATCCTTCTTGATAAGATATTTCAATTTGAACTGTTTAAGATTGCTTCGTAGTTCCACCAAAGGAGTTTAACTATAAGTAGTAGTAGTGAGTTGTTATAAGCCATCAACATTGAAGGATATAAGTAGAACAACATTTTAGTTTGAGAAGTAGGAGTTTTGTGTGGTCATCACTTATTATGAGGAGCATAGTGGTTTAAGAGTTACGTTAAAGTACAAAGAGAGTTTAGAGTTACATTTCACTATAAAAAATAATAAGTATTTTCATTATGGTTTCTTTTAAATTTTTTGGTGGGTGACTACTTTATCATTGTTATCTCTAGGTGGAATGCAGGGCCTCGTAGGTGGAATGCATTATTATGAAAACTTATGGTTGCCAGATCTTGTGCTTAAAAGCAAGCTCCTAGGCTGCAATCTCAAAAGAGAATTCATATAGCGTGTAATTTATCATTAGATAACTTGTTCTACATCAAAACAAACCCTACGAAATAGTCTATTCCTGCTTAATTGTTCCGTTTCTTTTACTTTGTCAGCTTTATGACTTGTTACTGGAACCTCATCTTTTTGCTCTTCTAACTTTCTGTATTTTATTCTTTGCGCTTGGCAGCTATATGCAGTACAATTTCATCTCTTTGTTACCTGCATATTATTTTTAAGTCGGGAGGGTTTTCGTCGAGCATGCATGCGCGCTGATGTCCGATGGTATTCTTTACTTAATCTTTCAGATTGTAGTGGCTTGACTACATTCTTTGAAAAGTTTCCACTCTTTTTAAATTGTGCTGCTTAGTCCTTCGTTCCTTAAATGTATTCAGTTGTTTGCTGAAAGATAACTTTTATAATTACAGTGATGGGCCGATAGGTGAAAATGCTGCACAGTTGTTGAAGATATCTTGGATGACTGTTCCTATTGGTGTATTTTTTACTTTTGCTGGCTGCTTCTTTGTATTCTGGTTTCAGAAACTAAGCTTTTCCGAACCATATGCTCAAGCTATATTAATTCATGGTAATTTGTCATTTGCATGCATAGCATTGTTCCGTTTGACATTTTACTTTAAGGAGCTCTAGTGATGGCTGGGTTGTCAGGTGTCCACTATTATATTGTCACCAACTTTAACTAAGATAATTTGGCTCAGTTCAATTACTCTTTGATTAGGTTTGATTAGGAAAGTTTGTTCTTAAGGTTTAGCTAAATCAACATTATTTGCTTTTCCAACTGACTGTTTATTAAGGCGGGAATAAATCCTGGTCCTTATTAAGTGTAATAACTCCTGCTTTCCTGAGGAGCAGATGTGAGTGATTTAGATGAGATATGGCCCTCACCACTATTTATATTACAGTAAGTTAAGATCAGGTTATAATAATGATTGGAATAAATAGTTGCATGTTCACTTTTGTGAATTTTCCTAGTCATTTTAATTGGTAGTATGCTATCTACTTTTCGCTGTTTATTTTCTCTTGCTAGTCAATTCTGAATAATATTATTCAAAATGGCAGGATTTGCTTGTGTTTTGGAGTTAATGGCGGAGCCTTTATATATTCTTTCTCAAAATTTGCTTCTCCTAAAATTGCGGCTGGTAACTGAAACTGCTGCAACTATTTTGCGTTGCCTGACAACCTACATCTTCATTGTCAGACAAATTGAAATGGTACTACCCTATCCTCCATTTAATTGTTTTTCATGTGATCTGTTTCATGCCATTGCAAGTCTACAACTTAATTTTCATGACTAAGTTCTTATCAGTTGAAGTTGGAATATAGGTTTTCTTGTAAATGTTGTTTAGAGAGTGCTAATTCGGTCAACCTGTCTATTATCTTTAATTTACTACATTTGTTTACATAATACCTGCTAGAGATTTCATTCATTTATTGTTCATGTGTTCTTATAACTTGCTCATAACAAAAGAAAATCAAATATTTTCAGGAAAAGGAGATTGTCTTTGCTTTATCCCAGGTTGCATATGGTGCCTGCTTATTCCTGGGGTATTGGGCTTATTTTTTACTGTTTCGTGCCATCACGTTCTCGAATATGTTCCCCTTCAGGTTTGTCATCTTTACTTGCATGCTTGTTCTTTGTATCAACATATTTTTTCCTCATCTATATAGTATACACTAAAGTCCATGCATTCTTTCATGCTCCCGACATGTGCACCACAGGGGTGCTAATGGACTGAATTGCCCTATTATTTTCTTCTATATTGTCAAACATAATTAGGGTAATTTAGTAATTTAACATCCAACCACCCTCTCTCTCCCTCCCTATGCCCAGCGGCCAGCACTCCTCTTTTCATTCCAAGATATCATTGCCTAGACCTGGTCTACCATGGACCACTGATCTAATATTAATAAATGTAAAGAAATAAATGTTTCAGTATTATGACTTGTAGCATGTAGCTTTTTAACTTAAAGATTACATCCAAAAGTATAAAATTTCATGTAACATCTTAATGGTCGAGTTTTTGAAAACAGTTCAAACTGGATCTGTCTAGGTAAATAATTTGCGCTAACACATTATTCTTTTTCCTTATAGAAATTTTTGTCAGAAACTGGTCTAATATAAACCACTCATCTAATATTTAATAAATGTATAGATAGATTTTCCAATATTGTAATATTTGGCATATAGCTTTTAAGCGTTACAGATAGCATAATAACATTCAACAAAAAAAAAAAATCACATACTTGAGGACAGTTTTGAAAATGGTCCAGAGTGGACTTGGATTGGGTAAATAATTTTTCCTATTGGTGCTGCCTAAGAGAGATTATTGTTTAGACTTGGTCCACGATGAACCAATTTTTTAATATTTAAATATTGTAATAGGTTTTTATAAGCTGTGACTTCATATGTAGATTTTTTAAGTGTTATAACTTATATTCAACAGTTTCAAGTTTCACTTAATGCCTCTAAAATCAAGTGTATATAAAAAATCAGTACATAGTGTACTTGATCCAGACAATAGTTTTAGGCCAAACCCTTTACCCTCCTTTTAAGTATATGACTACTGCTATAGTTCCTTTATGATATTATCCGTATATATTTTTGGCATATTGGCGTTTATTTTATGAAGGACTTTGATTATTTCATTTACCGACACCAAGAGTGTGATGTAGGTTTGTTAACATATCAACAATCTGTGAGTGTAACATGCTAGGAAATCGAAAGTATTTCCTAAATTTGTCTTACATTTAAAATTCTATGTTGTATGCCTCATAATTGAAATAATTTATTGGATGTGTTCTATGATATTTAAAAAAAGTCTATATATAGAAGCTATGAATTTTAGGTATTGATTTCTTATAAATGGAGCAATGAATTTTTTTTCTAAGTGTTGATTTTTAGAACAACTTAATGCTTATATAATAGATTGCTTAAATATATTATTTTTTATATATAGACTCTTAGATAATATAGTACACATCTATTGGATTGGATTTTGACCAATTTTAATTTTAAGATATTTATCATCAAACATTAATATCATCTATGGAATGTCACATTATCAATATACTTTATTTTTTGGATTTATATAAAAGAAAAAAATGTTTCTGCTGTGAAGTGCGAACCCTTCAGTATTTATAACACGATGCAGCCTTTGCAGGAAAAAGTGGGACACATCATTGAAACGGGTTTTTACATATTTTTCCTTGGAAAATCATCTTATTAGTATATGCACGCCTTTATTGTCTGAAATTTCAACTATGCTCCTTGAAAGCAGATTTTCTAATCAAAATACCTGTAACTATGTATCTTTAGTTGGGAAGTCATTTAATTCATCACGCGAAGTTGGTTTTAATATTGGAAACAAAATATTCTAGGAAGGGCATATTCTACCTACAAAGGTATATAATAACTTTAAAGAGGGCATATACAAACACTCAGTTTCCCTGGGTTATATGCGCATCAATGGAATACTTTGTTGGGGTTTGTCTCTAAATAAAGAGGATTAAGAAGGGGCGCATATTGATGTTCCTGAAGAAAAAATGTCTGCTTTTTCAGGTTGCACAATTTGATGGACTATGATAAGCAACTTTGGCACATGTGCATGTTATTTACGGGCCAATCAGTTCGAAAGCTGATCCTCCAAGAAGGGGAAAAGATGGTCCTTGTATGGTTGGACACTCCCTATAACCAGGCAGTGTATGGTCTTGTTGACAAATTAGGCATGTAAACAAAATGTCTGAAGAAGTTAAATGTAAATCACCTCATTTTAGTGGAAATTGATGGACTTAAATGTATTCTTCTCCTTTTTTTTTTGGTTGTTTGTTTCCAGGCAGCCTAGTCGTACGATTAATATTTCTTCCTTTCGAAGAAAGTTCTTATGCCACTTTTGCAAAATTAGCATTAGGTTTGTTTCCTTATTTGCCTTTAGTAAACTGAACAGTAACTTGCACAAGCCCTGAAGCTTGCTCAAGTTTCAATTTCATCCTTTCAGTTTGATTCTTAATAATTTAGTCCTGAAGTTTGACTTTGATTTCAATTTCATCCTCAAAGTTTCAATTTGTATCTACTCCTGAAATTTGATCTGAATTTTGCTATTGAAGTTTCAATTTTATCTAAGCAAAGTCTAATGACAATGCAGATGTGCCAGCTTGTTCAGAGTATTAATAAAGGACTAATTGGTATGCAAAACAAATTTCAGAGACCAGATTGTTATAATTGAAATTAATGAGGGTGAATATCCAATTCAAGGTTAAAATTCATGGACTAAAATTGTAATCAGCTTCAATTCTTTTCTCATCATTCTTTGCTGGAATCTTGACCATGACATCTTGACAGGACAATCACCTCAGAAGATTATGAGATTGAGGAGTTCCCTAGTAGATGCTTTGAAGCTCATTCTGTTGATAGGTAAGGTAAATGCTATTTGAAGCTTTTGCTTTACATTGGAACCCTTTTTAAGCATCCATAAAGGTTAAGCTATTCAAAGTCTATCTCCTGCTTATGTTTTTTTTTTTTTTTTTTGAGAGAAATGCTACCCGCTTTGTTTATTTGATGTCCGCAATAACTGCTTAGCAAGGTGCTAATAACCTGAAAACCTTTTTTTTCTCTTTTTTTTCTTTTTTTGCAAATGTTTGTTTCTATTAGTATTGTTAAATCACAGCGTACAAAATTCCTAGTCTTCCATTTAGATACAAATAGTACTAGTGACTTGCTTTATACAGGGGTTTATTGATTTGTTAGAATGCAAATGGAACTTCCATCTAACATAGACTGGGTAGGCTAGTTTGTAAATTGGTTGACTAGGTAGGCCAGTGAGTGAAATCAAATTATTCAGGTCAGATGATCCCATAATCTCATTTATTAGGGCCCAAGTCTAGAGCTTGTACTAAGTAGCTTGGATGCGTTGAAAGCGTTCTGTGATCATACAATGTCAAGAAATGTAGAATCTGAAAGCTAGTAATTAAGATCATCAAGGTAAGCAAAGGCGGAAGAATATGCACTACTTTACACCAGTCACTCTTGGCTATAGAGAGCTTAATCAACTTGCATGGTTGCCGGAACCGGTGGAAAAATAGACTGGCAGATTATAGAGAAGTTATTGTTAGTGCCTAATTTAACAAAAATTGCATTTTGAAAGTTAGTGAAAAGCGAGTTTACGTAACTCAAGTCATATATTTCGCCTGGACCTTGTAGGCTTTTAGTAAACTTCCGGTCAGTGTTTGAAAAGGTGTAAGGTGCAAAAAGGCGCAAAGGCCTTATGGAGCTTAGGCACGAGGCGCACCGCGAGGCGAGAACCTCAAGAAGGTGAGACGCATATCTAAAAAAAAAACACTCTTAACAAGCCTATTTTAAATGGCTTTTTTATGTTAAAAAATTCTAAAATAGCTATACAAAAGCAAAATAACCATAAAAAAATAAAGAAATCGCATGCATAAATGTTCTTAGCTTAAAAATTAAAAAAAATTATGTTTCAATTTTCAACTTAAAAGCTTTTGCTGCTGCTTCTTTTTTCTTGCCGCTATTATTTATTGCCATTGGGGGGTGGAACATAGAACGACCTTAAAAGTGTTTGCTGCTGTTTCTTTCTTCTTGCCGCTGCTATTTATTGCCATTGGGGAATGGAACAGAGAATGACCAAGAGAAAAGAAAAAGAAAGCATTCAATTAGAATTTGTTTTAAAAAAATTTCTTAATATTTTAGAATATATTGAAGAAACTTAAAACCCCAAAACCCACACCTTAGACACATTAAACGTAAATATCACGAGGAGCGTCTGAGGCGTGCGCTTCACTCCCTGAGGCGTTGAGACTCGTGCCTTGCACCTAGGCGCTGAGGCGTGAGCCTGAGGGGCGCCTTTTCAAACATTGCTTCTAGCGAACCAAAGTTTGCATTGTTATAGTTAGTGCCTGTTGAACTAGCTTCTAGAGTAACTTTTCCTACTTCAAGGAGGAGAAACCAGGTGTAGGGCAAAGATGTTCAGAATATTTACTATGATGAATGAAATGAGTTTCTAAGCCTCAAAAGAAAAACCTCCAACTCAGAGCTTTTGCTTCAGTTGTTGTGGGCAGATGATGGGGATGATTTAATGATAAAGGTATTTGTGCTTCTTCAAATAGCTCTTTTCAAACAACACTTTGCAAAACCTTCAGCTAGCCGATCAAAACCATTGGACTTTGTTGTATGAGATGCACGTGTGCCTCTATTTTGAAACATTCCGTATTGCGCTTATACTGTGATCATTTTATGTCATTAGAGGATTTCATTGAGGAATAATTAATAGTGAAGTTTGACTAGTGTTTTCTTATTAACTTTTTAATTTTCTAATTTTCCAACTCTAATTCGGTAGGGCTTGTGGTAATATCATTTGGTCCAAGTTACTCATATACTTTAATAAGGATGCTTTATGGGAGTAAATGGAGTGACGGAGAAGCTTCGGTTGCCCTGCGCTATTATTGCCTTTACATCATCAGTTTAGCCATGAATGGTGAGTAACTTCTACTACATTTAGTTACAGTAGTCAATGTACTTGCATAGTTTTTATGTTATTGTAGTGGGTAAATATGCCATTGATCTCCGATCGTATCAAAAACTTTTCACTTCAGTAATTCTTCACTTTCTGTCTCAATATTGTCACTGTGTGTCAGACTCTTTTTAATTTATTGGGATGGGGCAGCCAATTGAACTCCCACCTCATCTAGAAGAGATGAGGTGGCTGCGGTCAGTTGCTGCATCACTCCTTAATGATGACATGTCAGTTTTGAATCATTGTAGTCTGGAGATGATGCAACAGCTGAATTTGCTGCCGCGTATTAGAGAAAATTAATCTGATTGAAATGAAAATCGAGGTTCAGTAATTTGATTGCAACAAATTGAAGTTCAATGACCTAAAAGAAACTTTGCGAGAAGTAATGGTATAATTTTTGCTATTGCATTCATGGTGGAAAAACCTGATTTTATTTTTAAGGCACATTTCTAAGCTTTGTTCTGTTTTCATTTTACTGTTTCTGATCTTTCATTAGACTAGTTGTCATTGTGGTTGAATGCCTATCTTATTTTTTTAATTGTAACAAACAAGCAGTACTTTTATGTTTAATGGATGAACTTACATAGTTGTCTTATCATTCATTGAATTGAAATTGTCCTTTGACAATAGAAGTGCTTAAACATATTAGCATCACCATTTGTGGGAGATCTTTCGCTGTTTAGGCAACATTTTATTGTTGCAATTTAGTTTTTGGAAATTAGGATCTAGGAATTCAATGTGATTGGAAGTTGTGGTGCCCAACACTTTCTCAAATGAATATTTGGAGAGCCAAAAACGCCCAAAATAGTACCCTCAAACTTATCAAATTAGTTCATGCAAATGTATGAAAAAAGTTTACAGTTATACCTATGAGATCTAGCTGTCACTTTTCATCAATATGTTCACAACTATTGTCACAGATTGTTTTCCTTTGACATTCCACAGATCTACATACCCGACTCAATCACTCCCTAGTGTACTGTTCTTCTATTATGCGACGAACTTCCTGTTATGACTCTTGTAATTCAAAACTTTAGATAATGTAATCTGAAAACGGTACACGTTATGAGATGATCAAAACAAAACATTCTCGTAGTAATATGTATGATTATTTTTTATTTTTCCTCATATCAGTCTAAATCCCCTTTTAGTTAGGCTAACTATATATTTGTTTATGTCCTCTAGGCACATCTGAAGCGTTTCTTCATGCTGTAGCAAATGAGGCTCAACTCAAGCGTTCAAATGATTCGTTGCTTATATTCTCTGGGATATATATAGTGCTAAATGTCCTCCTAATTAAATCTGCTGGAGCTGTTGGGTTAATTGCTGCTAATTCAATTAGTATCCTTTTCTCCAGAAATCACTTTTTGCGAATGAAAGAATTTGTTGATAACTCTTGGTGATTCATTACATTCGTCTCAAATATGCATATGTTTGCTTGACATATCCTTTTCTCTGCTTTTGGTGACCTAGCTAGTTTTCTGGGTAGAGCTAATTTGAAAAGCTGTAACAGATTTTATATTAAAATTGTGTAGCAATTTTCACTGTAGCAAATACAGAGGCTTTACTTGAAACTTATGCTCTTAATGAAGCTCATTCAGCCGCTACAGTGAAAGGTTCAGATTTTTAATGTGCCAAAAATGTATGGTGACCAAACGAATGCTTTGTTGGCTTTTCATGCTTGCTGCCCTATAATCATTCTTAAAAATGGTTATGATTCCTATGTTTATATGACTGCTAAGCTTTGATTTTGGTCCTCTTCTGCTGTTCATAGTGTAAGAACAAGGTTGTACCTTGACTATCATTGAAGATATGCTACTAAGAATTGTGTATTCAGCAGTATTCATCAAACACTATTTCCAGGTAGTTTTTGTGTTATAGCTATGTCACTTGTTTTAAGCAACATTTCCATTTTACAAGTATGATTCAATTCAATGTTAGTTATATCCTCTATACATGTTATTTCAATTTTAGTAGAAGGAATTTTCTTGCAAGGATAATACAATTATTGTTTTGCGACTTTGATCCACTTTTGTTTTTGCAATTCTGAACCTAAATCTCCTATATGTTACTGGAGACAGATTCATATTCCTCGCTCTCCTTGTTATGAAATATGACAGGTTCCTGTGGCCCATAAATAGATATTTTGTCTTTAAGTTGCAAAGACAGCAATTGAAAAATCGGGAAAAAAGATCAGATTTTTTTTTTCTCCTGAAATAAACTAAGCGAAACAAACTTTGACTTTCAGGGCTCTACATCGTTTTCTTTTTGCGATTGCTTACCATCTGGGTGGGTGGTTTTGCTCATTTCTGGTGCTACAGCTCTCGTGTCTGAGAGAGTACTTCTAAATAAGGAAAGTTTTTGGCAAACAGTTCCTATCCATTTGACTGTCGGCATCATATGCTTCTGCTTCTCTGCTGCTGTGATGTATGTACTAATGCCCTTCATTTCTTTGTTTTAATTTGTTGGGAATATGTTGCATTGTTAGTCTGCTCCTATGAACAATAAACTTTAGTCCTTAAGAAGTTTGACCTTGATTTTAATTACCTCCTCTTGAGTTTCGAATCTAACAATTTAGTAGCTAAAGTTTCTTCTGCATAACAGTGTATCTTTTTAGTCTACTATTTAAAAGAAGACCACACTACATCAACATCATCGTTAAGATTGAAACATCAAAAAAGTTGCCTTGACAACAAACTCTTACAATGATTCTAACATGGTGAATTTTTTGTTCGTCAGTAAAATGATGAAATGATGTGGGACTAACTTGAAGGACTAAATGGGTAAAATTGAAACTTAGATGACATAATTGAGATTGAGGTCAAACTTTTAAGAAAAACTTTTGGGGCAATTTCAAATGCGCCCCTCAAAAGTTACAAATATCATAGTTGCCCCTCTAAAATTATCAATATTTTATTTTCCATTATATATTCATGAATTATATCTAAAATAAAATACCCTTCTTCAGGTTGGCTTAGATTATTGGAGTGATTTGCCCCCTTGTTATACTTGATCATAGATAATAGTGTGGTATTATGTAGGGCTGATGAATGTATTTCTCAACGAAAAATGATACTTTGTGTAATTTCACCATTTCAATATGCTCTGTTATATTTAGTATGAATGTCTTTTTGTCTAGTTATTTCTTTTTTTTTCTTTTTTTTTTTTTTGATTCAATATTGTTTGGTTCTCATGTTATTCTTAAAAAATGGTCAATTAAAAGAAAAATATATTATACATTTTGTGAATGAATTCTTTTGTATATTTTGTTTAAATTAGTATGATTTTTTGTTTACTATTAGTATAGTTTAATTTGTTCCAGTTAATTAGGTTCAATTTAATATGCATTCGATTGCATTTGTAGTATTTTAAAGGTAAAAATATTTGGCTTGATTAAAAACGCTTTGATGATAGATAAAGGGCAAAGTGAGAATTCTGGTAAATTTAGAAAAGATTTGTCACCAATGTGGGCATTTTTGATAATTTTTTAAATTAGAGGGGCATTTTTGATATTGACAGTTTTAGAGGTGCTTCTATGTAATTAAGGATTAGAAAAGGGGTAAATAAGAAATTATCGCAAAATTTTTTATTAAACCTCTTTGGAAATATCTCCAATTTGTGCTTTGTTCGCTGTTAATTCATTTCATTGTTCTATTTGGTAGAATTATTGAGCTTTAGCTCATCTTCTTGACAAACAGAACAATTAACTTTTGTGGATATTTAATCAGATATCGTCGTGAAAAGCTCTTCATCCACAAAATTATAAAAATGCGCAAGCATATTGACTGAGAGAAGACAGGTTAACTGCTCTTTATGTAAAGTTACGGAAAGGTAATTGCTTTTATCCTTTGAATATCAGAATATCTTTAGTCTTGAATGTGATGTATGATATTTTATTTTATTTTATTTTTTGCAGTCCCTCTAACAAATGTTCCCGAAAGTATGCTAAACACACCTTTGCTGTTTACTGTGAAAATCGAAGGAAACTCAATGATGCAATTCAAGCCCTTTTCTCAAAGATGATTAAATTCCAAATATGACTTAAAGAACGTTCGCTGGTATACAGTAAGAGGGATGGAACCAAAGTGAGAGCTTATTAACTTGCTACAAGCCATGGTTCCGCGTGCTATTTACAAGTTGTATGATGCATTTAATTTTGCATTGGAATG
This sequence comes from Aechmea fasciata, assembly GCA_025177825.1. Taxonomy (NCBI): domain Eukaryota; kingdom Viridiplantae; phylum Streptophyta; class Magnoliopsida; order Poales; family Bromeliaceae; genus Aechmea; species Aechmea fasciata. Next base: position 14,651,979 of record CM045923.1, read on the forward strand.
GTGGGTAGTCTTTAACATAACAAGATGTAGATTGTTATTTTTTTTGGCTGTGCTCTGAAGAGTTCCAGTGATCGGAAGATTAGGGCATGAAGTTTCTTTAAAAATTAGTCATCGAGGGCTTTTGGTTTAAGCCGTTGATTGAGACACTCTAGCCGTCAACTTGTTATCCCTTTTTAAAGATACAGGCCACTTAATATCATTCTTGTAACATTTCAATTTGAGAATTTGCCATGCATTGGTCTTTGAATATATATTATTTAGTTCATTACATTAACAGGTGGTTATATGCTTATTCATTGGAGATCAATATTAAGTTGGTAACAATTAACGATGTTCCGCTTCATCGGAGGAAAATTATCATATTTTCTTACTTTTGATGTAAGTTGGTTGTTCCGTCGGTTCAGGAAAGTCTGTGATTGTTCAGTTTTCTGAAACAATTATTGTCCATGAGATGCAGCAGCCAAGCGGAGGCCATTCGGATTGACGTAAGTGTAATTCAACTGTTAAGTCAAATTAGGAAAACTCTTAGCCACATAGCAATTGGATTGGCCTCAAGAAATATAATTTTTGTTGTGGAGTATCTTATATTGTCTAGATCCAACTGACCAATGAATACGTGTTTTCTGCAGAAGACGACCTTGGAGTTTGGACCTTCGCTAGCAGAATGCTACTATGGAGTAGAGAGCTCTCTGCGAGACGGCAGGTATCCTTGGTGTTTTTGTGTTTGACCGCTATATAGGTGTTTCTACTCTCACTTAAACTTCACTTGCGATTGAATTGCGCTTCCATGGCAAACTTAAAGTTTGTAACTCCCTACCTCCCACGGCGAACAAAATAGTTTAAAGCTCCCTTTACTGGGAAGCAGGGATTAGCTTCGAGAACCCAAAAATAAGAGCTATAAGCAGAAGCTGCTTCTTGTTGCAACTAGAAGCTGGACATTGTAATTTTGATGTTTATCGGTGCAGTGAGATTTTTGTGAATATGAATGAGGCTTCAGTTTATATTCTAAAACTCGGTTTCGAGCGCCTCGACCTCAGATTCAGCTGATCTTTGCAATAGGTAATTGTGAAGGAGCTTTCTTATATTGGAACTAATATGGTCACAGTTTTGCTGAGTTGCATTTGGATAAACAGGTCGAACTGAAGTAGCATAATTTTGTGGATTAGAGATATAAACCTTAGATACTTCAGTTTTGTGTGGTTGACCTGTTTGTGCTGGTTAACGAATTGGGATTCTTTTAAGTTGCACTTTGATGCCTTATAACCTTTCTAAAATTTCAGTACCTTGCCGCTATGAAATATGGTGGATAAGCTATAACTTGCACATGACGCTTTCCTACATCTATGTATTGCTTTCACCCAATACACATGCATTTGCGCGCCGCACTGCTATCGACTGTTCAGATCGTAGTCCGAGTGATGCAAGCCTTACTTTCGGAGCCAACAAGGCAAGGATTTAAGTGTTTATCGGTACGGGCTCCATTTATTTTGTCGTATCACGATAACAAGATATTGAAATGATATAGTTCTTGTACCGATGATATAGTTCAAAACTTTTTTTTTTCTTTAAATTAGTAAGTAATTTTTTTAATAAAATTTAAAAAAATTAATAAAAATACATAACAAGTAAAAAAATTTGTTGTTAAAGAAAATGAATGTTTTATGTCATTATGTGTTGGCAAATGTATATTTTTTTGTGAGCGATGTTCATCGGCACACTTAGGCATGCATCGTGCTGTATTGTACTGATAAGTTTTTAGCACGGTTCTATACAGTGTCACGGACAAAATATTTTTTGCTGACTTATCTTTGACAGTGGCCCAAATCTGCTAGTGAAAACGGGTTGAATCGGGTGTTAGAGAGATCCAAATCCAACTCGCTATGGGAAACTCAAAGGTTATGAAACTCGTAGGAGTTATGGGGTGACTTTTGGGCTTTTGGCTTTTATGATGGCTCGTTATGTGTGTCATAATGAGAGAGTTTGTGTGTGGCTAGGTTCAATGTATCTAAGAGTCTATATATAGTGGGGTTTAGCTAAGGTCAAAACACACAAGAGAAAGTGTGTATGTGAGTTGTAATTCTCATTTTTTAAGTAGTGTAGTACTTAGCTTTTTGAGAGAATCACTGTCTCTTTCTCTTTATTATTCTTTTTGCATATTTAGTCGTAGGACGTGAAGGTCCGGGCTAGCAATAGGGACGAAAGCTTGCCCTTCTTCGAGCAGGAAGGCGGACGTCGCACGGCCTTTGCGAACAGAAACGCTAAGGTCGTGACACGTGGCTTTTAAATCCTTACAACAAAGTTAACCTTGGATTACGAGAGTTTGCACCAGTTGGTTCGCTAGCGTTATCGGCTGATCTAGGTCAGTGTTTGGGCCAGGCCCACCTCTCGAATGGTTTACAGGCGTGATGAGGTTCTGATGAGCTTGCTCTCATAAGTTGGGTTTGACCCCACTTCTTGTGAGTTTGGACTCAACTTGCATGACATCGTCGGCTCGATGTTGGCGCTCATTTAATAAACGAGCCGAACATGAGCTGAAATTTTTATCTCGAAATATTAATGAGTCGAACACGAGTTTAGATCAGCTCGCTCGTGGTTGGCTCGATTATATTACAAATTTCTTTTATTTGGATTGAATGCCAATCCAAATATGAACAAATCTATATTTTGTGAATTTTAATTATTAGATTAACATTCTAATTTTTTTTTTTAATTTTTTTTCACCTAGTAGTAGAGCTGAAAATCTAACTTGTTATTCGTGGACCAACTCGTATTTGGCTCTTTAATAAACAAGTTTAACACGAGCTATATTTTTCAGCTAGCTTGATACTTTAATGAGCCAAGCTCGTTAAGGTTGTTATTGGATTCGTAAGGTTGTTTAGACCTCCGAATTCATGGTTAAAATTTAACTCTCTTTATGTAGAAAGTTGGGAAAACTTCCCCCCCCCCGTGGTTTCGTGTTTTCTCACTTTAGTACCCTGTTTTCTCACTTTAGTACCCTGTGGTTTAAAACGTATTAATTAATTCGCCTCCCTGTGGTTTCGTTTTTATCTTTTTGTTATCAATTTTGTTATTTTTTTTTTCTTAAATCAGTGACAAAGTTAAAATTAAAGGGTACTAAAGTGAATATTCGTGGGTATTTGAAGTTTTTTGTATATAATTTAAGAAAATATTAACAAAAAAGTTTTAAAAAAGATAAAAACGAAACCAAGGGGGGTAAATTGATACGTTTTAAACCACAGGGTACTAAAGTGAGAATAGACGAAACCACACGAGGTTTTTTTTAAAGATTTCCCTAGAAAGTTTAATGGTGAACATCTTAGTATACCTAAGAAATTAGGAGTTTCATACAACTAATTTTCTTTTGCTCAAAACTTGCAAAATTTCGAGATATAATAATTCAACGTTGACTCTAAACCAGACTATATATCTAACTATTTCATATCTAGAGGATAAAATGCAAGCTGAGTACATTTGTCTCTGGATAAGCTGCCAAACATCACATTAGGATTAAGCATGTAAAACAAAATTATTTAAATATTTAGATATTAATTTGTATATAAAAAATACAATAGTAGTGATTGGGTTTCACCTAGAAGCTTCATAAGTTTCAATTAAAGAATTTGAGTTTTTAGATAAAATATACAAACAAAACATATTTTATAATTTTATAATAACTATATGTTTGCTGATGAGTCGGCGAACATATATTTTCTGAATGATATCATGCAGAATTAATTTTCTTTATGATATCATGCAGAATTAATAAAAACTTTCATAGTATTATTATGTATTAACATCTTAGAAAAAAAGGGTAAACTTTAAATACTATCCCTGTGATTTCGCACTTTTTCCGATCGGAATATCACCAACTTAAAGATTAAATCGGAGGATTCATATACAATGGCCTTTAGGACATTGTATCGATGTTATGAGTTCACTGTTATACCGTTCAGCTTAACCAATATTTGAACGACCTTTATGGATTTGATGAACCTTGTTTTCTAGCCCTTTTTGGATCGGTTCGTGGTGGTCTTCATCAACGACATATTGGTTTATTTCTGGAGTGATGCTGATCACAAGGAGTATTTGAGGCAAGTATTACATGTCTTGCGGCGTGAGAAGCTTTTTGTCAAGTTGAAGAAATATTATTTCTGGTTTTGAGAGTTCACATTTTTGAGACATGATATCTGAGACCAGTGTACTGGTGGATCTGAAGAAGATTAAAGCTATTCAAGATTGGCCACGACTGACAAATGTTCCAAAAGAAAGAACTTTTCTCGATCACGTCGGATACTACCACATAAGGGGACCAAGTAGGTTTTGAGTGACGACTGTGAAAGGAGTTTTGAAAAGCTGAAGATTATATTAACATCGACACCGATTCATGCTCTACCTATTCTAAGAGATGGATTTGTCATGTATGGCGATGCCTCGTGCACAGATTTGGGCGTGTGTTGATGCAACATGAGAGGGTCATCACCTATGCTTCCCGCCAATTAAAGAATATAGGAAAAATTACCCTACGCACAACTTGAAATTGACAGGTGTACACCAAACACAAAAGGCTTAAGTATTTATTCAACGAGAAGGAATTGAATTTGAGGCAATTCTAGTGGTTAAATTTGTTGAAGGATTATGACATGACTGTTCTTTATTATCCCGATAAGGCTAATGTAGTGACAGATACTTTGAATCGAAAATCCATGAAACATTCGGCAATGATGTTTCATGACTCAAGCACCTTTACTTGAAAAGATGAGATGGTTCAAGCTAGAAGTTGTTGCAACCAAGGCCTTGATAAAGCCTACTGGCTAGTACTTCAACCCACCCAAGGAGGGAATCAAGGACAAGCAAAGCATGGATTCGAATCTCCAAAAGATACGCTTTGAAATTGAGAGTGGATGAGGGGGAGAATTTTGTATGGCTGATATATAGAGTGATTCAATATGAGAATTGTATGTGTCGACAAAAATAGAGACCTAAGAGGAGATTCTACAGTAGGTTCACTGGTCACAGTATACTATTCACCTGGGTGGTACTAAAATGTACAAAGATCTAAATCACATTTTTGGTGGCCGAGAATGAAAAGAGATGTTTGACAATTCGTAGCTCATTGTCTTATGTGGCAAAAAGTGAAAGCAAAACACCAACTCCCAGCAAGTAAATTCAGAGTCTACCTATCTCATAGAGAAATGATAAAATATCATAATGGATTTTATATTCGGATTGCAGCAATTGCAAGCAGGTCACGATGTCATATGGGTTATAGTAGATTGATTGATTAAGTCTGCTCACTCTTTGCCTATCCATACCACTTGGATAGTGGATATATATAGGCTCGTACAAGTTTATCTTGATGAGATCATATGATTCTACGGAGTACCGATATCGATTGAATTAGATCAGCCCTCGTTTTGTCTCCCAGTTTTGGAAAAGCTTGCATAGGACCTTGGGAACCTAGCTTGATTTTAGTATTGCATTTCATTCCTAAATTGATGGGCACTCCGAGTGCACTATTTAGATTCTAGAGAATATACTTTGGGCATGCATCATGGTACCGACATCTACTAATTGTGGAGTTAGCCTACAATAACAGTTACTAAGTAAGCATCAAGATGACTCTATTTGAAGTACTCTAAGGAAGAAAATGTTGATCCTCATAACATTAGAGTAAAGTGGAAAAAAAGTTGGTCATGAGTCTCAATGTGTTACAAGAAGCCAAGAAAAGAGTTAGAGTTGGCTGTCAATATCTCTTGATGGCACAAAGTAGACAAAAGAGTTACACCGACAAGAGACGCCGTGATATAGAGTTTCAAGTTGAAGACCGAGTCATATTAAATGTTTCCAAAATCTCATATTAAGAGTTACTCCTACAATTTTACCTACCTAAATTGATTTTATTACTTGTATATACTTGTATTTTTTTTTCTAAGTATTTTTTTTATATTTTTATTAAAAAAATTCTACAAGATTGGTACTGTTGGGTCGGTTTAAAGCGAAATAATAATTTTAGAAGTTCAAGTCGCCGGTACACCGGGTTTACACCAGAAAATAGTCTAGAATGATGCACCAGGAGCACGGAAAAGATATGAATCGCAGAAGTTTTAGCAACTGCAAGCGGTTCCGAGTTGGTTGCCGATCGGCTAGAGGTGGTCCGAGAAATCAGGAAGTGGAGATAATGGCTGATCGTGCGAAGACAATAACCAACGGAAAGAGACCTTATAAATAGACACGTCTAACCAGGAAAAGAGGTCTTTCTCCCCTGCGAACAGAAGACCACCTTATTTTCTCGTATTTTCCTTCCTGCACTTACCGATTTTTTCTAGGAGTAGCCTGTAATTTAATCTTTTGAAGTCTGTCTGCCCTTTGGGCATCACTCCTGGAGTCTGTCTGCCTTGAGTGGCATCACTCCGCTCTCTGTTGTAATCCTTTGAGTCTGTCTGCCTTTCGGGCATCACTTTTGAGGATTACGGTCTGTCCTTTGTATTCCCCAGTGTACTTTCTCAATATAAAATATTAGTCGGCTGATCCGAGCCGACTGTTTAAGTGTTTTTCTAGCCATTCGGTTCCTCTCTTGCTTAAACTGTTACTTGCGCTGGCCATTCGGCTCTTTCGGCCGAACCGAAGAGAGAATAGAGTTTCGAACCCGATCGGTTTGATCCCTCGCCGATCGAATCGTTTGAAGATCAGAAGGGCGCACTTCTCGAGGGTCATTGATCACAGCCGTTTGACACCCCGACGCTTTTCCCGAGGAAGATCTTTGACTGAGTCAAGGGTCGGGGCAATCGGCGCGCAACAGGTACTAAATAAATTTTTATTTATTTTGCAAAAAAATATTTAAATACACAATTCTTGATATAATTTTATATTCTTTTACTGATTTTTATACAAATTAAAAATTATGTAAATCCGAGTTAGGAGCAGGTGGGTTTGGAGGGCTTCGCGGAGCAGTGTCGTGCGGCTAGGGTTGGAGCGTCCGCGAGCGGCGCCGACGGGTGGCGATGTCGCGCAGATAGGGTTGTGGGGCCGGCAGGTGAGCGGGGTGAGGGAGGGAGAGGCAGAGATGGTGGGAGCTGATCCTCTGGGAGAAATGGGAAAGAGAGAGAGAGAGAGAGAGAGAGAGAGAGAGAGAGAGAGAGAGAGAGATGTGGGGGTGGGGAGAGAGAGAGAGAGAGAAAAAGAGAGCAAGAGGGGTTTGTAATGGGTTTCGGAGAGAGAGAGAGAGAGAGAGAGAGAGGGGTTTGAAGTGGGTTTATCTCTCCTCTTTAATTTCTCACCGAGAGAGAGAGAGAGAGAGAGAGAGAGTTTATTGAATGGGATTCTCTCTTTTCTACCACTCTCTGTTAACGGTGTTAATAACCAAACCTGTGCACGGATCTCAAAGTGGATCCAATGGTTTAAAACACTATAGTATAGGAGCTTCTATACTATTGATAGTATAGGAGCACAACTATATATATATATATATATATATATATATATATATATATATATATATATATATATATATATATATATATATATATATATATATATATATATATATATATATATATATAGAATTGAGCTCTATCTTTTAAAAGTATCTGAGTTATTGGTCTTTGTAAGTTTTTAGCCCTCCGATTAATAGATGTGCGGTTAGGATGATGTGGGCCCCCCTTGGGTTAAGTGGGTGGTTGGTTGAATAGTATAATCTAACGGATGAAAATGATCAAAATTCTAGATCTAACGATAAAAAATTCACACCAAGTCTTGGTGCTTTTACAAGACTATATATATATATATATATATATATATATATATATATATATATATATATATATATATATATATAAGAAGCTGGAGAAGATGCTCTATCACTGTTGATGTTGGAAAACAAATAAGTAGAGACAAATATAGATATTCATCCACATGTTTGGTAGCGAACAAGAATGCAATATATAGAAAATGCTGGGGTGGGGGGAGGATACATGCACCCTCATGATTAGATAGATAACAAAAGTACAAGGCAATATTCTATGTACTATGGTTCTTTTGCTTCATGCACCCTATATTTTATGTTAAGGGAGGGAGAGCATGTGAGGGAGAGAGAGAAAACCATATAAAAAAAAGGCCACGTGGCTCGATGGAGAAACGACATTTGGTTTAAACTTTAGTATAGAGTTTATGTAAGCTTATTGTTCCAGTATGCAAAACAAAAGATCTGTTTAGTGTTAAATTTATATTTATTTATTTTGTATTCCTATACTATCAATGAATACACCAAAAGTCTGCTTACTGTTAAATTTATATTATTTGTTTTGTATTCCTATACTATCAAGGAATACACTCTATGAGAGTATACAGCAACATAGTTTTACCTCACATTACAAAAGTAGAAGATATGTATTCCAAATAATTCTAAAACAAACAAATGGATCAAAGGAAATTAGTATACTCCTTCGTGAAGTAAATGGGTGGGTCCAGCTGAAAGTTTATATTTATAGCAAGGTGGAGAATATGCTCTATCACTACTAATGTTGGAAGACAAATAAGTAGAGAGAAGCATACACATTCATACACCTGTTTGATAGTGAACAGCAATGCTAGAAATATAGGCAAAGCTGGGGGAGGGGGGAGGGGGGCATGATTAGGAACATAGCAAAAGTACAACGCAATATGCTATGTACTATGAATTGTGTTGCTTCATGCACACTGTATTTAATGTTCAGGGAGGGAGAGCATGTGAGGGAGAGAGAGAAAACCCATATAAAAGAAAGGCCACGTGGCTCGACGGATCAACGACATTTGATTTCAACTTTAGTATAGAGTTTAATAGTCTGATGATCCAACTCGTATGAGCTATTGTGTGTTTGTGTGAGTCAAATATTTTTTATTGGTCGCGTCGTGTGTATAGAATAGCCCTACATACATACATATGGCGAATCTGATTACGCTACCGGAAGTACTTCCTCTCAAGCCCAAGGCGTGACACAACCACTGTTTGGAAGGTGTGTCATCGGGAAAGAGAGTCTCAACATAAATAGATCATATATGCTTGATGGTCAATTTTTTTGAAAAGTTCATTATGGTAGAATGAAGTTTGAATATAACTCCATGTTGAGTAGAGATAATGTAAAAGTTTGGTGGTTGTTGAAATCAAAGGTTTTTTTTTTTTTTTTCCTTCATAGTGCTCATCAAGTGTATTAAATCTAATTTAAAATGTATATTGTTAGTGGCAAACTGTTTACACAGATTGTTGTGTTGATCCGCTTCATGCGAGTAGAAAAAATTATGCCTATATAGCTAGTCGGTGCACAAGTTCGTTTGGGGCTTACGTACCGAAGAATGACAAAAGTGCATTTGTAACCACATGTAATCAAACAATTTCTAAGGATTGTCGAGTCAATTTTGGTTCTTTTTTTTTTTTGGCACATGCACTTCATGCTCTTTTTGTGATCCTTCTTATCTGAGTTTATGCATCTCACTTGTGCGTCTCGGAAGTCATCTGAGCTCATGTTCCTACACATGCATGCCTCAGGAAGTTGGCCATCTCCATGCTAGCTAGGTTGATGACGTGGTAAATAGAAAAAATTTAGGCTATCGTGCTATGATATTATGTTAAATTAGATAAATAAAATAATAGTTGTTTTTTAAAACCTTAAAAGTTTGTAAAGTGCAGTTATATATATATTCAATATTTTTCTTCACGTCTGAGTTTGAGACTTTCTAATAAACCCAAAATGCGGGCTTAGTTAAATGGGAGAAAATTAAACAATGCTAGGAGCCGTGCGAGACTTAAACTCAGAACTTTATGCCACAATACCATGTTAAATTAAATGAAATAGCCATTGTCCTCTAAAAGCTTAAAAATGTAGAGAGCAATATTTTTATATTTAACACTATTTATTCTTTTTTTTTTTTTGACTATTTGACAAATGTTACTCACTTTACATTGTTAAGTAAATAAATCAAGATGATTGATTACAAAAAATTAAAGAAATAAGTATATAGTAATTTATTAAAGTTTATATTATTATTTATAGGCTAAAGTTCACTTCTGGTCCTCTCAAACTATGAGACTGTGTGATTCTATGGTTTTCAAACTATAATTTATTATAATTTCAGACTCTAACTTTTTAACTTTTACAATCAAGTCCCGTAGCTTTATTTAATTGATTAAATGTTTATATGTCGCTAATATGAGTACATAACTATATTTTGACTAATATGTGATAATAATAAATTGGAAGAAAATATCTACATTACTTGAAAATCAGAGTTCTGGTTTAATACCATAATTTTGCTGAGTTTCCAAATGCGTCCTAATTAAATTACTTAGGCTTAGTTTGGTATTGAGGCATATCTGGCGTTATTAGATAAAATAGAGTTAGGGTAAAGACATATAAAGATATATTTCTGCTTTCTCCGATGGGATCGTAGAAAACCTGGCGAATTCTTAACACAGCAGGCTCGCTGGTGCTCATGCTCAGAGGGGCAAGGCGCTAGGAGCGGGTGCGGGGGCAGATGCGGACTGCAGGAGCAAGGCACGGCGGACCGCGTGGAAGGCTATGCGGACCGGGAGCGACTCTGCCCGCGACGAGGGCGTTTGCGCGTTTGGTGGGGGAGAATGTCACGGACAAAACTTTTTCCGCTGACTTTTTCTCGACAGTGGCCCAATTTCGCTAGCGGGGCGGGTTGGACGGTGGCCCATTTTCTCCGAAGGAGCATTTTGACGGAGGCTTTTGCTAGGGCATTCTAGAATCTTCTATTGCGAATCTCGAGACTGATTGGTGCGAATGCCGAAGGGTCAAGGGTTCTTCAGAGTTTCTAGGTGGGCATTTATGGTTGTCTCTTGGGAGACCGTAGCCTTTATCATTCTCTTATGATTGTACGCCATTTGGTGCCTTTCATTTGGTAGCTTGGGTGGCGAGTGACCTATATATAGCTGTGGCCTCCACCCCCTCTCATTAAGAAAAGTCCTCACTTGTAATATTTGTTTCAAATCAATATAGAAGAGTTTTTCTCATCTCTCTCTTGTTCTTCGTCTAGGACGAGTAAGTCCTAACTTGACGAATAGAGAGAAATAGGTTTGCCTATCTTCGAATAGGAAAGCGAGCGCCACACGGGCTTTGCGAGCACTTTCGTTTAGTCCGTGGCAGCGGGTCGCCACTAGCCAATAAATAAATAGTGAAATGTCACCACTTATTACAAGTCAAGGCGTTGACCAGACGAGTAAACCACTAAACCCTTTTGCTCCGTTACGTTACCGAACCCCGACCGGCCGACCCGAACGCGCCGTTCGGAGTTTTAAACCGCCGTTATCTCTCCGTTTCGTTGTCTCTCGTATTCACTTCTCTCTCTCACGCAAAGCTCCCTCCCCCCCCTCTCAAGGGTTTCTAGGGTTTCTTCTCTGGATCGGGATCTACTAGGGTTTCGCTACGTGGAATCGTGGAGCCATGGCGGAGGATGCGCCGGCGACGCGGTACGTGAAGCTCAGCAAGGTCCAGGACGCGCCCGCGGAGGAGATCCGCCCCGGCGAGCTCAATCAACCCGTCCGCGTCCCTCAGGTCTCTTCCATTCGCCTTCAATTCTCGTATTCAAGTTGTTTTTTGCAATTTTCTAGGGTTTCTTGATTAGGATTGTGGGAATTTGGGGAACTGGGGGAGAGATTTTTGTTCTTGCGGTGATTGGATTTGTATTTGGTCTCAGCTGGAGGTGAAGAGGTGCGGTGAGTGTGGGCAGCCACTGCCGGAGAGATACGCGCCGCCCGCGGACGAGCCGTGGACGACCGGAATCTTCGGGTGCTTCGAGGACACTGAGAGTTGTAAGAGAAGTTTCTCGATTCGTGCCCTAATTTGAATCACTAAATGGAAATGGGATTAGATGAGTTCATAAGTTACTGTGGCCTTTGGATTAGCTCAATTCGGTTATTAGATAAGCTTTCATTCTCATGTAACTGACAATGCCAATATTAGAAATTTGATTATATACTGAATGTTTAATCTTACGAACATGATTAGTAGTTTTAAGAAATTGTTAAACCACCAAATGGATGACCTACTCTGTTGGTCTTGATCTACATTGCAAAGCTATTTGGAGACAATTTAAAATACTTGAAAACTCATATTAGTTTCAAAAAGATGTAATGCTATTCAAATCGCCAAGACTTAATAGGTTGAACCACTCATGATCAAGAGTGGTTGCTAACTCTCTATGGAACATGAACTGTTTTATCCTGTCTATTTTTTTTTCTTCTTACGCATCGATTGATGAAGCAAAATGATGGGGTGCAATCATTTCATGCAAAGTTTTTCTGGAATCTATGAAATTCAGTGTGTTGTGGGTTGTAGGTTGTGGCGACCTATGTGGATCATCTGATTGTTACAGTTTGATGGGCCGATAAGAGAGCTTTAAATATTATGACTTTTTTTTTTCTTTTTTTTTTTTGTTATGTAGATTCTAGATCATCAACTTGGGTGGCCTAATAATGAGTTTAAACCATATAATATTTTACGGAAATTTTTATGGCAGCATGAAGTCAAGTCCCCTGTTGATTAACAAATATATCTAGGATTCTGAGTGCAATAAAGCTTTTCCCTGTTGAGATTTAGTAAGGAACCCCCTATTTGTTATTATATTATTTCTCAGTTTGTCTCTTGTGTATTTTTGAACATATTACCAAACAAAATCATCTCCTCTTCCCTACATCAGGCGTGAGATTAATATTTAGCTCGGACTCTGCCTACGTACTTGTGACCTTTCTTGTTAGAATTAAGGCAATTAGAATTATAATCTTTCTTCTGCATGTACTCCTTAAATATAGTAAGTGGTAGAATGTAGGAGAATATCACCAGTGAAATGGAGATATGCCATCTCCTCTTTCCTACATCAGGTGTGAGATTAATATTTAGCTCGGACTCTGCCTACGTACTTGTGACCTTTCTTGTTAGAATTAAGCAAGAGGCAATTGAAATTATAATCTTTCTTCTGCATGTACTCCGTAAATATAGTAAGTGGTAGAATGTAGGAGAATATCACCAGTGAAATGGAGATATGCCAAAGCACGAGATTGAATTCAAAACAAAGCAGCGCATAAAACTAGTGAAAAAGTGTCCTATTACGTGAATGGGATCCTGTAAACTTGTTATATTGTGCAACTAAAACATATTTTATGTACATACAGGAAGTAATTAATAAAGATCTGTAGAGGCCATTTTGAATCTCATTGTAATAACTTGGCGAGATCGGGAAGTTCACTGATCCTGCATGCAACAATGTTAAGCAAGATTACGTGAGATGTCTATTATTTACAGTTCTTGAAGTTATTTTTTATTTGATTCCTTTTGATTTCTTTTGATTACTATCATACTTTGCTTTGAGAATCTTTTAACTTTCTCTTTAGTCCAAAATTATTGCTAAATAAGAATTAGGCTAATATAGTTTTCTTTTCAAATGGTAGGTTGGACTGGACTGTTTTGCCCTTGTGTGTTGTTTGGGCGCAATGTCGAGAGAATCAAAGCGAATATTCCCTGGACAAAGCCTTGTATTTGTCATGCTATCTTTGTCGAAGGTGGCATTGCACTTGCAATAGCTACAGCAGCATTTCATGGCATCGATCCAAGAACTTCATTTCTAATTGGAGAAGGTTTGTTTTTTGCCTGGTGGATGTGTGGTATCTACACTGGTATTTCCCGGCAATCTCTGCAGAAGAAATATCATCTTAAGGTGACTTCCCCCTTTTCTTTTGCCGTTATCTTGATTGCTCTTGCTCTCTATTATTAGATGTTACTAGCAATTTTCATTATCTTTGTCTTCTTTTGCTTATACCTTTGTTATTCTAAGCAATATTCATTATCCTTGTCTTCTTTTGCTTATACCTTTGTTATTCTAAGCAATATTTATTATCTTTGTCTTCTATTGCTTATATCGTTGAAAATCAGCCCTTTAAAGGCTAGCTCCAAGCTATAGTTGTGTGCTTCCATCTTTATACTAAGTTTTGAGCTTTGTAAAAAAAGAAAAAGTAAAATACTCTATTTAACATCAAGATATGCTTGTTTTCTGCACCTATTAAGTTTTCTTTTTTTCTTTAACATGCATAGTTTGGAAATATTTCTGTCAAAATCTCTTTCTTTTCTTGTTTACATGGTGACGTTTGATTCACTTACTACTTGTGAAAAATATTGCATGGCAGAAATATGCGTACTTCCACTTTGAGAAGGAAAATATCATGTATAACTAGATCGGGTTTCTAGCCTGAAGTGATTTGTTATGTGTTCTTGTGAGATGATTGCTTAAAAAGGAGAAAGCTGAATTTTGTGAAAAGTTTAAGATATGTCGTACTGTCAACTGTGTGTTCTTTTTCTCGGAATAATACTTCATTTTGCAAAAGATGTGAAATATGATTAGCATATTGGCAGAACACAATGTTTGCTGCTATAATATATACTCTTTTGGGGCTTTTGCTTATATGCCCCTTACTACTATTAAAATTTCCAAATTTAGCCCTCAATACCCAAAATACCCTTCTAAAACCCAATCCTGGCCATTAGTAAATCCTAAAGAGAAGGGGATAGTTGAAGGAAATTTTTGAAACCAACAAGGGTATTTTGGTCAGCCAAGAGGTGAATAATATATTTTTGAAGTTTTGAAGTGCATATTAGATACTATCCCTCTCTCTCTCTCTCTCTCTCTCTCTCTATATATATATATATATATATAATTAATAGCACCAAGTCATTGGTGCTATCAAGTTTTTGACTGTTGGATTGAGAGATCTACGGTTAGGATGATGTTGGCTCCCTAGGGTTAAGTGGATGGTTGGTTGAATAGTATGATCTAACGGGTGAAAATCATCAAAGGGGTGGATCTAACAGTGGAAAACTTGGTAGCACCGAGTGCTTCGTGCTATTGATAGCATAGCAGCCGAACTCATATGAAGTCCGGCTGGGGTGCTTCTAATAGCACCAAGTATTTTGTGCTATCAAGTTTTCCACTTATATACCCTTTGATCATTTCCATTTATTAGATCATGCTATTCAACCAACCACCCACTCAACCCTACGGGACCACTATTATCCTAACTGCACATCCTTTCTTCCAAGGGCCGAAAACCTAATAGCACTAATGACTTGGTGCTATTAATAGAATAGTAACCTAGTTCAGCTTATACGTGTCCTTATTCCATATTTACCAAGCTGTGTTCTATTTAAGGGTAAAAGACACTCTTGTTTTTGAGATAAATAATAGGAGGGAATTAAACTAGATACAGAATGCTTCTTTAAGAACTATCAGCATATAGGAATTTACTACATCTTTTATTATTCTTTCCACTCTCTTGCTTTCGCTATTCATGATCTTTCAAAATCTTTTAATTTCTCCTGTATTCTTGTATAATACTACTGCCTATAATCACTTTCCGCAGAACTCTCCCTGTGATCCATGCATGGTCCATTGTTGCATGCATTGGTGCGCCATCTGCCAAGAGCACCGCGAGATGAAGGGGCGCCTCTCCGACAACGCTGCGACGCCGATGACGGTCGTGAACCCGCCTCCCCTGCAGGAGATGAATGCGAACGAGAGCCGCAGTTCGGCCCCCGCTGAGACCGCAGACCAGAGGAACAGCCACCACCATGCCAACTTGGAGATGCAAGCTTTGTAGAATGTATAGGATTTTATGATGATGATACACCTAAAATAGGAAAGTGAAGCATAGAAAAGCACTCTGGAGAAACACGCATGATACCTTACTCTTACCACGTTAAAGCCCTTTCTTCCTTTCATATGGTCTAGTTTCGATGTCAGAATCAGTTATCTACTGATAATTGATAATTGGGCCATGGCTACTATACTATTATGAGTATTAGAGCCCTACTATTCATAAGTTGTTTTCGATGATAGAGTTTTCGAATCGACGATCCACTCCGTTAAATATGATCTAGAGTATTTGAAACTTTTAGAAAATAAATTTCGTAAATTTTCGAAATTATAATAAAGTTTATCAAGTGGGCATAAAATGAACGGTCAAAATCGAACGACGTCCTAAAAAAGTACGATAGGATCCTTCAATTCAAGATCGGAGTTATTGATCTTTATCTATGTAGTGAATAAAATTTTCTATCAAAAATTTAATAAATTTCGATTCTTTTACACCATTAAACTAGCAAGTATCTCATACCGGCCGTTAAAAATTGTCAAATTTGTGACCTTTTGATCGTAAGGTAAATAATGTCGAAAAATTATAAAATTTTATTTCTAAAAGTTTTAAATGCTGTAAATAATATTTAACGGTGTGGATTGTCGATTCGGAAGCTCTATTATCAAAAATAATTTATGAGTACGAGGGCGATCTTATTCATAATAGTATAGTAGCTGGACCCTTGATAATTGATGCGCTATATAAATTTTCTTGTAAGATTGTAAGCGCCGAACTCGATTTTAGCTCTTTGGAAGGTCTTGGCAATCTTGGCAATCTTGGCAATGATGATTTTATACAATGGTATATTTCATCTACTTGCAAGTTACGCTTGATCAAATACTATAAAGCTTTGTAAGTAAATAAAAGAGATGTGCTAAATTATATATTCATTTGTCTAACTTGGTTGGGAAAAAAAGAAAGAAAAAAAAAGAGTAATGTTGCCCGCTAAACACCTCTTTAAGTTTTGATTGTTTTAAATTGAATTATTTTTGTTAATTAAATATTAAATTTTATTATTTTTACATTGTCTTCGTCTAGTTAATTCTTATCAAATAAAATTTGAACAATTAAAGGGCTACCAAATTTATCAAAATTTATCGCCAAACTGATTAAAACAAATAAAATAAAAAAACAAAATTTAATGATATCCATTTATAAAAAAATTATAGGGTTTTTTTTTTTTTTTTTTCCCTGAAGATACCTATAGTGCACCACAATATATATATATATATATATATATATATATATATATATATATATATATATATATATATATATATATATATATATATATATATATATATATATATATATAGGAGCTAGAATGCTTATCGATAGCAAACCGGTATTTTTGCCATCCATTTGTTTTCGATGATGGAGACTCCAAATTGATGATCGATCGTTGAACATGATCTATACCATTTGAAGTATTTAGAAATCAAATTTCATAAAAAAATTAAAAAATATAGAAGAATAAAGAAGATGATAAGAATTGCACTCTCGAAAAAAAAATTACACTATTTTAAAAAAATTTGCACTGTTTTTTAAAAAATTACACTAATTGATATAAAAATTACACTCTTTTGAAATATATTTTACACTCTTTAGGTCAAGATTGCACAATTTAGAAAAATTTTACACTTTTTTTTTTCATTTTTTTTTCCCTCTTTCTCCTCTTCTTCTTCCTCCTACAGGAGCATCTTTTTTCCTCTTTCTCTTCTTCTTCTTCTTTTCTTCTTCTTCTTCTTCTTCTTCTGCAGGAGCAGATTTTTTTCCCTCTTTTTCTTCTTTTTTCTCAACTCTCTCTCTCTAAACGTATCACCACCTCTAAATGGTGCAACCTTGGTTTAAAGAGTGTAAAATATATTTCAAAAAACTGTAATTTTTATATCAAATAGTGCAATTTTTTTTAAAACAGTGCAAATTTTTTTTAAAACAGTGTAATTTTATTCTAAGAGTGCAATTCTTATCATCTTCTTCATTCTTCTATATTTTTTAATCTTTTCTCGTAAGAAAAATAATTTTTATTTTTATTTTCATTATTTTTATTTTCTTCTATAATTTTTTTTTTTTTCACCACCTCTCCCACCGTTACTTTCTATCGCAACTACCGCGACGTCGTCGGAGGTGATGTCGCCGCCTCCGACGACGTCTCGGTGTTCCGACGCGTGGTGGAGAAGAAGAGCTTGCGTCTCAACATCGCCGTACCCTAATGGAGAAGAGGGTGGCGGCGCGGCCTCCGTAGGATCGGAGGATTCGGGCCGAGGCGAGGGAGGCGGGCTCGTTGCCGGCGATATCGCCGGAGCAGGCGAGGGCGACGTCGCCGGGGCAGGGGGTGGCGTTTCCGCATCCGGGAAGAGAAGAAAAAAGAATGACAAAAAAAAAGGAGAGAGAAAAATATACAAAGGTATTTTAGTCAGTCTGCTGAAAAAGCGGACCAAATCTACAAAAACGAAAAAGGTGGACCGGCTTTACAAAAGTCCAAAATAAGTAAATTTTTTATGCAAATTGGCCTAAATAAAATTAAGAGTAGTAATTAAATATTTATGAAGTAGTGTCACTAGTTTAAACCAGCCACCTTTTGCTCAAAAATATTCTCTCCAAATTTTTTTTTCTCTTCTCAGGTGTACTAGTTACATCCTCTCTATTGAAATTAGTCCGTACATGTAACATTGCCTCTTCATATATGAGCATACTGATGAAAGAAAATTATGTCAACGTAATATCCCAAATAAGATATTCATACATCCAATTAGAGCCCTTGTGTGAGAGAGAGAGAGGTGATAATAGAAATTTTATAATACATCTAATTGCTAGCAGCAAAAAAATAACAACATTTTACAAGAACTTTTAAAGTTATACATGGAGTAATGATCATTGCACAAGCCAAACCATTCAAAGCAGTTTCTTCACAAAACAAGTGCCCCAAAATCTTGTAGAATGGAGACAAAGCATAATATGCCACCAGAAAGCAGCAGGGTAAACTTTTAGCTGGAGAAATGAAGTGATTTATATTTCGAAACGGTTACGAACACGAAACTCAAAGATCCTGCTTCAGTGTGATGTCGACAATACCGACAGCAGACTGACTTCGACTGGTAATGTTCATCTGTGTCTACTTCTTCAATCTCCTGAAATGATTCAAACAACACCCCTAGGTTAGTCAACGCAAGTACGGAATGATCCTAACAGGAAAGTATAATGAACAAAAGGAAAATTATGGTACTTAATTCGATCAAAAGGGGAAATTTTTTTTTTCATGATGCTACATCCGTGAGATACCCCTGCACAAACTACCAATTTACACATCCTTGTCGATCCTGGAATTAAATCTGAATTTTCATTTGTCCTTCAACAACTTAATTTCGTACGTCTATTAACTTGTACCTAAATGGTCATCTTCTGAAAATTTATGATACAAAACTAACATGAGGACAGGCCCTAACCCTAAACCCTAAACACCTACACACAGATAAAAGAAATATCACATTGAGCGACAACAGAGCTACAACAACGCATATAGAAGGTATCTCACTTTTCTTTTCCCTTTCATCGGAGAAACTATAGCCACTGCATCCATACATGAGCTCTCCATCCCAACTAATATACTATAAGGAGAATTGGGGTCCTTTGTTTAAAATTGAATTGTTGGTTTCGAAAAAAGTGATTGAATGGAGGGCTGATGGGCAGATTGAATCAATTTTCCTATCTAGGACAGAAAAGGAGATGGAAACGGCAATAGAAATTTTCAATCAACTAAACAACATTTAGGACATCCTAGCAAGCTAGTAGCCACAATAGGGATCAAGCAAATAAGGCTCAAGCTGGTCAAAAATGGATAGGGAAAAATGATAAGTTTAAGCGGGCATTTGGATTTTAGGAACTATTACCATCTTTTCATTCTCCTAAGAAATGATGAGAATGATGAGAGTGTTACAATGCTTGACAATTCTAGTTTATATTTTTTGAGAGAAATATTGATAAGTGAAATTAGACAACTTATACAAGTAAAATGCCAAACTATCTTCCGAGAACTTAACCAGTTGAGATCCCCATTAACAGTTTGGTGCTAAATATAATTACCCTACCAACAATATTACCAACAGATAAAATAATTTTCATCTATTTGTTGAATCAATGACACACTTTATGACAAATGATACATACTATTTGATTTCTTTGCCTGGATTTTCCATATTATTCCTTCTTCACAAAAATGTAATGGTGAAAACATGCAAATGATGATAGTCCAATGCAAGTTATTAAACTCAAAAGCTTGTCCTTCAAACTAGGTAAAGGCTTCATTGGGCCGACGAAGCCAACAATTTTTCTATTATGACATGGAAGTTAGAGATTCTGGTTTCAATGGAGAGCTGAGCATCTAACCCCTAAATGTACAAACTCTTAACTTGAATCAACCCGTTTATGACTTGCCAAACGAACTGCCGCCTTTAATACTTTAGGGACTAGATGGCTATAAAAAAAAAAATACGGGGATGCAATTCAAATGGAGGTCAAATACTTTAGGGACTAAATTTGTACTTCAATCCAGAAAAGAACTTGTTAGAGCTCCTTAAACAGCTTAGCTCTACAGGAAGAACGTTTCTAAACAGCTCCAGATGAGTCAAGACTCAAGCAGACCAAAACTAGCAAAGACAGTATGATGCAAATAGAATTCTAGCTAACATACAACAAGAACTGATGACAGACACTTAATTCCAACAGGAAAAACAGAAATTCTATGTCCAGCAGAAATTTGCAACCCCAAAGACTCTGCTCCATCTATCTTATTCACATGAACAAAGTGGAATTGCACTGACTACAGAGCTTGATTTATTTGGACAATGAAATACAATGCCATATTCTCATACAACTGCGGACCGTAGGATGATCAAGGAATAGACAAATTCAATTTCCACTAAATCCAACTTTCAAAATGACCAAAATGAGTCGGTTGATCTTGCTTGTCATGTCTTAGAGGATTCAACTTTCAAAATGGACCTATGAGGTGGTTTATCATGTCTTAGAAAATTACAATTGGTCAATACTAGTTCATTTTAAGAGGATTCAAGCCTCCTAACAACCAATCAATAAGTTACCCTTAGTAAACAAGAGGACATACACAGGATATGCTATTCTAGCATAACGGCCCAAACAAAGTAATGAACTACTTGTGATACATGGGATAATGGTGACCAGAAAGAAGAATGAGAGGGCTTTGGATTCTCAATAAAGTGTTAATGGCATAACGCAAACCACAATGATGGAATGCGGGTTGTATTTGCAATTTTTGCTAAATTTGAAAGTTCTGACAAAAAAAGGTCATCTTTGCATTTTTCTGGTGCTAGTAAATAAACATTTCTCTTATTGTTGTTGGTTAGCTTGCAATGCGCTGCCGCATGGATGCACAATGAAAAAAGCCAGAAAAAAATATATTACCAAGTTTTGTTGCAAACCAAATCTTATAGATGTACAGATAGCAAATTATCCGCCTGTACAGTTCACCACATGTAACTTGTATGATAAAAAACAAAGAAAAGCAATAATACCAAATGAGGCATATATGTTTTACTGATCATTCTTAATGCCTAAGGATTTGAAATGCATTCAGTCAGACGGTTGGAACTCACAATTAATGCTAGATAAAGGTACAGGAACAAAGTTAAATATAATGCTTGTAGTATCTACTAGTAGACATATGAGAGTGAGAAATTTGTTTAACTTGCACGATGCTGATCTAAATTGTAATTAGGACTATAGTTGACACCATAGATAAATAGCCATGTCTGTCAAAAATGAAAACCGGACAACACCCACATTTATATTTTCTGAGTTGAAGTGTAGGGAATCTTAAACTATTTTTCTCTACCTACTTAAATGTGTAGAATATTTGCCAAGGGAAAGAATAATTAGTAAATATTTTCTCATGTTCGCTAACAAAGCCTTTTTTTGTATAGAAGCAAATAGAAATTGATCATGCAATGTATTATTGCAACAAATTACCTTGATGATATCCTCCCCTTTTATAACCAGCCCAAACAAAATAACCTTGGCGATGTTCCCGGGACACATGGAAAAACTTGAAATAGGACCAGAAAGCTCTTCAAAGAAAGGAATAGCAAGGTTTATAGATCAATTCAAGACAACCTGCACGTTGCAACATTATATGTATATTACTGACGGTCTTTTCAGGGTAAGAATGTATGGAGACCACCTCCGCTTTAGGGCCACTTTAAATCCGGATTTTAGCTCTGGATTAACAATGCTTGAGGTTTGATCTTCGCCATTAGGTGCTCCGGCTAGAAAGAGAACCTTCAAACCTTCTTATCCAACGGCAAGAAAAATCAAGGAGCAAGTAAAAACATGTTGAAAGATAGACATAAAATGTCTCGCACGTTGAAACAAACACAAAACTGTAACTAATACGGCATCATAAAGAGCTGGTGAATATCAAATTTCAGGAAGAGCAAGGGTTGATATATAACAAATTTGGTAAATTTGGTGGTGTTTCCAATTAATTGAACCAAGTTATGTTGCAGTGAACACTAGAGCCGTCAAAATCCAGGAGAGGAAGCCGGAAAAATAATAGCTGAAGGATCAGCAATTCAGCATCGAAATCAGAAAAAGCTTCTGACAGTTTTGAGAAGATTTTCCCAAATCAAACTGATGAATCATCCGATGCGGCATAATGCTAGACAAATTGGTACGCATAAAAGGTTTCATGATAGATTACAGTTTTATTATATAAAATAGCAGATCCATATCTATATATCATCTTAAGCAATCTACAAATATCAAACAATTTTTGTTTGCTTGACTTGGTACAACTATTCAATTCTTATTCATAGTCACAACAATATTCTCCATTTTTTTTAGAAACTCATGAATAGTACATGTATTTTTTATTGTTCAAATATTTTGCCAAATCTTTCACTAACCTGCAGAGATTGACCAAACGATCATAGACTACGAATAATCGATGAATATATTAATTATGCTTTCTATGTTTTCTGACTTTTTGACTGCACAGAAATTTTCTACTTGTTTTGCTATTTCAGGAAAGCGACTGCCAAAATTTTCTATATTCTCCTATTATCGCCAAACCTTATTAAAACTTGTGCTAAATTTTGTTACAAACGGCCGTAAAAAAAAGGTATATAACAAAAGAAATACACAAGAAAAGGAAAATACTAGACATTTTCACTTGGTAAAGCAAAGGAAGCCGCTACTATCAAATCTAAGAACCAAGCAATTTAGCAAACAAAAAGCGATATCAAGTTCATATTTTGCATGCAAATTCAAACAGATCTTAGGGTTACGATGATTAAACCAACTACCCATGCAGTGATTACAGCGGAAAACCAAACAATTAAGAATACAAAAAAAAGGGGAAAACGACTTCAAATTCATGCCGGGCATAAATAATGGGGTTAATTGCATACAACTCCATGTAAACATAGCGAATTGCATTAAACATTGGGTATTGAATGACGGCTCTTGCATTAAACATTGGGTACTGAATGACGATAGAACCAATTTTCACTTTGTTTATAAAAATAGCTTTTGGATAAGAATATTTTAGAATTACAGTTTATTTTCGATTGTAGATCTAGCATACCTTTTAAAAAAAAACAAATAAACAAAAGACTGCATATGAAGGCGAAGGTTCTCTTATTAAATATCAAGTATTGTATGATAGAAAAAAATAAAATTTTTTTAAAAAAAAATCCCTTAATTTTATCATAGTTAATTGTTACAGATATTGGAATAAAGTAAATTGAATCTATATTCTCAAACTATAAAACGGATGACATTATAAATTTTGACTCGAATGTTTAGAATTAATACAATTAAATCTCACAATCCAATTTAATTGACTAAATATTAACGATATAAAAATAATACAAGTGCATCATCAATCATAATATTGTTATATCACTTGTTGTTATGTTAGTGTGACACATTAATATTTAGCCAATTAAAACTAAATTACAAAAATACTAAAAGTTGCAAAGAGAAATTATAACAGATTAAACATGCAATTTATCCAATTGTAATATATATATATATATATACATATACGTGCGTTCTGTATTACTAGCAACTGAAATAGGTAGTACTAGCATCACTAGAAGATCGGGAACACGTATCTTGGGCTGTTGTCGACGACGACGAAGGCTGCGGTGGCAGCGGAGACAGCAGCCTGACGATGATGTTTGACCCAGAGGGCAGCACCCCTTGGTACACAGCGGCGGAGGCACCATGGGCCAAGATGTTGCTGTCGTGGGATTCTGCGGTCGCAGACATTACCTCGTCCAAAGAAATCCTCGTCGGCACTTCCATCCTTGGTTCGCCATTCACCGAGCTGCGCTTTCTGCTCCTGGTGCTGCTGGCGGCCTCATCACCGCCGCAGTCGCAGTCGCCGCAGTTGCAGTCGCATCGGAAACGCCACCAAAGAGTCACCGTGGTCGATGTTGCTATCAAGAAGAGAACGCCGGCAATGCCCCCGATGACCGGACCCCACCGAGGCCGACAGGGAGGCGGAGGAGGACTGATCTCATCGCCAGGATTCAGTGATTCATCGCTGCCGGTGCGGCTGTTGTTGCCGTCGGCTGGTGAAGAAGGTGGTGGAAGAGCGGGGCGTGAAGAGGAGGAGAAGCCGAAGGTGCGGAAGCTCCAGCTGTCGACGAGGTGAAGAGCGGCGCAGCGGCCGTTGGAGGCGGAGAAGCCGACGTACATGTACTCTCGGAGGAGGGCGGAGAGGTCGACGGGGGCGACGAGCAGCGGGCGCGGCGGGCGCGTGCGCGAGTGGCCGAGCCAGACCCGCAGCTTCTTGCGGGCGGCGCGGTAGTCGATCCACGCCGTCATCGGCACCCCCCGCTTGAGGTCGACGCCGGCGTCGCAGGAGGGGACGGCGGAGGTGGAGAAGATGGAGCCGCCGTCGACGCCCACGTGGTTGTCGTCGATGTCGTGGAGCAGGGGGTCGAGGTTGGTGTCGAACTCGACGGCGACGGTGGCGGGGTCGGCGGCGGCGGCCCTGTCGGAGAAGAGGCCCAAGAAGCCGTTGGCGGCGCCGAGGAAGCCGGGGTCGGAGGTGAGGAGGAAGGCGAGGCCGTCGCCGAAGCAGGGGAAGGGGGCGACATAGATCGGATATGAAACTGGTGATAGTTTCCACTTTGCGTCAAATCCTCCTAATTAGCAGTTTTGTTCTCGCGGTCGAGGAGAATCAGTAGCTTGGCCTCCTCACAACCCCTTTCAGAGTACCTCAACATGATACTCGAACTGATGGCTCCCCCAGCCTCATTAATTCCCACGCCTTACTTTTAGGACTCTAATGCATGGTTGGGAATTGTTTGACTGCTTAAACCTTAAACTTTTTGAGATATTAATTAGTTTTGTTTCAATAATATTGTTTCATTTATATATAAAACTAGATCTCACTTCCTTGGCACTCTTAATTATGGTCCTTCTGATCGAGATCTTCGACTGATAACTGGGAACGAAAATCTCTCATTCCGAAAAGAGCACTAATTGTTCGCCCACGAGTGGGAGAATCGGCTTTCAAGTGAAAGCAAGGATGTATCGAAAGTCAAATTGCACTTTTTCTTCTACTAGCAGGTCACGATCTGTTCAATTAATCTACTAATATTTATAAGCACAGCTTCGGCGGTTTCGGAACGACAGAACGCGGCGTGTTAGGAATGTCGACCTGAACTGAATTCTCCATTGTTTAATAATTCACATTTCCCATTCGCTAACACAAGTCAGAGTCAGAGACCTTTTGGTGTCTCGGCGTTGGTCTATATATGTCCTCCTTTTTGTTGGGTATTAAAGTACGTGGAGACCCCCAAACTAGTAAATATTTTCTCATGTTCGCTAACAAAACCTTTTTTGTACAGAAGCAAATAGAAATTGATCATGCAATGTATTATTGCAACAAATTACCTTGATGATATCCTCCCCTTTTACAACCCACCCAAACACAATAACCTTGTCATTCAAGTCAGGAATTGGTGCAATAGTAATAAAGAGATCAAATCCTTTACTATCCCGACTAGCCTTCGTGGTTCCTAGCATGAAAGCCTCATGCTTTGGCTTACAAACAGTATCAAAAAGTACCATAATCCCTTTCTTAAATGGTATAAGATGATGGAACAACGAATTTTTGAAATATCCTTTCTGGATGAGTCGCATGTAGCAAAATATCAGGTCAATGCTAAGAAAAGATGTAAGAAGAAAGGAAATAGATAAACCAAAATATCATCCAGGTTGACAGAGTTTTTATTAATTATTGAACTCAAAGTAGAAGTCCACTTCTAAGCTATTTCTGAACCTAATATTAATTGTCCATGTTCATGGCACCTAATAAAGTGCGAAAATTGAATTCACTTGAATAGATAGAACAATATGAATCATGATTTTTTACGGCACATTAGCATTTACTTATTTTATGCATGAAAATTGCAAGGGCAAGCCTGGTAGTTGAGGTCTTCTAAAGATGCTATGTTGATATTATAGTAGGCCCATTTCTGTCACTGAAAATGATCATCGCCACTTATGAACTAATCTCATCTCAATCATCTATTACCAGTAGTGATTGAAAATGCGCTCCTTAGACTTGCGCCTAGGTGCAAGGTGCACAGGTCGGCGCCTAGGTGCATGGTGCACAGGTCGGCGCCTTGGCAGCCCCTTGCTTGTGACATTGCCTAGATGTGCGCTTACGTGCGCCTTGGGCTTTTTTAAACACTAATTACCAGCCTATTACTACAAACACTAATTACGTGCGCCATGGGCTTTTTTAAACACTAATTACCAGCCAATTACTACAAAATCAATTAGCAGGATTTACATTTTGAAAACTTTTTCAATAGAGTAAGCAATCATTACAAAAATTTTAGCTTATCGACGAGAATTTAAAAAGATGGCAATTCTCTTTTTTTTGCAATAACTTCAAAAGCAATAAACAAAGCGCTTGACAAATTTCACATAGGTCATGGCCCATTGCTTGAAATTTTTGGTACTGCTTTTTTAAGATATATGGTACGAAAGTTACAAAGAATAGAATGACTGCATGAGGACTTAGAAAGTATATTGACATCAACTAGAGACAAGGTAACCACACATAAAGTGAAAATCCATAGACAAGCGAAATAAAAAGCACGGTCAGTAAAGAACAAAACGCCCTTGATCTTGGCTGCAAAAATGTAAGAAGAGACAACAAAGAAAAGTGAATAAAGATGGGGCGATGTTCCCGGGACACATGGAAAAACTTGAAATAGGACCAGAAAGCTCTTCAAAGAAAGGAATAACAAGGTTTATAGATCAATTCAAGACAACTTACACGATGCAACATTATATGCTTATTACTGACGGTCTTTGCAGGGTAAGAATGTATGGAGACCACCTCCGCTTTAGGGCCACTTTAAATCCTACCCCAACATATATATATTTTTGGATTGACAGCTCTTTTTTTTTTTCCTACGTAATATTGAAGTATTAAAGCAATAGAATACACAGTCAACAGTTTCGTTAGTCGTTGGTGTGTTAGTACTAACTATCAACAGAATCTACAATTGCATTAGCTCAAGAGGCCGCAAACTTTGATGAGATCCCCATATTAGCTTATGGGGAAGTAGCCTAGAGTTGAGAGAGCTCCCGTACATTTTAACCTTTTTTCCGATATTTCATCATTAAGCATTTATCCTTTCTGTCACTTTCCTGCTTTATTTTACACATATTCCCTACTCTTCTCCATTTATGCTATTGTCTAATTGGCTAATCTTCTTCTGCCTTTCACCAGATAAGTAGCTAGTAAGTACTAACTTTGTAGTCTTTTACAATAATCAAGAGCATCATTTTAAGGCTCCAACACTTATATAATACTGAATAATCAATGGGATAGCAAAGAAAGAAACAACAAGGTTCCAACGAGAAAATTGTAAATTTCCTTGTTAGTTACAAATGCTCACCGTAGCTCAACAAATTTGTCCATAACATCAGGAGAAGCATCCTTGAAAAGTTCTGCAGTTATTGAACCTTTGGTCATGACTAAAACCTATAGAAAAATCACAAAAGAATAATATTTATGGCCTACTTAACTCCAATTGCCGGCATAAATCCCAAAAAACATAGTACCATAAACATAAAATAGCTTATTCCAATATTTGATTTAAAAAGACTAAATAAGCACATCTGATTAAACATGGAACTTAAATGCAATCTAATAAGCAAGTTAGTTCAAAAACCTGCTCACCGATCAACAATCAGATATCAGTATATAAAAATAGGGGCTTTGGCCTTTGTGTATTTAATTTTGTGATTAACATCTAAGCATACTAACTTAACAAGAAGTCTTGCATGAAACTTCTATTTTAGATTTATATGGAAAAAAAGCATATCATATTATATCATAGAAGGAACTTATACTTAATGTGATGATTATGGATGGCAATTATGATGATAAGATGCATTTAAACTATCACAAGTCAATGTTATTGATAGTTTTATTTTTGAAATGATAACACACATTACACTTTGCTGGTTTTAGCATTTCAGAATTCCCTCTTTTCTTCATTTTCCTAATGTCTGGACATTGTGATTTAATCACCATGTACAGTATCACAGAACACTGGAACAAAAAACAATGATCAAGCTACCAAGTTTATCATACTTATTTGAAAACGGTAATTTATTACTGTACTTATGTTTACCAAACACCTGACTAATGCTTCTCAAGCAGAGCACAAAACTATTCCAAAAGCAAAGCCCAAAGGACACTTGATTGCCATCTCTTTTTATTCTACATAATGATCTTAGACATACATCTAGTGAGAACTGTTGCCAACTATATCTCCAACAGACAAAAAAGAAAAATTATGTTCTTGCTCGAATTTTCTACTTCAGGATCATGACTCAAAGCCTTTTGATAAGTTGTCAAACTCTAAAATTGAGTAAATTAATAAGTTCAGTAAGATAGCTGTATTTATAATAAACAGCCCAGATTGTACTTTGAATAAATCAACTTCTCAACTAAATAGATAATCTACATAGAACAACAACTTACAACATAGCTAGGTACATTGAACTTCCTTGATTCTCCAGATTACTCCAGTACGCCATACAAGAAAAACAAAAGGAGTATGTAAGTAATAACATAGTCAGATTAATATCACCTCATATTTAAATAAAATAAAGGTTAAATTACACGTTTGGTCCTCAAACTATGAGAGGGGTGACACTTTGGTCCTCAAACTTTAGATTGTTGTAATTTCTAGCTCAAACTTTTGCAATTGTTGCAGTCAAGTTCAATAAACAAATTTAGTTGACTAGTATCCCTATATGGAAATGACTTAGCAATGTTGTGATCGATGATGCGCTAATAATTAAGAAGTCATATTACTTTTATGCCAAAGAATACTTTAAATATTTAGTGAACTAAATTGGATTGTGGGGCCTGATTGCAACACTTTTGAAAGTTTGGGAAGGAAATTGCAATAAATTAAAGTTTGAGGACCAAAATGTAACTAGGCTCATAGTTTCAAGACTGAACGTGCAATTTAGCCTAAAATAAAGGTACATGAAGGGAAAAATAGAAACATGTTCAGCATCAAGTTATATAGGAATTACTTGCTGATGCCTTTAGCTGCCACTCTACATAGGGATGGGCATGGGAAAAAAAAAATAGTGAAACCAAACCAAAACCAACAATTTTGGTTTGGTTTGGTTTCATTTTGGCTGTAAATGGTTTGGTTTTGGTTTTGGTTTATTTGGTTTTTGGGTTAAAATATTGAAAACCCAACCCAAACCCAAACCTGAAACCCACGAACTGTCTATCTTTTTATTTATACGTGTATGTATCTATATATTTGTGTAAGTATGTTTGTATATGTATATCTAATGGTTATGCATATGAATATATCAATATTTAACTCAAAGTTATCACTTAATACGACCAAGTCAATCCCAAAAACCAATTTCATACATAAAAAATTAAACAAACTAACAAATAAACTATTCAAATAGTCTATAAAATTCTAACCATTCAAACCGACAAGCAAAATCCAAACGAAACTGAATTTTTTGGTTTCGTTTGGTTTTGTTTTTGACACCACTGTTTTGGCATTAGTTTTGATTTTCTCAAACTGAATTAGATTGGTTCGGTTTCAATTTATCTTGTAACCCAAACCAATCCGAACCATGCTCATCCCTAATTCAACATTTACGATGTACAAAACTATGTTATTCGGTAAGAACCAAAGAAAAGAGAGCATAGAAATGATTTAGATTACTGTACCTCATAATCAGGCAAAATAATCCATTGTTCATTGCTCGACCTGCACTAGAGTTGATCATTGTGGATGCGCAAATTATATCCTAATAAGATAGTGAGTAGTGGGAAAACAACAACTATTACTAAAAAATATTATCATGCAGATTCATGCTAGGTTAACTTCATCTTTTGAACTTCGAGTGTGAGTATACATTAATATGATACGAAATAGTAAAAAAACAAGTATGAGCCGGTAAATATGCGTATCTGTGTCGATTAATTACCATAATCTTTTGCACTTCCAAAGTGAGATTATAAGATGGGTTATGTTAAAACTATATAATACTTAGACCCTAAATAAATACATGTTAATCAAGAAATGTTAACCTATGATGCCAATGTCTGTAAGTGGCAAACAAAGACAAAACAATTAAGATAACGATAAGTTTCAAAGTGATGATAGTTGTAAGATCAATTTGAATTGGACCCTTCCTCTTTTAGCTCTGGATTAACAATGCTTGAGGTTTGATCTTCGCCATTAGGTGCTCCGGCTAGAAAGAGAACCTTCAAACCTTCTTATCCAACGGCAAGAAAAATCAAGGAGCAAGTAAAAACATGTTGAAAGATAGACATAAAATGTCTCGCACGTTGAAACAAACACAAAACTGTAACTAATACGGCATCATAAAGAGCTGGTGAATATCAAATTTCAGGAAGAGCAAGGGTTGATATATAACAAATTTGGTAAATTTGGTGGTGTTTCCAATTAATTGAACCAAGTTATGTTGCAAAGTTGAACACTAGAGTCAAAATCCAGTGAGAGGAAGGAAAAATAATAGTCAAGGATCAAGACAATTCAAAGATCCAAATTAGAAAAGCTTACGCTTTGAGAAGATTTTCCCAAATCAAACTGATGAATCTGTCACGACTGCCAAGATAGGAAGAGATTAGGATCAACAGTTAGGAGGTTAATTAGGTTAATTATTGAAATAACGAGAGGAGATGAGGCTTAGCTTGTCTCTGCTTCAAATCGGGGTCGGGGAAGCTCTATCCTGCGAGGAAGGTGCCGGAGTCATGCTCAGGGAAGGGGGCGCCAGCAAGAGAAGGGGCGACGGAGGTGTAGAAGATGAAGCGAGCTCAAGGTAGGGTTGGCATCGGGTGAGCAGATGAACCCAGGGAGTTAGTCGGGTGCTGGGATGTACTTGATTCATATACAGCTAGAGGAGGCCCAGGAGGAAGGCCCACTTCCCTGAATAGATGGACCGCTGGACCGCAGGAAGGAGTATTGGAGGCTGTTTAGGATTAGGATTTGTTTTATTGTTTTCGTTTAGGATTAGGGTTATTTTATTGTTTCCAGCATTATAAATAGAGGCAGCGTGTAATTCCAAAGGGTATGCATAATTAATCAAATTCCTTCTTCCTTGTCAACTTTCTCTTCTCAATCTCTTCTTAACCTCTCTACTATTCTCTTTATTCTCTCTTCTCTTTTCTTTTCTCTATTCTCTTCTCTCTACTGAATATTCCAGCCTGATTCCGGAATTAGGGCGTTACGTAACCCATCATCCTCGACGCCGTCCAACTTCTCAGCAAATTCTCATCATTGACGGGTTGCGCCAAGTCAGGTACGTAACAATTGGTATCAGAGACTCTTTCGATCCCAGGGCACTGTGCAGAGTTGGACAAAAGGAATCACCACAATTTACCGGAAACCCACCGCATGATCTGAGAACACCCCCTCAATCCTCAGATCCATATCAATTCATCGGCACACGCATTAATCTGAGGCAAGCAATAAGGCAACATTCAAATCATCTGAACAAAGGACACACCATCAATCCTCTGTTCGATTATAACCCAACGCGGGAAGGCGAGGCAACAAATTTAAATTCAATCCCAAGGATTATCTTGAGGAGATAGATATGGCTGAAGGGACCCGATTAAGAGAGATTACTGATCATATCCACTCCATGGAAGAACGATTTCAGAAATTAGAGACTGAGCATCAATCTAAATTAGGAATACTTACCCAACAAATCACGGAGGTACGAGACTGTGGCAAAAAGATGAGGCGATGCGGAAGCTACCAAGCGATACGAGGAGTTGCTGAAATTTTTAATCGCTTTCCCTACCACGCACTCAAAGCAGAGCCACCACCCCGGAGAACAAAATTCCCTATGACCACAAGCCTGGCAGTAGCAATGCTTTTTTTGCTGCTAAGGATGAAAAGGGGAAAGGAATATTATCGACACCGCGGAAGCAACCAGAAGCAGAGGAGGAGCAAGCTTCGCTGTGGACTAATCGAGGGTTCAATAACCAACAACGCTTTCCGTACCCTCGGCTAGAATTTCCATCGTTTTCAGGCGACGATCCGAGAAATTGGATCGAGAATTGTGAGCAATATTTCGAGCTGTATCAAGTACCCCAACAACAATGGTTGAGTATAGCAACTATGCATTTATCGGCAAGGCGAAAACACGGAAACAGGATTCTTCGTCAATGCGGGTAGTTTCGGGATGAGTTCACGAAGCCGTGTGCAAGAGGTTCGCCCAAGTAGGAGCGGTACTTACTCAGAGACTTTAGCAACCTGAAACATACACGGACTTGTGAGAAGTATCAGGAAAAATTTGAGGAGTTAAGATTCCAACTGCTATTTTACAATCCCCATTTATCGGAAGAGTATTTCATTGCGAGTTATATCAATGGACTTAAGGAAGAATTAGTCCCGTTCCTTGACATCGCTCAGCCGAACACATTGGAAGATACGTATGAGCAAGCACAGCTACACGAAAAGGCCCTGACAGTTATTAACCGGAGGAATCGGTATACCCCGAAGAATATTGAAGGAACTAAGCCGCAGTACCAGAGCCAAAGCAGAAACCCTACTGGTCAATATGCTGCTAACAAGCAGTTAATAGAACAACGGCGAGCTGCTGGACTATGCTTTCGATGCGGAGAGAAATATCACCCTGGGCATGTATGTGCAAACAAGTCACTGAACTCACTACAAGCAACTGAAGAAATTATGGAAATCTATGATGAGGATTGTCTGCAAACGATAATCCCTGAAACGAGCGCCTTGGCTAATGAAGGGGGAGAGCCAGAAGTTGCACCTGAAGGAAGGGAACCGCAAGAGATGGGGGTATCGGTTCATGCTCTAAGTGGCGAGAAACCCCAGGACACCATCAAAATAAAGGGAGAAACTGACAATCAACTTCTCACCGTGCTGATTGATACTGGAAGCACGCACAGTTTTATCGATCTGCAAGTAGTCAAGGATATAGGCGCACGAACAGAGGTTACTACACCATTGGTGGTGACAATAGCAAACGGGCAAAAGGTTTTGAGTAAACTTAAATGCCCCGGTTTCACTTGGATTATGCAAGGACAAACATTCTGTGCTGATTTAAGGGTGATTAGATTGGATGGTTCAAGTATTATACTGGGAATTGATTGGTTAAAATCCTATGGACGAGTAACTTTCGATTTCATAACCAATTCTGTTGCTATCACAAAAGAAGGCCAGAGGTTAGAGTTACAAGGAATTGAAGAATGAGCTAAACTAAGGCTGATTTCTGCAGCCCAATGGAGACAGGAAGTGGAGAAGGGTGAATGTTACCTACTCCGACACCAACCAGTGTTCGAGGAGGCTGAACAAGAAGCAAAAATACAACCAGAGATCCAAGTACTGCTGGATAAATTTCAGGATGTGTTCGATGAGCCCAAAGAATTACCTCCCCCTCGAACTCAGGATCATAAAATTCCATTGCAGCCCAATACTGCGCCAATCAATATAAGACCATACCGATACTCGCATGAACAAAAAGAGGAGCTTGAAAAGCAGATAAAGGAGCTGTTAAGTCATTCGGTGATACAACGGAGTAACAGTCCCTTCGCGTCACCCGCTTTGTTGGTCAAAAAGAAGGACGGAAGTTGGAGAATGTGCATCGACTATCGACAGCTTAACAAATACACAGTGAAGGACAAGTTTCCTATACCCATTATTGATGATTTGTTAGACGAACTGGAAGGTTCGACTTATTTTTCCAAGATTGACCTACGATCGGGCTATCATCAAATCAAGATGAATTCGACCGATATTCATAAAACTGCATTTAGAACGCATCAAGGTCATTATGAGTTTCGGGTCATGCCGTTTGGCCTTACGAATGCCCCGGCAACTTTCCAATCCGTAATGAATTATACCTTCGAGCCTTATCTTCGGAAATTCATTTTGGTATTCTTCGATGACATTCTCGTCTACAGTGCAAGTCTCAAGGATCATATTCAGCATCTGCGCATCACCTTAGAGGAGCTTAGGAAGAATAAATTTTATGCCAAAAGAAGCAAATGCTATTTTGGGCAGAATAAGGTGGAATACTTGGGACATATTATTTCTGATCAAGGGGTAGCGACAGATCCTTCTAAAATTGAAGCGATGATCAAGTGGCCCGTGCCAAGGTCCGTTAAGGAACTTCGTGGGTTCTTAGGGCTCACCGGCTATTATCGGAAGTTCATTAAAGGATACGGAAAAATTAGTAAACCTTTAACTGAGTTATTAAAGAAGGATCAGTTCGAATGGCATGAAGATGCACAATCTGCATTTGAGGAATTAAAGGTGGCTATGACAAGGGCTCCAGTGTTAGCGATGCCTAGATTTGACGAACCATTCACAATTGAAGTTGATGCTTGCGGCACCGGAATCGGAGCAGTGTTATCTCAAGAAGGAAGGCCCATAGCGTATTTAAGCAAGGCGATCGAAAGTAAGCATCTTGGGTTGTCTACATATGAGAAAGAATTTTTAGCCATACTTATGGCAGTGCAAAAATGGAAGCATTATCTGAGCACCGGTACTTTTGTGATTAAGACCGACCATGAGAGTTTAAAACACCTTTTGGAACAAAGAATCTCCACTCCGATGCAGCAAAAAGGAATGTTTAAATTGATGGGACTGGATTACACCATTCACTATAAGAAGGGTAAAGAGAACGTGGCCGCCGACGCATTATCCCGACGAGAGGAAAAAGGGTTTCATTTAGCTATAACAGCAGCAATCCCAGAATGGGTACGGGAGGTTGTGGAGAGTTATAAGGGTGATCAACATTGTGAGAAGCTGATACATGACTTAATTCTACAGCCGACCAACTCTGGAAAATTCTCCTACAAAGAATGAGCTATCACGCTACAAGGGAGACTTTACATTGGAAAAAGCTGGATCTATTAGGAGCGACATTTTGGATCGGATGCATAGTTCGGCGTTGGGAGGCCATTCAGGAATTCAGAACACATATAGGAGGATTAAACAGCACTTTTTCTGGCAGGGATTAAGGAAGGAAGTGGAAGAATGGGTCAAGAATTGTACGGTCTGTGCGCAAAACAAGGTGGATGGTAGTCCGTACGCGGGTTTACTGCAACCGTTGCCTATTCCTCACCACATTTGGGAAGACATAAGTATGGATTTCATTGAGTCCTTACCCAAATCTGAAGGGCGGGATACAATTATGGTAGTGGTCGACCGACTCACCAAGTATGCTCATTTTATATCGCTCAAACACCCATTTTCTGCATCAGATGTGGCCAGAGCTTTTACAGGAACGATTTGCAAACTTCACGGCTGCCCGAAAAGTATTGTCTCTGACAGAGATAAGATATTTATAAGTCAGTTTTGGAAGGAGTTGTTCCAGTCAATGGGAACCAAACTGCACATGAGTTCGGCTTATCATCCAGAGACCGATGGACAAACGGAAAGGGTTAATAGATGCCTGGAAACTTATTTAAGATGCCTGTGTTTTCAGCATCCGAAGAAGTGGCAT
The DNA here is from genome assembly GCA_025177825.1 of Aechmea fasciata. NCBI lineage: Eukaryota > Viridiplantae > Streptophyta > Magnoliopsida > Poales > Bromeliaceae > Aechmea > Aechmea fasciata. The sequence goes on from CM045923.1 coordinate 14,687,734, forward strand.
TCTTGGTTAGCATCGGCCGAATGGTGGTATAATACTAATTTTCATTCATCCTTGGGAATGACTCCTTATAAGGCATTGTATGGGCAGCCTCCTCCAAATTACCTGGTGGCCGCAGTAGACATAGCTACCTCTCAGGAATTCAAAGGGTGGACAGCCGAGAGAGAGAAGTTGACTGAAGAATTAAGGGATCGATTGCTCCAAGCTCAGAGTAGGATGAAGCAACAAGCCGACAAGCATAGGAACGAGAAGGAGTATGCAGTAGGAGACTGGGTTTACCTTAAACTACAGCCCTACCGGCAGTCCACAGTAGCTATAAGGAAGAATGTTAAGCTTGCTGCTCGATTTTTTGGTCCTTTCAAGATAGTGGAGAGGATCGGGCAGGTCGCTTATAAGCTACAATTACCTGAAGGGTCACGGGTCCATCCAGTATTTCATGTTTCTCTTTTGAAGAAGAGCCCCCCAATGTCAGTCCAAGTATCCCCAACAACGCCGGACATTGGGGAAGAAGGTGAGTTAAGAGCCGAACCTCAGGAGGTACTTGAAAGGAGAGTGGCAAAACGTGGAAACGGGGCTACAAATCGAGGCGCGTGTGAAATGGGCCAATCTGCCTGTGGAGCTTGCAACGTGGGAAGATTACTGGCTTCTTAAACGTCAGTTTCCATCTTTTGATCCTTGAGGACAAGGATCGACTCAAGTAGGGGGGATTGTCACGACTGCCAAGATAGGAAGAGATTAGGATCAGCAGTTAGGAGGTTAATTAGGTTAATTATTGAAATAACGAGAGGAGATGAGGCTTAGCTTGTCTCTGCTTCAGATCGGGGTCGGGGAAGCTCTATCCTGCGAGGAAGGTGCCGGAGTCATGCTCAGGGAAGGGGGCGCCAGCAAGAGAAGGGGCGACGGAGGTGTAGAAGATGAAGCGAGCTCAAGGTAGGGTTGGCATCGGGTGAGCAGATGAACCCAGGGAGTTAGTCGGGTGCTGGGATGTACTTGATTCATATACAGCTAGAGGAGGCCCAGGAGGAAGGCCCACTTCCCTGAATAGATGGACCGCTGGACCGCAGGAAGGAGTTTTGGAGGCTGTTTAGGATTAGGATTTGTTTTATTGTTTTCGTTTAGGATTAGGGTTATTTTATTGTTTCCAGCATTATAAATAGAGCCAGCGTGTAATTCCAAAGGATATGCATAATTAATCAAATTCCTTCCTTGTCAACTTTCTCTTCTTCTCAATCTCTTCTTAACCTCTCTACTATTCTCTTTATTCTCTCTTCTCTTTTCTTTTCTCTATTCTCTTCTCTCTACTGAATATTCCAGCCTGATTCCGGAATTAGGGCGTTACGTAACCATCATCCTCGACGCCGTCCAACGTCTCAGCAAATTCTCATCATTGACGGGTTGCGCCGAGTCAGGTACGTAACAGAATCATCCGATGCGGCATAATGCTAGACAAATTGGTACGCATAAAAGGTTTCATGATAGATTACAGTTTTATTATATAAAATAGCAGATCCATATCTATATATCATCTTAAGCAATCTACAAATATCAAACAATTTTTGTTTGCTTGACTTGGTACAACTATTCAATTCTTATTCATAGTCACAACAATATTCTCCATTTTTTTTAGAAACTCATGAATAGTACATGTATTTTTTATTGTTCAAATATTTTGCCAAATCTTTCACTAACCTGCAGAGATTGACCAAACGATCATAGACTACGAATAATCGATGAATATATTAATTATGTTTTCTATGTTTTCTGACTTTTCGACTGCACAGAAATTTTCTACTTGATTTGCTATTTCAGGAAAGCGACTGCCAAAATTTTCTATATTCTCCTATTATCGCCAAACCTTATTAAAACTTGTGCTAAATTTTGTTACAAACGGCCATAAAAAAAAGGTATATAACAAAAGAAATACACAAGAAAAGGAAAATACTAGACATTTTCACTTGGTAAAGCAAAGGAAGCCGCTACTATCAAATCTAAGAACCAAGCAATTTAGCAAACAAAAAGCGATATCAAGTTCATATTTTGCATGCAAATTCAAACAGATCTTAGGGTTACGATGATTAAACCAACTACCCATGCATGATTACTGAAAACCAAACAATTAAGAATACAAAAAAAGGGGAAAACGACTTCAAATTCATGCCGGGCATAAATAATAGGGTTAATTGCATACAGCTCCATGTAAACATAGCGAATTGCATTAAACATTGGGTATTGAATGACGGCTCTTGCATTAAACATTGGGTATTGAATGACGATAGAACCAATTTTCATTTTGCTTATAAAAATAGCTTTTGGATAAGAATATTTTAGAATTACAGTTTATTTTCGATTGTAGATCTAGCATACCTTTTCAAAAAAAACAAATAAACAAAAGACTGCATATGAAGGCGAAGGTTCTCTTATTAAATATCAAGTATTGTATGATAGAAAAAAATAATTTTTTTTTAAAAAAAAATCCCTTAATTTTATCATAGTTAATTGTTACAGATATTGGAATAAAGTAAATTGAATCTATATTCTCAAACTATAAAACGGATGACATTATAAATTTTGACTCGAATGTTTAGAATTAATACAATTAAATCTCACAATCCAATTTAATTGACTAAATATTAACGATATAAAAATAATACAAGTGCATCATCAATCATAATATTGTTATATCACTTGTTGTTATGTTAGTGTGACACATTAATATTTAGCCAATTAAAACTAAATTACAAAAATACTAAAAGTTGCAAAGAGAAATTATAACAGATTAAACATGCAATTTATCCAATTGTAATATATATATATATATACATATACGTGCGTTCTGTATTACTAGCAACTGAAATAGGTAGTACTAGCATCACTAGAAGATTGTGAGCACGTATCTTGGGCTGTTTGTCGACGACGAAGGCTGCGGTGGCAGCGGAGACAGCAGCCTGACGATGATGTTTGACCCAGAGGGCAGCACCCCTTGGTACACAGCGGCGGAGGCACCATGGGCCAAGATGTTGCTGTCGTGGGATTCTGCGGTCGCAGACATTACCTCGTCCAAAGAAATCCTCGTCGGCACTTCCATCCTTGGTTCGCCATTCACCGAGCTGCGCTTTCTGCTCCTGGTGCTGCTGGCGGCCTCATCACCACCGCAGTCGCAGTCGCCGCAGTTGCAGTCGCATCGGAAACGCCACCAAAGAGTCACCGTGGTCGATGTTGCTATCAAGAAGAGAACGCCGGCAATGCCCCCGATGACCGGGCCCCACCGAGGCCGACAGGGAGGCGGAGGAGGACTGATCTCATCGCCAGGATTCAGTGATTCATCGCTGCCGGTGCGGCTGTTGTTGCCGTCGGCTGGTGAAGAAGGTGGTGGAAGAGCGGGGCGTGAAGAGGACGAGAAGCCGAAGGTGCGGAAGCTCCAGCTGTCGACGAGGTGAAGAGCGGCGCAAAGGCCGTTGGAGGCGGAGAAGCCGACGTACATGTACTCTCGGAGGAGGGCGGAGAGGTCGACGGGGGCGACGAGCAGCGGGCGCGGCGGGCGCGTGCGCGAGTGGCCGAGCCAGACCCGCAGCTTCTTGCGGGCGGCGCGGTAGTCGATCCACGCCGTCATCGGCACCCCCCGCTTGAGGTCGACGCCGGCGTCGCAGGAGGGGACGGCGGAGGTGGAGAAGATGGAGCCGCCGTCGACGCCCACGTGGTTGTCGTCGATGTCGCCGAGCAGGGGGTCGAGGTTGGTGTCGAACTCGACGGCGACGGTGGCGGGGTCGGCGGCGGCGGCTGTGCTGTAGGAGAAGAGGCCCAAGAAGCCGTGGGCGGCGCCGAGGAAGCGGGGGTCGGAGGTGAGGAGGAAGGCGAGGCCGTCGCCGAAGCAGGGGAAGGGGGCGGAAGAGCGTGAGGAGGTGGAGGGTCGGATGGAGAATGTGAAGGTGGTGGCGAAGGAGGCCGGGGCGCGGGTGGCGCGATCAAGAAAGCGGACGGGACGTGAGTAGAGGGCTCGGCCGGCGCCGATGCCGGTGGTGAGGGTGTCGCGGGTGAGGCTGATGGTGCCGTTCTTGAGCGACGCCTCGCCGAGGAGGGTGATGTTGCTGTCCCACGCGATGCGGCCGAGGATGCCGCCGCCGCCGCCCGTCGAGATGGACGTCCCGGCGTCGGCGGAGGAAGCTGCAGGGGACGCGGAGACTAAGACGAGGAGGACGAGGACGAGACACAGCAGAAGCGCCCACTCCATCTCCTTCTTTCTCCCTCTCTCTCTCTTTCTCTCTCCCAGAATCAGAAATCGGAAAATCAAGGAGAATCAACGTCAAGAAACAGAGAGTTTGAAACTTGATTGGAATTTGGAGGAGAAGACGAATGAACGAAAAATGATTTACTGCTCCGACGGCGGTAGCTTGCAATATATATACCACCGTTGCCAAGAGTTTGGAGGGAGGAAAATAAAAATCAAAATCAAAATCAAAAAATTCTAACTGCATTATATTGATTTCGTGTATCAAAAAGAACTTTTCCATAAAAAAATTTAAATAATATCTTCCTGACAGTTAGTCCTAAATCACAACTTTCGTCAAATTACTTTGGGTATTTTTGTCCAAACAAACTGAGGAACCACAATAGCTAAAGGATATTTTGAGTCAATTCTTTCACCTTTTTAACTTAAATCTAAATTTTAAATTTTTAAATATAAATTCTTTTACGGTTTCAACACAAACAGAGTATTTTGAATTTAAATTTCAAACTCAAAGGTACAATTTCAGTACAATTTCAAATCCGAATTAAAATTTTGGATTTAGTTTTGAACTCAAAGTCAGATTTTATATTCGAATTTTAAATTTTGATTTCAAATTGAAAATTCAAATTTTCAAATTTTCAAATTGTAAAGTTCAAATTTTAAGGTCATAAATTTAGATTTTATAGTCGGTTTGATTTCGCACCCGCTCTGCATTTCGTCGAACAGCTTGAGGCCCCCGCTCGGCCATGCCCGAGTGGGCGCAGGCGTGGAGCGCGCACGTGAAGGTCAGGCTGTCGGGCGAGAGCTTTTCCCTGCCGACCATTTCGTCGAACAGGTGCACGGCGTCTTCGCCGCGGGCGTGCGCAGCGAGCGCCGAGGGCCGAGGCTGGCGTCGGATTACCTGGCGAGGCGGGAGAGGAGGGGCGTTTAAGGTGACGGTGGTGCGGCGGGGCATTTCGTCCAACAGTTGGAGGGCGTGGGGGAGGAAGCGGCGGCGGCGTAGGAGTGGAGTACGGAGGTGGCGACGTGGGAAGGAGAGGAGGGCGCCAGGCATGGGGTTTTCTCGCTCATGGCCCGTTGTAATAGCAAATCGAAACATGGCGACTAGAGAGGGATCTTGTCGCTACTTAACGGTCAACAAATTTGAGATGCAAATGGATCCGGGTCGGTGGAGCTCCTACACCGACCCATTCCGAAGATGATAGTGGGTGAGATTGTGAGAATAAAACGTATAGAAAAATATAGCATATTTCAATGTTGTCTCGTTTGTTCAGTCAAAAATCCCACTTCAGATATATTCCGCCTTATATGAACTAATATATGAACTAATAATTGAATGCCAAAATAAAATTTAAATTAATTCCTCTCGAATTTGCCCCACAAAAAAACAAAGAAAGAGGTGAAAGACCCCTCTAACCAAAGATTCAAAATTAGGGTGAAATCAATCAGTCCAACCATGACCCAATCTATAAATAGTTTCGGTTCACAATATTAAATTAATCAGTTAAAAAATTATTCTAAAATATTCAAAGTCAGTCAAAATTTTTTTCTATTAGCATATATTAGTCTTAAAAATATAAAATTAGGAAACTTATTTATACTTAATTTATTGTAAAAATCAGTATTTTATAAATTAAGTATAGTATTGAACAATAATATATGTATATTTTATATAAATAAAATTAAAAGTAATAATTAAATATTAGAGCAATGCTTCAATACACCATAAGTATTAAAATTAAACTCTTAATTAGTAAAGGGTATAATTGGATTTTACATAAAGTAACCTATTAAATAGGTTACCAATTTGAATTAGTTAATATGACAATTTTGGAAAAAAAAATTAGTAGTATACTAGTATATACTAAATTTGTCAGCATCCTTTATTTAGTTTTGTTACTTATCAAATTAGATAATACCCAATTTGTTAGGTATCAAACCTAAAAAAATATTGAATTTAAATTTAAGTTTTGAAGTTGGTATTGTAATATAAAATTTTAATTTCAAATTTTATATTAAATTTTAAAATTTTGAATCTACATTGTACTTTTAATGAAAACCAAATTTTAATTTTTGATTTAAATTAATATTTTGAATTTGAACTGAAAGTTTTATTTAAATTTGTGTCTTATATTTAAAAATTGAATTTGATTTATAATTAAGTTTGTTACGTTGTTTTGCATTTAAATTTATAATTTAGATGTAATTTGAATTACAACTATTGTTGTAGGTATTTGAGAAGGTTATAGTATTTTTAGTTAGATAAAACTGGTTTTGTAGACTAAAATATTTTTCTATGACCAAAATACCCTTTAAATAGGTACCTAGTGAATGATATCTATGCCTAAATGGTAAGTCGCTTCTAGAATCATATTACATCTCAACCATTTATGCCAAAAAATAAATGGTCAAGATTTACATAGAGTTTAATTTTAATACTTATGGTGTATTGAAGCATTACTCTAAATATTAATGAAGTAGTGCCACTTGTTTAAACCAGCCACCTTTTTGCTCAAAAATATTCTCTCCAATTTTTTTTTTTCTCTTCTCATTTAGATACAATAATAATAATAATAATTATAATAATAATAATAATAATAATAATAATAATAATATTCTCTCTTATTGGAGTGTTAACTCAATATATTCTTTCTTAAGTTTAGAGGTTTACTAGATTAGCAAAAAGTTTGGACCAATTCACAATATCGTGATATACCTGAAAAGTAGTTACATACCTTACACACTATCCATACAAGAACCAAATTTTTCTAACTAGTTTTATCAATTCTTCTTTTTAAATATTAAAAATCTAAAAAAATCCTCCAAATTCTTGAACGTATGAGTGCAAAATTTACTCAGGTGTACTAGTAACATCTTCTCTATTGAAATTAGTCCATACATGTAACATTGCCTCTTCACATACATGCATACAGATGAAAGAAAATTATGTCAACGTAATATCCTGAATAAGATATTCATACATCCAATTAGAGCCCTTGTATGAGAGAGAGGTGATAATAGAAATTTTATAATACATCTAATTGCTGGCAGCAAAAAATAACATCATTTTACGAAAACTTTTAAAGTTATACATGGAGTAATGATCACTGCACAAGCCAAACCATTCAAAGCAGCTTCTTCACAAAACAAGTGCCCCAAGATCTTGTAGAATGGAGACAAAGCATAATATGCCACCAGAAAGCAGCAGGGTAAACTTTTAGCTGGAGAAATGAAGTGATTTATATTTCGGACGGTTACGAACACGAAACTCAAAGATCCTGCTTCAGTGTGATGTCGACAATACCGACGGCAGACTTCGACGGGTAATGTTCATCTGTCTCTACTTCTTCAACCTCCTGAAATGATTCAAACAGCACTCCCAGGTTAGTCAATGCAAGTACGGAATGATTCTAATAGGAAAGTATAATGAACAAAAGGAAAATTATGGTACTTAATTCGATCAAAAGGGGAAAAAAAAAGAAAAGGGTTATTCTTAAATTTGAAATAGAGATGACATCTTCATGATGATACATCCATGAGATACCCCTGCACAAACTACCAATTTACACATCCTCATCGATCCTGGAATTAAATCTGAATTTTCATTTCTGTCCTTCAACAACGTAATTTCGTACGTCTATTATCTTGTACCTAAATGGTCATCTTCTGAAAATTTATGATACAAAACTAACATGAGGACAGGCCCTAAACCCTAAATCCTAAACACCTACACACAGATAAAGGAAATATCATATTGAGCGACAACAGAGCTACAACAACGCATATAGAAGGTATCTCACTTTTCTTTTCCCTTTCATCGGAGAAACTATGGCCACTGCATCCATACATCAGTTCTCCATCCCAACTAATTCATCTTTCACATGCAAAATAGGATGCAAAGCAGTGCTTAAGAATATTGTCAATTTGCCTCAAAACTAAGCCGACTGACTTCAACTTTTATTCGATTGGATTTTGGGCCAATTTTCGTATAGACTTGGGCCGTGCAAGACATTGTTAAGAATCACTCAGTTTCGGTTAAACTCATTAAGTAGCATAGAACTCGGACTGAATCTGATTAATTCATTGATTAACTATTTATAAGATTTTTCCCCCCAGTGTTATTGAAGGCACCTTGTATCCTGACTTTTTGTACTTGTGGGAGTATGCCATAAGAAAATTGGCCATGTAAGTAAACATAATGGGATAAAGTAAATGGTTCTACATCGTGCCCTGCCGAATATTAGAAATGTGAATAGTAATCTTATACTCATGAATATAATTACACTAATATCTAGTTCTCTGCACGGTAGAATGTGTATGACGGTAATGAACTAAGCTGCCTATTTACATTAAAATACTCGACGATAGCTCGATCGACTTGCTGAATTCATTCTAACTACTCTTGCTGTTAATTAAAGTCTTACTTTTGAGTATTTAAACATTCCTTCACATGTTGTATTCTGAATTGCGACACGGCAAGCAAACTTTGATTCTGTGCAGTGGAAGAAGGGCATGTGGAGGAGAAACTTTGGTGCTTGGGTTGCAAGGCTCGCTTGGGTTCGTTCAACTGGGCCGGCATGCAATGCAGCTGCGGAGCGTGGGTGAACCCAGCTTTTCAGATACATAAAAGTCGGATAGACGAATCCACTTCTTGAAGTGGTTTTTCTTTGTTCATTTTCCCTGTGAAAAACCAGTTTGTCAAATTAGTACATTCGGCATGTCAATGTTTATGGTGGTTACGGTTTATTAGTACACAATAGTAACACTAAATGAGAGCAAAGGTTGCATTACCGAGACAATGACAAATCTTATGAGTCCGGCTTTACGACAGCTTTTCTATTCAAGAAGCATCTGTTAGCTCTGAAACAAAACTCAAAAACTAGAAAATATGTACAAACCAACCAGGGATAGGACTCTTTTTTTTTTCTTTTTTTTTTCTTTTTTTTTTGTGGGTTTTTGCTTAGCATAGGTCAAAAGCTAGGGGAATGCACCAAAGACAAAACTCTTGTTTGAAGCATGCATATTATAGTATCTTGATTTAACTTTTTGAATTTAGTATGTAATTGACATATCATACACATCTGTTTAAGTGATTGGACTTTTCATCTGTTGCTAGATTGGAAAGTACGTTTCCGAATAGCTACCGAACTTATTTTTGACGGAAAATGCTGTTTCTTGTGAAGCTATACTTGAGCCCTGCAAATATAATAATTTGATTTGTGAGAGGGGTTAAGAAAAAAAAAACAAGGGGAAAATCATATATGGCCTAGGTTGATTTGGTGAAAAGATTCTTGTAATTTTTCATTGTTTATTTGGATCACGGAGTACTAATGGTGGGAATAACCTACTAATTTTCTCGTAGTGTTTTGAGTCAACATTTGGTGCTCACATTCTATTTGAAAAGTATGTAGCAAAAATAAGAGATTGAATGGAGGGCTAATGGGCTGATTGAATCAATTTTCCTAGCTAGGACAGAAAAGGAGATGGAAACGGCAATAGAAATTTTCAATCAACTAAACAACATTTAGGACATCCTAGCAAGCTAGTAGCCACAATAGGGGTCAAGCAAATAAGGCTCAAACTGGTCAAAAATGGATCGGAAAAAATGATAAGTTTAAGTGGGCACTTGGATTTTAGGAACTATTACCATCTTTTCATCCTCCTAAGAAGTGATGAGAGTATTACAATGCTTGACAATTCTAGTTTATATTTTATGAGAGAAATATTGATAAGTGAAATTAGACAACTTATACAAGTAAAATGCCAAACTATCTTCCGAGAACTAAACCAGTTGAGATCCCCATTAACACTTTGGTGCTAAATTACCCTACCAACAATATTACCAACAGATAAAATAATTTTCATCTATTTGTTGAATCAATGACACACTTTATGACAAATGATACATACTCTTTGATTTCTTTGCCTGGATTTTCCATATTATTCCTTCTTCACAAAAATGTAATGGTGAAAACATGCAAATGATGATAGTCCAATGCAAGTTATTAAACTCAAAAGCTTGTCCTTCAAACTAGGTAAAGGCCTCATTGGGCCGACGAAGCCAACAATTTTTCTATTATGACATGGAAGTCAGAGATTCTGGTTTCAATGGAGAGCTGAGCATCTAACCCCTAAAATGTACAAACTCTAACTTGAACCAACCCGTTTATGACTTGCCAAACGAGCTGCTGCCTTTAATACTTTTAGAAGAACTTAGTTTTTATGCATTACAAATTTCAGGGACTAGATGGCTATAAAAAAAATACGAGGATGCAATTCAAATGGAGGTCAAATACTTTAGGGACTAAATTTGTACTTCAATCCAAAAAAGAACTTGTTAGAGCTTCTTAAACAGCTTAGCACTACAGGAAGAACATTTCTAAACAGCTCCAGATCAGTCAAGACTCAAGCAGACCAAAACTAGCAAAGACAGTATGATGCAAATAGAATTCTAGCTAACATACAACAAGAACTGATGACAAACACTTAAGTCCAACAGGAAAACAGAAATTCTATGTCCAGCAGAAATTTGAAACCCCAAAGACTCGCTCCATCTATCTTATTCACGTGTACGAAGAAGAATTGCACCGACTACAGAGTTTGATTTATTTGGACAATGAAATACAATGCCATATTCTCATACAACAGCGGACCGTAGGATGATCAAGGAATAGACAAATTCGATTTCCACTATATCCAACTTTCAAAATGGACCAAAATGAGTCAGTTGATTTGCTTGTCATCTGCCTATCAATTATAAGCTATAGGAAACAGCATTGAAAAACTACAACATGTGATTTTAAAGAAAGTGTTTTCAACCTATGAGGTGGTTTATCATGTCTTAGAAAATTAGAATTGGTCAATACTAGCTCATTTTAAGGGGATTCAAGCCTCCTAACAACCAATCAATAAGTTACCCTTAGTAAACAAGAGGACATACACAGGATATGCTATTCTAGCATAACAGCCCAAACAAAGTAATGAACTACTTGTGATACATGGGATAATGGTGACCGGAAAGAAGAATGAGAGGGCTTTGGATTCTCAATAAAGTGTTAATGGCATAACGCAAACCACAATGATGGAATGAGGGTTGAATTTGCAATTTTTGCTAAATTTGAAAGTTCTGACCGACAAAAAAAGGTCATCTTTGCATTTTTCTGGTGCTAGTAAATAAACATTTCTCTTATCGTTGTTGGTTAGCTTGCAATGCGCTGCCGCATGGATGCACAATGAAAAGAGAAAGAAAAAAATATGTTACCAAGTTTTGTTGCAAACCAAATCTTATAGATGTACAGATAGCAAATTATCCGCCTGTATAGTCCACCACATGTAACTTGTATGATAAAAAACAAAGAAAAGTAATAATACCAAATGAGGCATATATGTTTTACTGATCATTCTTAATGCCTAAGGATTTGAAATGCATTCGGTCAGATGGTTGGAACTCACAATTAATGCTAGATAAAGATACATGAACAAAGTTAAATATAATGCTTGTAGTATCTACTAGTAGACATATGAGAGTGAGAAATTTGTTTAACTTACACGATGCTGATATAAATTGTAATTAGGACTATAGTTGACACCATAGATAAATAGCCATGTCTGTCAAAAATGAAAACCAGACAACACCCACATTTATATTTTCTGAGTTGAAGTGTAGGGAATCTTAAACTAATTTTCTCTACCTACTTAAATGTGCAGAATATTTGCCAACGGAAAGAATAACTAGTAAATATTTTCTCATGTTCGCTAACAAAACCTTTTTTGTACAGAAGCAAATAGAAATTGATCATGCAATGTATTATTGCAACAAATTACCTTGATGATATCCTCCCTTTTACAACCCACCCAAACACAATAACCTTGTCATTCAAGTCAGGAATTGGTGCAATAGTAATAAAGAGATCAAATCCTTTACTATCCCGACTAGCCTTCGTGGTTCCTAGCATGAAAGCCTCATGCTTTGGCTTACAAACAGTATAAAAAAGTACCATAATCCCTTTCTTAAATGGTATAAGATGATGGAACAACGAATTTTTGAAATATCCTTTCTGGATGAGTCGCATGTAGCAAAATATCAGGTCAATGCTAAGAAAAGATGTAAGAAAAAAGGAAATAGATAAACCAAAATATCATCCAGGTTGACAGAGTTTTTATTAATTATTGAACTCAAAGTAGAAGTCCACTTCTAAGCTATTTCTGAACCTAATATTAATTGTCCATGTTCATGGCACCTAATAAAGTGCGAAAATTGAATTCACTTGAATAGATAGAACAATATGAATCATGATTTTTTACGGCACATTAGCATTTACTTATTTTATGCATGAAAATTGCAAGGGCAAGCCTGGTAGTTGAGGTCTTCTAAAGATGCTATGTTGATATTATAGTAGGCCCATTTCTGTCACTGAAAATGATCATCGCCACTTATGAACTAATCTCATCTCAATCATCTATTACCGTAGTGATTGAAAATGCGCTCCTTAGACTTGCGCCTAGGTGCAAGGTGCAGTGTCGGCGCCTAGGTGCATGGTGCATGTGTCGGCGCCTTGGCAGCCCCTTGCTTGTGACATTGCCTAGATGTGCGCTTACGTGCGCCTTGGGCTTTTTTAAACACTAATTACCAGCCTATTACTACAAACACTAATTACGTGCGCCATGGGCTTTTTTAAACACTAATTACCAGCCAATTACTACAAAATCAATTAGCAGGATTTACATTTTGAAAACTTTTTCAATAGAGTAAGCAATCATTACAAAAATTTTAGCTTATCGACGAGAATTTAAAAAGATGGCAATTCTCTTTTTTTGCAATAACTTCAAAAGCAATAAACAAAGCGCTTGACAAATTTCACATAGGTCATGGCCCATTGCTTGAAATTTTTGGTACTGTTTTTTTAAGATATATGGTACGAAAGTTACAAAGAATAGAATGCATGAGGACTTAGAAAGTATATTGACATCAACTAGAGACAAGGTAACCACACATAAAGTGAAAATCCATAGACAAGCGAAATAAAAAGCACGGTCAGTAAAGAACAAAACGCCCTTGATCTTGGCTGCAAAAATGTAAGAAGAGACAACAAAGAAAAGTGAATAAAGATGGGGCGATGTTCCCGGGACACATGGAAAAACTTGAAATAGGACCAGAAAGCTCTTCAAAGAAAGGAATAACAAGGTTTATAGATCAATTCAAGACAACTTACACGATGCAACATTATATGCTTATTACTGACGGTCTTTGCAGGGTAAGAATGTATGGAGACCACCTCCGCTTTAGGGCCACTTTAAATCCTACCCCAACATATATATATTTTTGGATTGACAGCTCTTTTTTTTTTTTCCTATGTAATATTGAAGTATTAAAGCAATAGAATACACAGTCAACAGTTTCGTTAGTCGTTGGTGTGTTAGTACTAACTATCAACAGAATCTACAATTGCATTAGCTCAAGAGGAGTGCGGCTGCAAACTTTGATGAGATCCCCATATTAGCTTATGGGGAAGTAGCCTAGAGTTGAGAGAGCTCCCGTACATTTTAACCTTTTTTCCGATATTTCATCATTAAGCATTTATCCTTTCTGTCACTTTCCTGCTTTATTTTACACATATTCCCTACTCTTCTCCATTTATGCTATTGTCTAATTGGCTAATCTTCTTCTGCCTTTCACCAGATAAGTAGCTAGTAAGTACTAACTTTGTAGTCTTTTACAATAATCAAGAGCATCATTTTAAGGCTCCAACACTTATATAATACTGAATAATCAATGGGATAGCAAAGAAAGAAACAACAAGGTTCCAACGAGAAAATTGTAAATTTCCTTGTTAGTTACAAATGCTCACCGTAGCTCAACAAATTTGTCCATAACATCAGGAGAAGCATCCTTGAAAAGTTCTGCAGTTATTGAACCTTTGGTCATGACTAAAACCTATACAAAAATCACAAAAGAATAATATTTATGGCCTACTTAACTCCAATTGCCGGCATAAATCCCAAAAAACATAGTACCATAAACATAAAATAGCTTATTCCAATATTTGATTTAAAAAGACTAAATAAGCACATCTGATTAAACATGGAACTTAAATGCAATCTAATAAGCAAGTTAGTTCAAAAACCTGCTCACCGATCAACAATCAGATATCAGTATATAAAAATAGGGGCTTTGGCCTTTGTGTATTTAATTTTGTGATTAACATCTAAGCATACTAACTTAACAAGAAGTGCTGCATGAAACTTCTATTTTAGATTTATATGGAAAAAAAAGCATATCATATTATATCATACTGTAGAAGGAACTTATACTTAATGTGATGATTATGGATGGCAATTATGATGATAAGATGCATTTAAACTATCACAAGTCAATGTTATTGATAGTTTTATTTTTGAAATGATAACACACATTACACTTTGCTGGTTTTATCATCTCAGAATTCCCTCTTTTCTTCATTTTCCTAATGTCTGGACATTGTGATTTAATCACCATGTACGATCTAACATTGGAACAAAAATCAATGATCAAGCTACCAAGTTTATCATACTTATTTGTAACCGGTAATTTATTACTGTACTTATGTTTACCAAACACCTGACTAATGCTTCTCAAGCAGAGCACAAAACTATTCCAAAAGCAAAGCCCAAAGGACACTTGATTGCCATCTCTTTTTATTCTACATAATGATCTTAGACATACATCTAGTGAGAACTGTTGCCAACTATATCTCCAACAGACAAAAAAGAAAAATTATGTTCTTGCTCGAATTTTCTACTTCAGGATCATGACTCAAAGCCTTTTGATAAGTTGTCAAACTCTAAAATTGAGTAAATTAATAAGTTCAGTAAGATAGCTGTATTTATAATAAACAGCCCAGATTGTACTTTGAATAAATCAACTTCTCAACTAAATAGATAATCTACATAGAACAACAACTTACAACATAGCTAGGTACATTGAACTTCCTTGATTCTCCAGATTACTCCAGTACGCCATACAAGAAAAACAAAAGGAGTATGTAAGTAATAACATAGTCAGATTAATATCACCTCATATTTAAATAAAATAAAGGTTAAATTACACGTTTGGTCCTCAAACTATGAGAGGGGTGACACTTTGGTCCTCAAACTTTAGATTGTTGTAATTTCTAGCTCAAACTTTTGCAATTGTTGCACCAAGTTCAATAAACAAATTTAGTTGACTAGTATCCCTATATGGAAATGACTTAGCAATGTTGTGATCGATGATGCGCTAATAATTAAGAAGTCATATTACTTTTATGCCAAAGAATGCTTTAAATATTTAGTGAACTAAATTGGATTGTGGGGCCTGATTGCAACACTTTTGAAAGTTTGGGAAGGAAATTGCAATAAATTAAAGTTTGAGGACCAAAATGTAACTAGGCTCATAGTTTCAGGACTGAACGTGCAATTTAGCCTAAAATAAAGGTACATGAAGGGAAAAATAGAAACATGTTCAGCATCAAGTTATATAGGAATTACTTGCTGATGCCTTTAGCTGCCACTCTACATAGGGATGGGCATGGGAAAAAAAAAATAGTGAAACCAAACCAAAACCAACAATTTTGGTTTGGTTTGGTTTCATTTTGGCTGTAAATGGTTTGGTTTTGGTTTTGGTTTATTTGGTTTTGGGTTAAAATATTGAAAACCCAACCCAAACCCAAACCTGAAACCCACGAACTGTCTATCTTTTTATTTATACGTGTATGTATCTATATATTTGTGTAAGTATGTTTGTATATGTATATCTAATGGTTATGCATATGAATATATCAATATTTAACTCAAAGTTATCACTTAATACGACCAAGTCAATCCCAAAAACCAATTTCATACATAAAAAATTAAACAAACTAACAAATAAACTATTCAAATAGTCTATAAAATTCTAACCATTCAAACCGACAAGCAAAATCCAAACGAAACTGAATTTTTTGGTTTCGTTTGGTTTTGTTTTTGACACCACTGTTTTGGCATTAGTTTTGATTTTCTCAAACTGAATTAGATTGGTTCGGTTTCAATTTATCTTGTAACCCAAACCAATCCGAACCATGCTCATCCCTAATTCAACATTTACGATGTACAAAACTATGTTATTCGGTAAGAACCAAAGAAAAGAGAGCATAGAAATGATTTAGATTACTGTACCTCATAATTAGGCAAAATAATCCATTGTTCATTGCTCGACCTGCACTAGAGTTGATCATTGTGGATGCGCAAATTATATCCTAATAAGATAGTGAGTAGTGGGAAAACAACAACTATTACTAAAAAATATTATCATGCAGATTCATGCTAGGTTAACTTCATCTTTTGAACTTCGAGTGTGAGTATACATTAATATGATACGAAATAGTAAAAAAAACAAGTATGAGCTGGTAAATATGCAGATTCAGGTCAGATTAATTACCATAATCTTTTGCACTTCCAAAGTGAGATTATAAGATGGGTTATGTTAAAACTATATAATACTTAGACCCTAAATAAATACATGTTAATCAAGAAATGTTAACCTATGATGCCAATCTCTGTAAGTGGCAAACAAAGACAAAACAATTAAGATAACGATAAGTTTCAAAGTGATGATAGTTGTAACTTGTAAGACCAATTTGAATTGGACCCTTCCTCTTTTAGCTCTGGATTAACAATGCTTGAGGTTTGATCTTCGCCATTAGGTGCTCCGGCTAGAAAGAGAACCTTCAAACCTTCTTATCCAACGGCAAGAAAAATCAAGGAGCAAGTAAAAACATGTTGAAAGATAGACATAAAATGTCTCGCACGTTGAAACAAACACAAAACTGTAACTAATACGGCATCATAAAGAGCTGGTGAATATCAAATTTCAGGAAGAGCAAGGGTTGATATATAACAAATTTGGTAAATTTGGTGGTGTTTCCAATTAATTGAACCAAGTTATGTTGCAGTGAACACTAGAGCCGTCAAAATCCAGGATAGGAAGCCGGAAAAATAATAGCTGAAGGATCAGCAATTCAGCATCCAAATTAGAAAAAGCTTCTGACAGTTTTGAGAAGATTTTCCCAAATCAAACTGATGAATCTGTCACGACTGCCAAGATAGGAAGAGATTAGGATCAGCAGTTAGGAGGTTAATTAGGTTAATTATTGAAATAACGAGAGGAGATGAGGCTTAGCTTGTCTCTGCTTCAGATCGGGGTCGGGGAAGCTCTATCCTGCGAGGAAGGTGCCGGAGTCATGCTCAGGGAAGGGGGCGCCAGCAAGAGAAGGGGCGACGGAAGTGTAGAAGATGAAGCGAGCTCAAAGTAGGGTTGGCATCGGGTGAGCAGATGAACCCAGGGAGTTAGTCGGGTGCTGGGATGTACTTGATTCATATACAGCTAGAGGAGGCCCAGGAGGAAGGCCCACTTCCCTGAATAGATGGACCGCTGGACCGCAGGAAGGAGTGTTGGAGGCTGTTTAGGATTAGGATTTGTTTTATTGTTTTCGTTTAGGATTAGGGTTATTTTATTGTTTCCAGCATTATAAATAGAGGCAGCGTGTAATTCCAAAGGGTATGCATAATTAATCAAATTCCTTCTTCCTTGTCAACTTTCTCTTCTTCTCAATCTCTTCTTAACCTCTCTACTATTCTCTTTATTCTCTCTTCTCTTTTCTTTTCTCTATTCTCTTCTCTCTACTGAATATTCCTGATTCCGGAATTAGGGCGTTACGTAACCCATCATCCTCGACGCCGTCCAACGTCTCAGCAAATTCTCATCATTGACGGGTTGCGCCGAGTCAGGTACGTAACAATTGGTATCAGAGACTCTTTCGATCCCAGGGCACTGTGCAGAGTTGGACAAAAGGAATCACCACAATTTACCGGAAACCCACCGCATGATCTGAGAACACCCCCTCAATCCTCAGATCCATATCAATTCATCGGCACACGCATTAATCTGAGGCAAGCAGTAAGGCAACATTCAAATCATCTGAACAAAGGACACACCATCAATCCTCTGTTCGATTATAACCCAACGCGTCACAATTGGGGGAAGGCGAGGCAACAAATTTAAATTCAATCCCAAGGATTATCTTGAGGAGATAGATATGGCTGAAGGGACCCGATTAAGAGAGATTACTGATCATATCCACTCCATGGAAGAACGATTTCAGAAATTAGAGACTGAGCATCAATCTAAATTAGGAATACTTACCCAACAAATCACGGAGGTACGAGACTCAGGGCAAAAACAGTATGAGGCGATGCAGGCGGAAGCTACCAAGCGACATGAGGAGTTGCTGAAATTTTTAACTGCCCAGCCCCCTACCACGCAGACTCAAAGCAGAGCCACCACCCCGGAGAACAAAATTCCCTATGACCACAAGCCTGGCAGTAGCAATGCTTTTTTTGCTGCTAAGGATGAAAAGGGGAAAGGAATATTACCGACACCGCGGAAGCAACCAGAAGCAGAGGAGGAGCAATGGACTAATCGAGGGTTCAATAACCAACAACGCTTTCCGTACCCTCGGCTAGAATTTCCATCGTTTTCGGGCGACGATCCGAGAAATTGGATCGAGAATTGTGAGCAATATTTCGAGCTGTATCAAGTACCCCAACAACAATGGTTGAGTATAGCAACTATGCATTTATCGGGCAAGGCGAAAACCTGGAAACAGGGATTCTTCGTCAACAGACAGGTAGTTTCCTGGGATGAGTTCACTGAAGCCGTGTGCAAGAGGTTCGCCCAAGTAGGGGAGCGGTACTTACTCAGAGACTTTAGCAACCTGAAACATACACGGACTTGTGAGAAGTATCAGGAAAAATTTGAGGAGTTAAGATTCCAACTGCTATTTTACAATCCCTATTTATCGGAAGAGTATTTCATTGCGAGTTATATCAATGGACTTAAGGAAGAATTAGTCCCGTTCCTTGACATCGCTCAGCCGAACACATTGGAAGATACGTATGAGCAAGCACAGCTACACGAAAAGGCCCTGACAGTTATTAACCGGAGGAATCGGTATACCCCGAAGAATATTGAAGGAACTAAGCCGCAGTACCAGAGCCAAAGCAGAAACCCTACTGGTCAATATGCTGCTAACAAGCAGTTAATAGAACAACGGCGAGCTGTTGGACTATGCTTTCGATGCGGAGAGAAATATCACCCTGGGCATGTATGTGCAAACAAGTCACTGAACTCACTACAAGCAACTGAAGAAATTATGGAAATCTATGATGAGGATTGTCTGCAAACGATAATCCCTGAAACGAGCGCCTTGGCTAATGAAGGGGGAGAGCCAGAAGTTGCACCTGAAGGAAGGGAACCGCAAGAGATGGGGGTATCGGTTCATGCTCTAAGTGGCGAGAAACCCCAGGACACCATCAAAATAAAGGGAGAAACTGACAATCAACTTCTCACCGTGCTGATTGATACTGGAAGCACGCACAGTTTTATCGATCTGCAAGTAGTCAAGGATATAGGCGCACGAACAGAGGTTACTACACCATTGGTGGTGACAATAGCAAACGGGCAAAAGGTTTTGAGTAAACTTAAATGCCCCGGTTTCACTTGGATTATGCAAGGACAAACATTCTGTGCTGATTTAAGGGTGATTAGATTGGATGGTTCAAGTATTATACTGGGAATTGATTGGTTAAAATCCTATGGACGAGTAACTTTCGATTTCATAACCAATTCTGTTGCTATCACAAAAGAAGGCCAGAGGTTAGAGTTACAAGGAATTGAAGAATGAGCTAAACTAAGGCTGATTTCTGCAGCCCAATGGAGACAGGAAGTGGAGAAGGGTGAATGTTACCTACTCCGACACCAACCAGTGTTCGAGGAGGCTGAACAAGAAGCAGAAATACAACCGAGAGATCCAAGTGCCTTGGATAAATTTTAGGATGTGTTCGATGAGCCCAAAGAGTTACCTCCCCCTCGAACTCAGGATCATAAAATTCCATTGCAGCCCAATACTGCGCCAATCAATATAAGACCATACCGATACTCGCATGAACAAAAAGAGGAGCTTGAAAAGCAGATAAAGGAGCTGTTAAGTCATTCGGTGATACAACGGAGTAACAGTCCCTTCGCGTCACCCGCTTTGTTGGTCAAAAAGAAGGACGGAAGTTGGAGAATGTGCATCGACTATCGACAGCTTAACAAATACACAGTGAAGGACAAGTTTCCTATACCCATTATTGATGATTTGTTAGACGAACTGGAAGGTTCGACTTATTTTTCCAAGATTCACCTACGATCGGGCTATCATCAAATCAAGATGAATTCGACCGATATTCATAAAACTGCATTTAGAACGCATCAAGGTCATTATGAGTTTCGGGTCATGCCGTTTGGCCTTACGAATGCCCCGGCAACTTTCCAATCCGTAATGAATTATACCTTCGAGCCTTATCTTGGGAAATTCATTTTGGTATTCTTCGATGACATTCTCGTCTACAGTGCAAGTCTCAAGGATCATATTCAGCATCTGCGCATCACCTTAGAGGAACTTAGGAAGAATAAATTTTATGCCAAAAGAAGCAAGTGCTATTTTGGGCAGAATAAGGTGGAATACTTGGGACATATTATTTCTGATCAAGGGGTAGCGACAGATCCTTCTAAAATTGAAGCGATGATCAAGTGGCCCGTGCCAAGGTCCGTTAAGGAACTTCGTGGGTTCTTAGGGCTCACCGGCTATTATCGGAAGTTCATTAAAGAATACGGAAAAATTAGTAAACCTTTAACTGAGTTATTAAAGAAGGATCAGTTCGAATGGCATGAAGATGCACAATCTGCATTTGAGGAATTAAAGGTGGCTATGACAAGGGCTCCAGTGTTAGCGATGCCTAGATTTGACGAACCATTCACAATTGAAGTTGATGCTTGCGGCACCGGAATCGGAGCAGTGTTATCTCAGGAAGGACGGCCCATAGCGTATTTAAGCAAGGCGATCGAAAGTAAGCATCTTGGGTTGTCTACATATGAGAAAGAATTTTTAGCCATACTTATGGCAGTGCAAAAATGGAAGCATTATCTGAGCACCGGTACTTTTGTGATTAAGACCGACCATGAGAGTTTAAAACACCTTTTGGAACAAAGAATCTCCACTCCGATGCAGCAAAAAGGAATGTTTAAATTGATGGGACTGGATTACACCATTCACTATAAGAAGGGTAAAGAGAACGTGGCCGCCGACGCATTATCCCGACGAGAGGAAAAAGGGTTTCATTTAGCTATAACAGCAGCAATCCCAGAATGGGTACGGGAGGTTGTGGAGAGTTATAAGGGTGATCAACATTGTGAGAAGCTGATACATGACTTAATTCTACAGCCGACCAACTCTGGAAAATTCTCCTACAGCAATGAGCTACTGCGCTACAAGGGGAGACTTTACATTGGAAAAACTGGATCTATTAGGAGCGACATTTTGGATCAGATGCATAGTTCGGCGTTGGGAGGCCATTCAGGAATTCAGAACACATATAGGAGGATTAAACAGCACTTTTTCTGGCAGGGATTAAGGAAGGAAGTGGAAGAATGGGTCAAGAATTGTACGGTCTGTGCGCAAAACAAGGTGGATGGTAGTCCGTACGCGGGTTTACTGCAACCGTTGCCTATTCCTCACCACATTTGGGAAGACATAAGTATGGATTTCATTGAGTCCTTACCCAAATCTGAAGGGCGGGATACAATTATGGTAGTGGTCGACCGACTCACCAAGTATGCTCATTTTATATCGCTCAAACACCCATTTTCTGCATCAGATGTGGCCAGAGCTTTTACAGGAACGATTTGCAAACTTCACGGCTGCCCGAAAAGTATTGTCTCTGACAGAGATAAGATATTTATAAGTCAGTTTTGGAAGGAGTTGTTCCAGTCAATGGGAACCAAACTGCACATGAGTTCGGCTTATCATCCAGAGACCGATGGACAAACGGAAAGGGTTAATAGATGCCTGGAAACTTATTTAAGATGCCTGTGTTTTCAGCATCCGAAGAAGTGGCATTCTTGGTTAGCATCGGCCGAATGGTGGTATAATACTAATTTTCATTCATCCTTGGGAATGACTCCTTATAAGGCATTGTATGGGCAGCCTTCTCCAAATTACCTGGTGGCCGCAGTAGACACAGCTACCTCTCAGGAATTCAAAGGGTGGACAGCCGAGAGAGAGAAGTTGACTAAAGAATTAAGGGATCGATTGCTCCAAGCTCAGAGTAGGATGAAGCAACAAGCCGACAAGCATAGGAACGAGAAGGAGTATGCAGTAGGAGACTGGTTTACCTTAAACTACAGCCCACCGGCAATTCACGTAGCTATAAGTGAAGAATGTTGCTTGCCGTCGATTTTTGGTCCTTTCAAGATAAATGAGAGGATCGGGCAGGTCGCTTATAAGCTACAATTACCTGAAGGGTCACGGGTCCATCCAGTATTTCATGTTTCTCTTTTGAAGAAGAGCCCCCCAATGTCAGTCCAAGTATCCCCAACAACGCCGGACATTGGGGAAGAAGGTGAGTTAAGAGCCGAACCTCAGGAGGTACTTGAAAGGAGAGTGGCAAAACGTGGAAACAGGGCTACAACTGAGGTGCGTGTGAAATGGGCCAATCTGCCTGTGGAGCTTGCAACGTGGGAAGATTACTGGCTTCTTAAACGTCAGTTTCCATCTTTTGATCCTTGAGGACAAGGATCGACTCAAGTAGGGGGGATTGTCACGACTGCCAAGATAGGAAGAGATTAGGATCAGCAGTTAGGAGGTTAATTAGGTTAATTATTGAAATAACGAGAGGAGATGAGGCTTAGCTTGTCTCTGCTTCAGATCGGGGTCGGGGAAGCTCTATCCAGCGAGGAAGGTGCCGGAGTCATGCTCAGGGAAGGGGGCGCCAGCAAGAGAAGGGGCGACGGAGGTGTAGAAGATGAAGTGAGCTCAAGGTAGGGTTGGCATCGGGTGAGCAGATGAACCCAGGGAGTTAGTCGGGTGCTGGGATGTACTTGATTCATATACAGCTAGAGGAGGCCCAAGAGGAAGGCCCACTTCCCTGAATAGATGGACCGCTGGACCGCAGGAAGGAGTGTTGGAGTCTGTTTAGGATTAGAATTTGTTTTATTGTTTTCGTTTAGGATTAGGGTTATTTTATTGTTTCCAG
The DNA here is from genome assembly GCA_025177825.1 of Aechmea fasciata. Classification (NCBI taxonomy): domain Eukaryota; kingdom Viridiplantae; phylum Streptophyta; class Magnoliopsida; order Poales; family Bromeliaceae; genus Aechmea; species Aechmea fasciata. The sequence continues at coordinate 14,711,084 of CM045923.1, forward strand.
CATTATAAATAGAGCCAGCGTGTAATTCCAAAGGATATGCATAATTAATCAAATTCCTTCTTCCTTGTCAACTTTCCCTTCTTCTCAATCTCTTCTTAACCTCTCTACTATTCTCTTTATTCTCTCTTCTCTTTTCTTTTCTCTATTCTCTTCTCTCTACTGAATATTCCAGCCTGATTCCGGAATTAGGGCGTTACGTAACCCATCATCCTCGACGCCGTCCAACGTCTCAGCAAATTCTCATCATTGACGGGTTGCGCCGAGTCAGGTACGTAACAGAATCATCCGATGCGGCATAATGCTAGACAAATTGGTACGCATAAAAGGTTTCATGATAGATTACAGTTTTATTATATAAAATAGCAGATCCATATCTATATATCATCTTAAGCAATCTACAAATATCAAACAATTTTTGTTTGCTTGACTTGGTACAACTATTCAATTCTTATTCATAGTCACAACAATATTCTCCATTTTTTTAGAAACTCATGAATAGTACATGTATTTTTTATTGTTCAAATATTTTGCCAAATCTTTCACTAACCTGCAGAGATTGACCAAACGATCATAGACTACGAATAATCGATGAATATATTAATTATGTTTTCTATGTTTTCTGACTTTTTGACTGCACAGAAATTTTCTACTTGTTTTGCTATTTCAGGAAAGCGACTGCCAAAATTTTCTATATTCTCCTATTATCGCCAAACCTTATTAAAACTTGTGCTAAATTTTGTTACAAACGGCCATAAAAAAAGGTATATAACAAAAGAAATACACAAGAAAAGGAAAATACTAGACATTTTCACTTGGTAAAGCAAAGGAAGCCGCTACTATCAAATCTAAGAACCAAGCAATTTAGCAAACAAAAAGCGATATCAAGTTCATATTTTGCATGCAAATTCAAACAGATCTTAGGGTTACGATGATTAAACCAACTACCCATGCAGTGATTACAGCGGAAAACCAAACAATTAAGAATACAAAAAAAAGGGGAAAACGACTTCAAATTCAATGCCGGGCATAAATAATAGGGTTAATTGCATACAGCTCCATGTAAACATAGCGAATTGCATTAAACATTGGGTATTGAATGACGGCTCTTGCATTAAACATTGGGTATTGAATGACGATAGAACCAATTTTCATTTTGCTTATAAAAATAGCTTTTGGATAAGAATATTTTAGAATTACAGTTTATTTTCGATTGTAGATCTAGCATACTTTTTAAAAAAAAAACAAATAAACAAAGACTGCATATGAAGGCGAAGGTTCTCTTATTAAATATCAAGTATTGTATGATAGAAAAAATAATTTTTTTTAAAAAAAAATCCCTTAATTTTATCATAGTTAATTGTTACAGATATTGGAATAAAGTAAATTGAATCTATATTCTCAAACTATAAAACGGATGACATTATAAATTTTGATTCGAACGTTTAGAATTAATACAATTAAATCTCACAATCTAATTTAATTGACTAAATATTAACGATATAAAAATAATACAAGTGCATCATCAATCATAATATTGTTATATCACTTGTTGTTATGTTAGTGTGATACATTAATATTTAGCCAATTAAAACTAAATTACAAAAATACTAAAAGTTGCAAAGAGAAATTAGAACAAATTAAACATGCAATTTATTCAATTGTAATATATATATATACGTATACGTGCGTAGTGAATTAACTGCAACTGAAATAGGTAGACTAGCATCACCAGAAGATCGGGAACACGTATCTTGGGCTGTTGTCGACGACGACGAAGGCTGCGGCGACAGCGGAGACAGCAGCCTGACGACGACGTTTGACCCAGAGGGCAGCACCCCTTGGTACACAGCGGCGGAGGCGCCATGGGCCAAGATGTTGCTGTCGTGGGATTCTGCGGCCGCAGACATTACCTCGTCCAAAGAAATCCTCGTCGGCACTTTCATCCTTGGTTCGCCATTCACCGACCTGCGTTTTCTGCTCCTGGTGCTGCTGGCGGCCTCATCACCGCCGCAGTCACAGTCGCTGCAGTTGCAGTCGCATCGGAAACGCCACCAGAGAGTCACCGTGGTCGATGTTGCTATCAAGAAGAGAACGCCGGCAATGCCCCCGATGACCGGACCCCACCGAGGCCGACAGGGAGGCGGAGGAGGAGGACTGATCTCATCGCCAGGATTCAGTGATTCATCGCTGCCGGTGCGGCTGTTGTTGCCGTCGGCCGGTGAAGAAGGTGGTGGAAGAGCGGGAGGTGAAGAGGAGGAGAAGCCGAAGGTGCGGAAGCTCCAGCTGTCGACGAGGTGAAGAGCGGCGCAAAGGCCGTTGGAGGCGGAGAAGCCGACGTACATGTACTCTCGGAGGAGGGCGGAGAGGTCGACGGGGGCGACGAGCAGCGGGCGCGGCGGGCGCGTGCGCGAGTGGCCGAGCCAGACCCGCAGCTTCTTGCGGGCGGCGCGGTAGTCGATCCACGCCGTCATCGGCACCCCCCGCTTGAGGTCGACGCCGGCGTCGCAGGAGGGGACGGCGGAGGTGGAGAAGATGGAGCCGCCGTCGACGCCCACGTGGTTGTCGTCGATGTCGTGGAGCAGGGGGTCGAGGTTGGTGTCGAACTCCACGGCGACGGTGGCGGGGTCGGCGGCGGCGGCCCTGTCGGAGAAGAGTCCCAAGAAGCCGTTGGCGGCGCCGAGGAAGCGGGGGTCGGAGGTGAGGAGGAAGGCGAGGCCGTCGCCGAAGCAGGGGAAGGGGTCGATCGCGAGGTGGTGGGCCGAAGAGCGTGAGGAGGTGGAGGGTCGGATGGAGAATGTGAAGGTGGTGGCGAAGGAGGCCGGGGCGCGGGTGGCGCGATCAAGAAAGCGGACGGGACGTGAGTAGAGGGCTCGGCCGGCGCCGATGCCGGTGGTGAGGGTGTCGCGGGTGAGGCTGATGGTGCCGTTCTTGAGGGACGCGTCGCCGAGGAGGGTGATGTTGCTGTCCCACGCGATGCGGCTGAGGATGCCGCCGCCGCCCGTGCTCCGCGCCCACCCCGCCGTCGAGATGGACGTCCCGGCGTCGGCGGAGGAAGCTGCAGGGGACTCTGAGACTAAGACGAGGAGGACCAGGACGAGACACAGCCGAAGCTCCATCTCCTTCGCTCTCTCTCTCTCTCTCTCTCGCTCTGTCGCAGGATCGGAAATCAGAAAAGAAGAAGAAGAAGAAGAAGAAGGTGTGGGTGTCGCTTCAAGAACAGGGACAGGGTTTATGTTTAAACTTTGAGATTGAAGGAGGGGAGAGGCGAGGGCGAAAATGATTTATAGCGATAGATGGTCGCGTCCGGAATATATATAGAGGCCGTTGGATCCAAGCCCAGAGTTTGGAGGGGCGGAAAAAATGAAAAATAAAAAATAAAAAATTCTCACTGCATTATATTTCGTGTATTACAAATATTTTCTTCTCCATAAAAAAATTTAAATAATATTTTCTTGACAGTTTGTCCTAAATCACAAATAGGCTCTTTAAACTTTAAATACCATTTATATAATTTCATACTTTTTTATTTTAATATTCTATACTTTAAAATGCATCAATTTAGTACTTTATTATTATTTTTTTTTTTCGTAATTTCAAATTTTTCTTAATATTTTATTAAATTATATGCAAAAAAATTTCAAATATTTCATCTAGATTTATCAAATATTTATTTTAGCGTTTTTAGTTTTACCTTTATCACGATTTAATGAAAAGTGCCAAAGTTAATAGCAATTTAACTCAACGGCACTAATTCTAGAAAAATTAGTAAGCACAAGAGGCTAAGCACTACTACGCTTCTAATTACTACAATTAGTATACCTTGGCAGTCACATTAAATCTTTTTCTTAAAATATTATGTAAACAAAAAGATCTACTTAACGAAAAGTATCAAGTATGTGATGTTAGGAGTGACACAAAACTGTGATCACTTTGTTAGTATCAAACTTATGATCTAGTCCCAAAACTTTTCTTCTTAGTTGATGATGAGCTAGTTAAAGTTCCTCTCCACCAAATTATTTGGGTATCCATCAAACACCATTATCACTGCACCAATCCTCTCCAACAAATCATGTATCTCTAACATTAACGGGTGCCTAACATCTCCCACCAAGAACTTAACGACCTGCCCATTCGGGTTTTTTATTGCAATAGACTTCCAAAACTTTTATATTAAAAATAGACTTATTGAATTTTTATTTATAAATACAGTCCTATAAAAGCGGTGAATCATTCACCGCTTTTAAAAGCGGTGAATTAAAAGCGGTGAATTTTTTTTGTTTTTCTCATTTATTTTTATATTTTTATATTGATAAAAACGGTGAACGGTTCCCCGCTTTTATGAATGCGGTGAATCATTCACCGCATTTAGAGGCCTATTTTTATAATTATTTTTTAAAAAAATTTATTTTTATAATTATAAAAATTGATAAGATTATTTATAAAAAAATTCTCCCCATTCACCTCAACCGAGCTAAACCCCTTCTCCTTTTGCACCCCTCTCTCCACTCATAAACTAAAAATTTATGAGTAGAAAAGCCTCTATACTCATAAGAGTATAGTAGCCGGACTCTCTCTCTCTCTCTCTCTCTCTCTCTCTCTCTATATATATATATATATATATATATATATATATATATATAGAGTCCTATATGTTGCTTGTAAAAGCACCAAGCACTTGGTGTTTGTGAATTTTTTACCGTTAGATCTACAACTATGATCATTTTCATCCGTTAGATTATACTATTCAACCAACCACTCACTTAATCTAAAAGGGCCCACATCATCCTAACCGCACATCTATTAATCCAAGGGCTAAAAACTTACAAGCACCAATGACTTGATACTTTTAAAAACATAGGAGCTCAATTATATATATATATATATATAGTGTAAATTGCATCGTTGTCTCGAACTTTTGGCTGAGTTTCACTTTACCCCCCAAACTCTTAAAATAGTCATTTACCCCTATACTTTAATATTGCATCTTGTTACCCCTTCCGTCGCTTAAAGTTAACTGAGTCGAATCTGAGTTAACGAGTTAACGAGTTAAGGGTTAGATTTTTGCGTAAAATCTACCGCCTAAATCGTCCTTGTTCCAACCAACTCATTTTTATTCCTTAAAAACTCTTTTTCTCCATTTCTATGCCCTCCAACTCTTCTTCTCATAGTTTTTGCATCCCAAAACCGTCAAAACCTAACCCTTCCGTCAACTACCGTTCACCTCCGTTAACTTTAATCGACAAGTGGGCAACAAGATGCAATATTAAAGTATGGGGGTAAATGACCGTTTTAAGAGTTTGGGGGTAAAGTGAAACTCCGCCAAAAGTTCGGGGGCAACGGTGCAATTTACCCTATATATATATATATATATATATATATATATATATATAGAACTAGGCTACTATACTATTAATAGCAAGTCATTGGTGCTACCAAGTTTTTGGCCATTGGATTGAGAGATGTGTGATTAGGATGATGTGGGCCCCCAAGGGTTAAGTGAGTGGTTGGTTGAATAGTATGATCTAACGGTGAAAATCATCAAGGGGTGGATCTAACTACAGAGAACTTGGTAGCACCAAATGCATGGTGCTATTGATAGTATCCCAAATTTATATATATATATATATATATATATATATATATATATATATATATATATATATATATATATATATATATATATATGTATGAGCTAAAAACTGATAGGACAAGTGCTCATATCCTATTAAAAGGATAGTACTCTCTCTCTCTCTCTCTCTCTCTCTCTCTCTCTCTATATATATATATATATATATATATATATATATATATATATATAGAGTAATGCTTCGGTACTTTAAAAGAAAAAAAGTAAAAAGATCTTAACCCTTGATTAATCAAGGGTAAAAATGTAATTTGAATACTTAGCAGTAAAAAGATTATTTTAAAATTATTTTATTCAAGGTTAGTTTGGTAATTAAGGTAATTAAACAATACAATATTTAAAAAATCTTTTAATTGAGTTCCTAAAATTATGCATTAACTAGTTAAGCACCCGCGCTTCGCGGCGGCGAAGCAGAAGATTTGCACCAAAATATAGTAGTAAATGATAAACAACATATATATATATATATATAAGATTTTCACAAAAACACAGTAGTAGATGGTAAACAACATATACATAAATATTTATAACATTAAAGATCAAATCTCATTCTCTCCTTTGATGAAATCAAATCTACATAAGCAGTCAAAACTAATTTAATAACCATTGAGAAACTTACTATTGTATTCGTTACAGTTATATAGCCAATGTGTATACACCATATTGCAACAATATTGCCATACCTAAGAGATTAAACCTAAATTACTCAAAATTAGTAAGAATTCAAATAACCAACAATCCAAACCGGAACAAATATCAAAAAGATATGACCAAATTCTAATCCCGCCTTAGGACAAAACCTGGATGATGCAAGAGCCAGCGCAATCTCCTGTTAGCACATCACTTCATCGATGCCGCACCATTGTTATCCACTTGCTTTGGCCCAGAGCAAATTCGGAGGCTCTCGGAAGCTACAACGATTAAAGCAAGGAAAAAAACCTTTAATACAAACAAATTTTAAATCATAAGAAATACTACAAAATTTGCTAAATATATTTGTTAATCGGCATACAACAATCCATTTATGAAACAATAAAAATATTAATCTGAAAGAGAAATCCAACCTGACACATACATATAGGCACTTATAAATTCTCATCAAACACAAAAAGAAATAGGCTGAGAGGGATTTTCCTGCAATGAATGCAAGAAAAACACTATAATTAGAGTCACCAATATTGATAACAAAAAAACCTTTCAGAATGGCTCAGACCATTAAAAGCCAAAAGCAGAAACTAAGAAAGCTAATAATCTTCACATAGGCCATCATCAAACCCTTTTTAAGCTCAGAGCAAGCCAATTTCTTCATCTAGTGAGCCTCTTTCTTAAGAAACCCATCTCGGATCCGAAGCTCATTTTGATATCAATAAGAAAAATTATAATTTTAGCTTGATTTCTTAATCAAGAGAAAACCCAAACACAGCCTCAATCACACTCAAACACTTTTAAGAAAAACCCTAACCTTCAGTCAAAATCCTAATTAGGATGATAAAAAGAGGACCCACACAGGGAAGTGGCAAATACAAAAAACAAAAACCACGGAGTCGAAACAAAATGTAGACACATTCTAACTATTCAGAAGCAGCGGAGATCGCTGCCTTACAACAAAAGATAGTAACAGTAAGTTTAAAAAAAACAGTGTAGCGCCCAAACAGAGCGAGTAAAAAAGGTTAGTAGATCTCAAACATGTAGAAAATTATAGTGTAGAACCCAAGGAGCCATCACAGTGGAGAGGTAATAAACATGAAGAAAAGAGAAATAATAAACATGTTAGTAAGAAGGCAAACTCGAGAAAAATCAAAGTAGAAAAATTTACAAAAAAATGTAAATACTAAGACCATAATTGCAAGTAAGAGTAAGCAAATATAAATTGCCGAAAAAGAACCAATTATGCATAAAAAATAACTATATGAGACCGTGGAGGAGTGGGAAAAAATTTAAGTCCAAAACAAAGAGAAAAAAAAGAGGCAAATAATCAAGATAGCCGACAGCAAGGTTCAGATTTGTGGATCCCCTAAAGCAAAAAGCTACGATAACTATTGTGGGGATCTCTACAATAATATTCGTAGGCTGCAGCGATTCCCCCGGGGCTGCTCGACATACCGTACTGTTATGAACAGATTTATTAGAGCTATCCTTATCATCATAATTAACCTCACACGAAAGAGTAGCAAAAGCAACACTAAATAGGCGAGGTACTTAAAAAAACTCCTGAGCGTCACAAACAACCAAGAAAACTTTATGCAACAAAACATTCATGTAGCTCCGAAGCCGTTCGTCATGCCATGCCATTACAAATAGATTCAGTAGAGTTGCCCATATCATCATAACCTCGCACGAAAGAGCAGCAAAAGCAACAAACAACAGCAAAAAAATGTAACAACGATTTTTTCTAGAATTAAAGATCCATATCTAAACTTTTAGAAGAGATCAAAACAACATTTGAAGGGAACAAACAGCCCAAGCCTATATTGTCGCAGGCTGCACTGATTGCCATGAGGCCATTCAATGCCGTGCCATTGCGGCCAAAGTCAGTAAGAATACGAACATCCGGGCACCACCATTTTTAGGAAAAATCCAATACAGAAGGAGCAGAATAGAAAGCTTCCACCAGCGAAAACAAATTCGAAGGCCACGCAAATCCCAACTGAAAAAGAATCGCAAGGCAAGAAATCATCAGATTCAGGAAGGCGACAACGGGGAAAAACCCAAAGAAACTGCAGTCTTTTTTTTCAGAGATCGAAATCTTATTTTTTTTTTTTTCATAATTCGTAGTCCACGCAAATCCCAACTGAAAAAGAATCGCAAGGCAAGAAATCATCAGATTCAGGAAGGCGACAACGGGGGAAAAACCCAAAGAAACTGAAGTCTTTTTTTTCAAAGATCGAAATCCAAGCAAGACCCGGGCAGGAAAAATCTCAAGGCAAAGAAGCTTCAGATCTGAACTTGCGGGGGCAACATAAACTCTATGAAAAACCATCACCAGACATTGAAGCATCCGAGGACCAAAAATTTCAAACATATACACAGACACGCAGCATCATAATATAAGAAGTAAGCAGAGGATCTTACAGAGAGCCTGACCACCTTTCCACAGACAGCGGCAAAAAGAAGAGGAACACAAATGGCAGGTCAGAGTTGGAAGTTCGGGAGCAAGGGGACACGGCACTTTACCTCTCAATGGTGTATATATATACATATCAGTACCAGAACAAAGCCAAGGAAGAGCGAGGAGAGGAGGAGCGAGTAGGGTTTGCGGAAAGACGGTGAGGGATCCCGGAAATTCTGTAGAGGCGGCGCCGGAGTACGAAACCATAGGCGAACGTAGGGTTTATTGAGAGAAGTAGAGGGATCCCGAAAAATCTGCAGAGGTGACGGCGGAGTACAAACCCTAGGCGAACCTAGGGTTTGTTGGGGCGAGGAGGGGAGAGAAATCCCAGAAAATAGGGGAAGAGGGAGCCCGGGAAGAAGGGGAGAGGGCCGCACATGTCAGAGAGAGAAGAGGAGGTGACGGCGGAGTACAAACCCTAGGCGAACCTAGGGTTTGTTGGGGCGGGAGGGGGGTGGGGAGAGAAATCCCAGAAAAAAGGGGAAGATGGATCCCAGGAAGAAGGGGAGAGGGCCCCACATGTCAGAGAGAGAAGAGGAGAGAGGGTAAGAGATTATTTGATCCCCACAGCTACCGAAATCACGGAGAGAGGGTTTCACCTTCACCGAAATCACGGGGAGAGCAAGGGTGAGGTTTCACCTTTAATGTATTTGTATTGATTATAGGGATTTTAGAAATAGTTTTATTCCTAAGAATTGAGGTCCTAACATTATGCATTAATTATAGGGATTTTAAAAACCGTTTTATTTCTACGTACATGAATTTAAATTTTAAATATTAAATACTTAAAATTTAAAAGTGAAATTTAAGTTAGAGACAGTTTTGATAGAGACGTGGATCTCGTCATATAATTTTTTAAGATTATAAGATTACGATTGTATTTTTTAAAACGAGATCGTTTTAGAGGTAGTTTTGATACATTAAATTTTAAATATTAAATACTTAAAAAAATTTAAGAAACTTTTAAATTTCTATAGTTTAGACATTAATTTTGTATCACTTATTTAAAAAATTGTTGTTGATAGACCTTTTTTTTAGTAGCAAAAAAATATTACATTCCATTTACAAGGACAAAAAAAATATACTTATCCAAATTTCTCAACCGAATAATATCTACTATTGAATATTTTTCGCAAACGCCCATAAAAAAATATTCCATCGATAAAAAAACGAAAATCTCTACGCGACACACATTGAAAATATTTAGTATTCACTATCTCTTAATTAACTAACTAAAAAAATTAGATATGAAAAAATAGAATGATTTAAATAAGCTTATCAAATCAACTTTAAATTTTAAATTTGGTTCATAATTTCACATATAAATTAATATTTTAATTCAAAATTTGAAATTAATTAAAATTTTAATATTTGGGTGTGTAAACAATATTTCAAATCGAAAATAATTAATTAACTTGAAAATATATCAAATTTTAATATTTGCGTGTGTAAACAATATTTACATTTAAATATTTCAATTTGAAAATAATTAATTTAACTTGAAAATATAAAAGATCATATTGTCAAATCATTTGAAATTTTTCTTATATAAAATGACCAATTATAAAAGAAAATATAGAGAGAGAAAAAGGAAACAAAGAGAAAAAAAATTGAAAATATAATAGAGGTAAAATGACTAAATTAACTATGTATTAAAAGACAACAATACCCTTTTTGAGGTGCAGTAATGGTACCTCTCCCAAATGACTGCTATTGTGCAGTCACAATTTAAAAAATTAAATCGAGCCATTGAATACGCGTGAATGAACGGTAACGAAAAAAAAAAAGTATAGGAGCATTACTCATATATATAATTGAGCTCTATGTTTTTAAAAATCTTAAGTCATTGGTCTTTAAGTTTTTAGCCCTTGGATTAATAGATATGCGGTTAAGATGATGTGGGACCCCTTGGGTTAAGTGGGTGGTTGGTTGAATAGTATAATTTAACGGATGAAAATGATCAAAGTCGTAGATCTAACGGTAAAAAATTCACAAGCACCATAACCGGACTCTATATATATATATATATATATATATATATATATATATATATATATATATATATATATATATATATATATATATATATATATATATAAATACTATGCTATTAATAGCACCAAGTCGTTAGGTTGCTACAAGTTTTGGCCATTGGATTGAGTGTGTGGTTAGGATGATGTGGGCAGAGGTTAAGTGGGTGGTTGGTTGAATAGTATGATCTAACGGGTGAAAATCATCAAAGGGGTGGATCTAACTACGGAAAACTTGGTAGCACCAAATGCATGGTGCTATCGATAGTATCCCAGCCGGACTCTCTCTCTCTCTGTTTCTCTATAATAATAGACTTAGACACTAGTAATAATAACTGGGCTTAAGCATTTTGGGCCGGTGGTTGGGTCCAACGAGTTATTGTTGCTAGTGGGCTGGATCGTTACACATCCCCATCGATTGAAGAGTTATCTCAACAAATTGTTGACTCACATGTTATTCCACCTTCGTTACCACTGCCGAACAAATCTCTTCTACCACAAATTGAGCTTGAAACAATAGCGGTTATCCTTTTGTCGCCAGAACGTGATCCCTGTGAGGCAACATCACAAATTCATCGATCCCTTCATCAATGTTTCAACTAAAGAAGTTCATATGCCAAAACCTCATGGTGTTGATCTTCCTTTCTACGAGATGATCGCGGTATTACTAATAAAATTTATTTGACATTCAAAGTGTTGGACGACATCATATTTGTATTATGGTTTGGTACTTCCAGCTGCTTCTCCCAATCATGATGCTCCCGAAGACGAGATCATTTGCAGCAGAAGTGAATGATGTATAACCGAATTTGGACAGGACTTAGATCAAGTGGTCTTGTTATTTATTTGTCAATTTCTTGTAATAAGTTTGATGGAGTCATTTGTATTTTATTTTTCTAATTTTTATAATTATTATTTTTGTTAATTTATTTGGATGATTGTTTTTAGGATTTTAGGATTTTTCTGGGCTTTTTAAATACCTCACCTATGGTTTATCGAATATTCATTTTAGTATCATTTAGTTTTAACTTTGTCACTAATTTAATAAAAAAAATTAGTGAATGGAATAACAAAATAAGAAAAATAAAACCATATGTATTAAAATGATACATTTTAAAGTATAAGGTACTAAAGTGAGAAATTGCAAAACTATAGGCAGGCGTTGGTATTTGAAGTTTTTTCTTTTTAATGTTCTCACAGAAAAGTACTAATCTAAAGACGTAAAAAGTCGAAGGGCGTTCTGTGCAAAATTACCCCCTGGCCTTTGCCTAGGATGCAAATGGGGCGGATTTGGGAGCGGGAACCCGCCCCGCCTCCCGCCCCGACTAGTAAAAACTCACCCCGCCTCCCGCTCCGAATCCGTGGCGGGTTAAAAAATACATCCTATAACCCGCCCTGCCTCGTAACCCGCCTCCCGCCGGCGCCCCGAATCCATCCCGCTAACTAATATTTTTTATAAAATTATAATATTATTAATATTTTATAAAATATAAAATAATAATTTTTAATAATATTATATATATAATTTAATAATATCAATTATAAAAATAAAAAATATCAATCGCAATTCAAAATAAAATTAAAAAATTTAAAATACATTAAAAATGAGAGTATTAACTTATTTGTATTTTAAATTTTTTTGTAAATATATTACTTTTTAAGAATATTTTTTTAAAATAAAAATAATTTTAGTGCGGATTCGGGGCGGGTCAAAATTTCTCCCGTTTCCTGTCCCGAATCCGTCTCAGATCATAAAATTTGTCCCGTTTTCCACTCCGAATTCGTTTATTTTCTCCTATTTACTGCCCGTCGGGGCGGATCGGGGCGAGAGCTCCACCAACCCGGATCCGTTTGCATGCCTACCTCTGCCCTCTATTTCCATTTCTTTTCTTCCAAGCCTCGTCCCTCTTCCCGTTTATACCACAGCATACTCGACCCCGGTCTCTCTCTCTCTCTCTTTCTCTCTCTTGTGCTTTTGCTCTCGCTCTCGCCATTGACGCGCTGGTTACAACGAAGATGAAGCTCGACGCTACTGCGCTCGACTCCTCCGCCGCGCTGATCCCCTCCGTCGGCGGCGACGGCGTATTCGCCGCCCCCTCCTTCGATCTCCCATCCTGCGACGACGTGAGTCGAATCCGATCCTCCTCTCCTCGTTTCCTCCACCTCTCTAGGGTTTCCTTACTCCGATCTTTGCCCTAATTCGTTTTCTTGCCAATTCTTGGGGGATTTTGCTTGGGAGTAGTTCGATGGGTTTCAGAAGAACGCGAAGGAGACGCTGAAGCACGCCAAGGGGACGACGACGCTCGCCTTCATCTTCAAGGAGGGCGTCATCGTCGCGGCGGATTCTAGGGCTAGCATGGGAGGATACATATGTAAGCTCTCGCCCTCTCTTACTAGGGTTTAAATTGTAATTGTGTGGTATATCACCAGGCTGTCTAAAGATTTTTGAAATTTCTTTATCTAGCCCATAATACATTATGACGTTTTTTATTCGCTTATTTTTCACCATAAAATCGGAATCGAAATGAATGAATCTGTTTGTAGGTGTTTGGTATTTAGGAGTCCCATTCGATTTCGATTCCCGAGTGGAATGAAAATCTCCCTATCATCTCGTTTTTCAATCCGGTCTAGGAGGTCGGATTAGAAGTTTGAATCCGGATTACAGTGACTCCTAATCCGGTCTAGGAGGTCGGATTAGGAGTCACTGTAACGTTCATTATTTGTTCCTGAATAAGAACACCTTAGAGCAGTAGCTTCTGAACTTCCTCAAGAGAAAAGGTGATTTGCTTTGTGGACCAAATATTTTAACTTGATGCACTGGCAGTTCATGCTTTCACAACAGAAGATTTTTTGTTTGCACCTGATCGTAACATTATTGGCTCTCACCTGGACTAAATCTGTGCTCTTTAATTTCTCATTCTCTCTCCTCTTTTAACCCAGCCTCTCAAAGTGTGAAGAAAATCATTGAGATAAATCCTTACATGCTTGGAACAATGGCTGGAGGAGCTGCTGATTGCCAATTTTGGCATCGGAACTTGGGAATCAAGGTTACATTTACTTATAAAATAGAATATTTTATGTGGATGTGCTATTACTTCTGTGTGCTTTTGTGAACTCTAAAATGATTCTGCATAATTTTCGTGATCTTCTATGACTTCTCCCTCTTATATAGTGCCGTCTACATGAACTGGCGAACAAGCGAAGGATCTCAGTTACAGGCGCTTCAAAGCTGTTGGCAAATATTCTCTTCTCATATCGTGGGATGGGCCTCTCAATTGGTACCATGATTGCTGGATGGGATGAAAAGGTTCTTGTTGACTTGAATAGAAAACTTCTATATAAATGAATAGATCTTTTATCTGAACGATGCTGCATTTCAAAACAGGCATATGAACTTCAATTTTTCTTTATTTTACTGCTTAATCTTATGACATGTTTTGCGTATCAAATCAGAATTTAACAGTATTTTTTACTTTTTTAACTGGATATTTTGTAATCTAAATTAATATTCTGCTATTTGATAAAATATTCCACACAATTTTTTAATAACGACCCTTAAATTCTGATGGAGTTTGACAAGTTCTTTTTCGGAAGAAATTTTCAAAAATCAAAAGGAACGAAATGTGAGGCAGTAAAATCAAACTTTTTAAAGTTCATGTAGCAATATCAAAATGTGCTACTGTTCAGGTGAAGTCTTACATTTCTACAGAGCCTTTTGGATTACTTAGAAATTTAGTCCTTGAAGTTTGACCCTAGCTTCAATTATGTCCTCAAAAGTTTTTAACAATTTTGTCTCCTAAGTTTCCCTTGCGTATTAATTAGTCTTGTCCTTGGCGACATTCGTCCACCTCAGGAAGAAAAGGACTCCACATCAGCATTGATGAGAGTATGCTAACATAGCAGTATTTTGTCGCTTCAATTTTAACAATGATTCAATTTTAACAGTGGTGTAAAGACGGTGCTTTTCTAGAAGGCAGAGACTAGCGGAAGAATTAGTTTTGATATAGAACAAATTTCAGAGACTAAAAAGATACTACTCAAAAGGAATGATTGAAATGATGGACCAAACTTCAGGGCCACTTTTGTAATTAACCCAATTTTTTTGTTTTCTTTCCAAAGTTGTGTGGCTAATAAAACCTCTTTCTTTTTTCTTACTTTCTCAGGGACCTGGTTTATATTACGTGGACAGTGAAGGAGGGAGGCTCAAGGGGAACAGGTTTTCTGTAGGGTCTGGATCCCCATATGCTTATGGTGTCCTGGATAACGGGTAGGAAGTTGAATTTTTACTGACTTTCTCACCCTTGTTTTATATACGATCGAATGTTCCACGACTTACCTACGGTGTGTTACTTTATCAGCTACCGCTTCGACATGTCAGTCGAGGAAGCTGCTGAGCTGGCACGTAGGGCTATTTATCACGCCACATTCCGTGATGGAGCAAGTGGTGGTGTTGTTAGTGGTATGTGCTTTTCTATCGCTCATCCATTATTTCTATATACAGTTAAGCTAGAATAACTGTGAAGGCATTCGCACTTGGAGACCTTTCTACTCGCTAAAATCACTTATATAACATCCGTCTTGGACATACATGTTGTTGTACTCGATCTAGGCTATTTGACTTGGTCCTCTGCTCATTTGTATGTGATCCATGTATTATACTAGTTTTCATGTTTAGGGCTACTTGCTAATTACTTCGTGAAGATAAAACATCCTGAAGTTTGACCACTGCTTCAATATTCTGCTCAGATTTTGAATTGCAACAATTTGGACCCTAAGATGGTTGGGCCTCAGTTTGAAATTTCATCCTTGAAGTTCCAATCCAAAGTTTGAGCTTGATTTCAATTTCGTTTCGTTCAGGAAGTTTGAACTTGGCTTTGATTTCTTTCTCGGAGTTTCAATTTTACAAAGAAACCTAATTGTTGTGCTACCGAGGCACTTTTTCAGGCTGTAGATTAAAGCAAGGATTCCGTTGTTGTGCAGAACAGATTTTGGGACTCAATAATTACAACTTCTTAAACTATTGAGGATGAAATTTGAATTCGGGTCAAATTTTGCGACCAAATTTCTAACCTCATCTCTTCTCACAAATGGTAATTTGATTGCTCTAATCCTTTTTAACTTTTTGTTGTTTTATTTTATTCTTTTGTAGTTTATCATGTTGGACCTGATGGGTGGAAGAAGCTGTCGGGAGATGATGTTGGTGAGCTGCACTACAAGTATTACCCTGTTCAAACTACCCCTGTTGAGCAGGAAATGGCAGAGGCTCCGGCAGCTTGAGGGCTCGACATTATCGTCACAACTTTTCAACCAACATTTCTTTTTCTTTCCTTTTTTTTTTTTCACTTCCTCAGCTTATCCAGTGGACCTGCTACTTTTTTAGAAGCACTTGAACTGCACATTTTAGCTTTGCCCAGTAGTGGCTGTGCTCTGTACTTGTGGAAAATGATTGGTCATCACTTGGCATGCAGTATTTGTTTCAGCTTTAAGCAGAGATTTTTATCCAGGAACATGCTACAACTCCATGGCTCTAGTTGCTTCACCCAAAATGAATGATTCATGCAGAAGTGAAGCATGGAGGATAAAACCTTATCCCCGTAAGACAGATAGCTGTGGCTAATGTTGGCAAAGTGCCATTGAAATCATTGAATAGCTTCGTTGAAGCAAGTAGCTGCATGAAAAAAACTTGAATGAAGAGTCTTGCCATTCAACCTTATTGAGCTTTCTAAATCCGCCATTCAATATGGCCTCAAAATTTAGATAGAAAACCTTAATAAGATTGAAACGGTTCCTCAAATAAAATTCACAAACGAAATGAATCGTACGGCAAGGCTCACCAAACTGTCTTAATAAAAACTCGTTGAGGAGATAGTACTCAATCAATCAAATTGCGCTTCTAACTGCATCCACACATTACCGACCGTCCCTAGAGCAAGTGGCAAAGGGTTTGATGATTGGTATCCGTGACTCAAGTTTGAATCCTAGTTGATTCACATTTCTAGCTAAGTTTATTTCTAAATGTAATAAACGAAGCGGATAGCGTGCTACCTATCTCTCAAAAAAACTGCACCCATATATTCACAACATGCCTGCAATCGTCTTCTTGGCCGCTGGATAAGCCAAAAAGCTACTACCATGGCTTCAGGAAAGTATTTGTGCATTTCCTTTTAAGTTCCCATCAAATCCGTGGCGGAGAAATTTCTTCCAACATTTAAGAATCTATTGCAACGCAAAATTACCCATCAAAATCACCCGATGGGTGCTCCATGGTTGACTTCACAAAGTTTATAAGGAGCTCATATTCACTTAATAATAGAAACGCAGCAAAAACAAGACCGCCAAACAAACCGATGTTAAAACCAAGGATATTGACAATATGAAGAAACATAGCTACGAAGTTTGTGAGTATAAATCCTAGTTAGTTAATTCGTGAATTATTCACGAATTATTGAAAATCCGAATTAAACGGTCCGTTTACGAATTTTTCCTAAAGAAAGAGAATTATTCGCGAATTTTTGGGCCTACTGAATTATTCACGAATTATTCCCGAATTATTGAAAATATGAATAAAAAATTTATAATTTTTATTTTTAAATATAAATTATCTTATATTTTATATTTTATATTTTATGTTTTATACCGAACTCGTTTTTTAAGCCGAATTTTTCAACGAATTTAAAAATTAAAAGATAAACTTTATGCGTATTATATTCGTATCGAATTTTTGCCGAATCCTAATTAACTAACTATGGTATAAATAAGGGAAAACTTCAAAAACCCCCCTGTGGTTTCGTCTATTCTCACTTTAGTACCCTGTGGTTTAAAACGTATCAATTTACTCTCCTGTGGTTTTGTTTTTATTTTTTTAAAGCTTTTTTGTTAGTATTTTCTTAAATTATATACAAAAAACTTCAAATACCCACGAATATTCGCTTTAGTACCCTTTAATTTTAACTTTGTCACTGATTTAAGAAAAAAAAAATAACAAAATTGATAACAAAAAGATAAAAATGAAACCACGGGGCGAATTGATGTGTTTTAAACCACATAGTACTAAAGTGAGAAAACACGAAACCACAGGGGGGTTCTTGAAGTTTTCCCTATAAATAAAAGCAAAGGAACTGGGTCATGCGGTCACAATTTTCGCCGTGTTACCATCACAGCTAGACACCGGATGTCCCTAGCTTTTAAAATGCTTTTAAGACAAATGTTGACCTATCTAAGTGTAACCCTACCCTAGAGAGAAAGTGCAATGGTGTTTATATCATGAACCACTGTAAAAGATTTTATTATTATTATATTAATATTATAATTTAAAAACATCATTAACAGCATTGAATCGCAGGTTATCTTCTTTCGACACCGACGAGCAGGACAACTGAAGGAGCACACCACCGACAATACTTAGGGCATGTTTGATTTGTACAATTTAGATCCGAGATAGAAATTGGTTTGATTAAATCTGGCTAATTTTATTTGGTTCACAGGAATCGATTTGGGACTCCCATTCTAAATCTGAATGAAAATAATTTATTAGCTTACAAATTGATTCCGGTCTCCAAGCCCAGATTGAAGTTTCAATTCCAAGCCTATCAGCCCAACATTTTTCTATCTTATCCATCATTTTTCTTCTCTTCCCTCTTTTCTTAGCATTAAAAAAAGAGTAGGATAGGGGGATCAAAGATGGCATGACGCCCACTATCTGGAAACTGAATATTCCAATAAAAGTCAAAATTTTTCTCTGGTTAGTATTAAAAAAAAGATTGCCTACTATGGACAACCTTCTTAAAAAGGGATGGGCAGGTAACAGTGAATGCGTTATGTGTGGCACAATTCCGGAAAGTGTAGACCACTTGTTGGTGAGATGTGTGGTTAGCAAGTTCCTTTTTATTACTATCCTTGACGAGTCTTACATATGCCCCACTAGTGCGGATGTCATTTCTGTTTGGAATGAGCTGTCTGAGAGTGAGCTGCCTGGGAGGGGGCAGGCGTCTGACACTCTGATGCCTCAGATACTAGTGGCGGCCTTGTGGTGGACGTTGTGGTGCGAGAGAAATAATGTCATTTTTCGAAACCTTACTTTGAACGCTACCTCTATGGCACATCGTATTAGTGTACTGGCGAAGGAGTGGACCGAGTTTTGTAGACGTGGGTGAGATAGTTTATTTGTTTGACTGCATGCTCTTTTTAGCTCTTTTCAGGTATTTTTAGAGTTTCTCTTTCTTTAGTTTTGTCACTCTTTGAGGTCCTAGCTGCCTCACTCTTTGTAGCCAAATTCATTTGCCTAATGAATGAAGCAGGTAGCGTGCTACCTTTCTCTCAAAAAAAAAAAAAAAAAAAAAGTGGAATGCTTTTATACTCTTTTTTTTTTTTTTTTTTTTTTTTTTCGTTACCGTTCATTCACGTATATTGATAGTTTGATTAAATTTTTTTTTTTTTTAAATTGTAAACTGCAATAACGGATCGACTTTGGGAAGAAAATCTACCCGCGATTCTGGTGCCTGAAGAATGATATTTTTGTCTTTTAATATATGGGCAATTTAGTCATTTTACCTACTATATTTTTAAAATTTTTATTTTCTCTTTGTTTCCTTTTTCCCTCTCTATCTTTTCTTTCATAATTTAGCATTTCATATAAAAAAAATTTCAAATTATTTGACAATATGATCTTTTAAATTTTCTTTTCTCTTTGTTTATTTGTTTAATATTTCAAATGAGTTTAATTTTAAGAGACTATGCATTAAAATTTTAAGAAATTTTTCGCATCCGCCATCGTCCTCGTGATCGCCGTCTACAGTGGCGCCACGACGGAGCAGCGGGTCTCTTGAAAAAAGAGAGATTTAAAAAGATCCACTCTGTTGCCGCCCTTGTCGCCACCTTCGCCGCCTCCTTCATCGCCGCCGCGTTTTTTCGTTACCTTCCATGTTGTTGCTACGGGGAGCGCCACGGTAAATTTTATCTTTTTTAATTTTAATTTTAAATTTTATTTTTAAATTTTTTATTTAATTATCTTTTTTTTTTTAATTTTTTTTGGTTTAGCGATCGGAAGTTTTAATGATCGTCATACGGTGAGGAATCTCAAATTATTCCTCTATCCATAGTTTGGTTGGAGGTTAAGGGGTCGAATAATTCCTTAACCCCCATTTTATTCTCAAACACCCTCAAAAATAGGTGGGGTTAGTTAACCCCACCTCAAATGGATTATTCCGACTTAACTAATTAACCCCACCAAATCCCAACCAAACACTATTTTCTATTCATAATAACTCACTATCCTTCTTATCCCACCTACTTCAACCAAACACTATTTTTAACTATCCCCGACTAACTCTAACCCCCAACCAAACATAAAAATACTCTAACCCCACCTTAACCCTGAACTTAACACTATCTCTGGAATAACTAGTTTTTCCTTAACCCCGAACCAAACGGTAGCCTAAGGATATCAATTAAAAATTTCTTTAAATATTGTATTGTTTAATTACCAAACTAACTTTGGATAAAATAATCATTTTACCTGTTAAATATTAAAATTACTTTTTTACCCTCTATTAATCAACGGTTAAGATCTTTTTTATTTTTTATTTTTAAAAAGTATCGAATCATTTCTCTTATTTTTTTTCCTATATAAGAAGCCTATTTCCATAATAAGGTTTAAAGACAATTCCATAATTTGGTGAAACTCTTATGTATTTAATTATTGAAAAATCACTTTACTATGCGATGTTCAATCATTTTAGTTTAATTTGATAATTAACTTTACTTTTTTAATTGAAATTTATAAAATAAAAAATATTTACTCATGATAATAAATTATGTTTTTCTTTTAATCATTTTTTGATTTAGAATTCATACCAACTTTTATATATGAAAACCAATTAATTTTTAAATAATTTTAGACTATTTTTTACTTATTATCTTTTAAAATAATTTTTAATATAAATTTTGTAACTTTTAAAATTATTATTCTTATCAAGTTTCTTAACATGTGCGACGCATGTATAACAAAGTAGATCTGATCGGTTCAAAAAAAGAATAGGAAGAAGAGGTGAGTCTGGCCATTTATTATCACCTCAAAGCCGAGTGTAGGAGAGGAGGAGGGAAGAGATCAAGGAGATCTGTTGTAACGATTCAGCCCACTAGCAACAATAACTCGTTGGACCCAACCACCGACCCAAAATGCCTAAGTCCAGTTATTTTTATTAGTGTTTAAGTCTCTTATAAACCCACAATGACAATTCCATTCCCATTCGATTTGGGACTATTGGGGTGTCACATTTGTGAAGTTGGGCCATGGCGGAGATATCTTTTGCAGCGTAGCGAGGTTAGGTTGATAGTCATAGTGGGCTCCTTAGGGTTGAGTGGGTGGTTGGTTGAATAGTATAATCTACCGGGTGAAATTGATTAAATGGTAGATTTAATGGCAAAAAACTTATGAGTACAAGAGGCTCGATACTCATAAGAGTATAGTAATGACTCTCTCTCTCTCTCTCTCTCTCTCTCTCTCTCTCTCTCTCTCTCTCTCTCTCTATATATATATATATATATATATATATATATATATATATATATATATATATATATATATATATATATATATATATATATAGTCCGGCTATTATACTATTATGAGTACGATCGCCCTCGTACTCATAAGTTGTTTTTAATGATAGAGCTTTCGAATCGACGATCCACACCGTTAAACGTTATCTAGAGCATTTGAAATATCTAGAAAACAAATTTTATAATTTTTCGACATTATTTACCTTATGATCAAAAGCTCACAAAATTGACAATTTTTAACGGCCGGTATAGAATACTTGCTAGTTTAACGGTACAAAAGAATCCAAATTGGTTAAATTTTTGATAGAAAGTTCTATTCACTACCTAGATAAAGATCAATAATTCCGATCTTAAATTGAAGGATCCGATCATCCATTTTTAAGACATCGTTCGATTTTGACCGTTCATTTTATTCTCGCTTGATGGATTTTATTATTATTTCGAAAAATTACGAAATTTATTTTTTAGAAGTTTCAAATATTCTAGATCATATTTAACGGAATGGATCGTCGATTCGGAATCTCCATCATCGAAAACAACTTATGAGTACAAAGGCCCCACTACTCATAATAGTATAGTAGCCCTACTCTCTCTCTCTCTCTCTCTCTCTCTCTCTCTCTATATATATATATATATATATATATATATATATATATATATATGTTGAGCCGATTTAGCACGGCTAAGTTATACACTGGGTTTTTTGATAAACACGACAACCGAGTTGTGCACCAGGAGTACGAAAAGAGCATGAACCGCAGGAGTTATAATAACTGCAGCGGTTTCCAAAAGTAATGATCGGTCGAAGGTGGTCCACAATATCGGAGACGTGGGATGGTGGCCGATCATACTAAGACCATAAGCGATTCAAGGAGGCTTTATAAATAGGCACTCAATATCTTTGAAAAAAAGGTCTTTTCCTCCCCGAACGAAGACCACCTTATTTTCTCGCATTTTCTCACTCGCATTTACTGCTTTTTCTTAGGAGTAGCCTCTAATTTAAACTTCTGGAGTCTGTCTGCCTTCAGTGGCATCACTCCGCTCTTTGTTGTAGTTCTTAGAGTCCGTCGCCCTTTGGGCATCACTCTTGAGAGTTACGGTCCATTCCTTGTATTTCCCGTTTTTCTTATTAATATAGTCACATTTCGGCTGATCCGAGCCGATTGTTTAAGTCTTCTTCTGGCTATTCGGCTCCTCCCTTGCTTAATCTATTACTTGTGCTGACCATTCGACTCTTTCGGCCGAACCAAAGTGAGAATAGGATTTCGAACCCGATCGGTTTGATCCCTCGCCGATCGAATCGTTTGAAGATCAGAAGGGCGCATTTCTCGAGGGTCATCAATCTGAACCACTTTTCATCCCAGCACGCATCCCAAGGAAGATCAGGCATTTTCAGGGATCGGGGAGAATTTTGGAGACTAACAATTTTGGCACGCCCGGTGGGACCAAATATTTGAGGTAACATTTTATTAGTGATATTAAAATGGCTGATGATAATGCCATGAATCTCCGTAATAGAACTATTCCCAGAAATTCTGGGAATGAGCACCCTGATAATTCAGATAACGTTGTAGATCAAAGAGCAGTTTTACCTGCAGAAGGTGAAACTAGCGGTGGACAATCTAGCCAGCAAGAGCCGAATCTTGCCCAAACACTTGGGCAAATGACTCGAGTTTTGCATACGCTAGATCAGAACAGCCATGCTAGTACCGCACGACTGGACGCAGTATTAGCCGCACTCACGGCTTCAAATGAGAATATTGCCCGAATTGGGCAATTTCTAACTCGGAATGAACAACCGACGGCAGGTTTACAAGTACCTGCAATGATGCCAGTGTTGCAAAATCCAGCAGCACCGGTAGGTGTGTTACCTCAATACCAGGGGGCACCATATCAGGCAGTATATAGGCCAGCGAATAATGTCGGCCAACAGCCAGAGGTAGCATGGGGATTACCACCTCCTCCTCCATTGGCAACACATCAGCCTCAAAATGTAGGGGCTGGAGGGCAAGCTCCTAATATACAAGGAGTCAATCCCATAGCACCAAATGTTGGTCTGGCAAACAGACCAATTGGAGTCCAAGCGCCTGTTCCTCAGGTACAAGGAGTAAATAATGAAATTTATGCTCAAATAGAAGAAGCCATCCGAAATACATTCGGAGTCGGGGCAAGGCCGACAATACGGCCTGTATTTAGATCACCATATCTTGCAGTTGTAGATGTAGAACATCTTTATCCGGCAAATTGGAAAATGCCGAAATTTGACAAATTTTCAGGCGATGTGACCGAAAACACGGTTGAACATGTTGCTCGGTTCACAGCTCAGTGTAGGGAAGCCGCAGCCGATCCATTTTTAAAAATGAGATTATTTAATACTTCATTAACTAAAACGGCTTTTACGTGGTATACAAGCTTGCCAGCTAATTCCGTCCGAAATTGGGACGAGTTAGAAGGGAAGTTTCATGAACAATTTTATAGGACCGAGCCGGAACTATCAATCGTAGACTTAGCCCAGTTTAGACAAAGAACGGGAGAGTCGGTTGATGAGTATCTGAACCGATTTAAAACGGCTCGAAGCCGTTGTTTTATAAGAATGCCGCAATCCGAATTTGCGAAAACGGCATTCAACGGTATGCATTTTAAAATCAAAGATCATTTTGAAGATAAGTTTTTCCAAATCTTTTCGATTTGGGAATCCGAGTTGCTCAATATGAGCAATTTCGGAAAGGTAATAGTGAGGATCGGCCTAGATGGAGCCGAAATAAAGATTGGAATAAGGGAAAAGAGAAAAATATTTCTTTGCTTGAAGAGTCTTCGGTTCATGAAGAGCCGAATTCACCTGAAGAAATGGATGATTCGGCTGATGAAGCTGAGATTTGTGCGGCTGAGATGGTTAGAAATAATCAGCCATATAAATGTGCTTTACTGAAACCTGCTAAATCAAGCGAGGCCAAAGCACATGTATCAGCTTTCAACTACTCATTTGATGTTTCAAAAACCGATTTGATTTTTGATCGGCTGTTGAAAGATGGCCGAATTAAATTACAGGAAGGGCAAACGATTCCTCCTGTAGAAGAATTAAAACGGCGAAGATACTGTAAGTGGCATCATTCATGGAGCCACAAAACAAGCGATTGCACTGCTTTTGAAAGGTAGGTGCAAAAAGAAATCAATGAAGGACGGCTCATATTTGCCGGTCAAGAAAATAAAAATATGGAGATTGATAAAAACCCTTTTCCACCACAGGTCAACGTGGTGGATATGAAAGGAAAAGCTACCATCAATAGGCGAATTCAAGAAGAAATAGAAGAGGGTCGGCTTATCTTTGCCGACCAACAAGGTCAGAACGCAAAATCTTACAGAGACATGTTTCATTGTCATGGCAAAGTGATGGACATACGAGGTAAAGCGATCGCGACTAGAACGACGAGGATATCGCACACGCGAAAAGAAGCCTTCGGCTACGTATAAAATGCAAGGCCGAGATGACGAAAGAGATTGGGAAGTTATAGTTAATGACAAGAAGAAGAGTAAGGAATGGAAAGAGCTATTGGCTTTTCCTCAGGAATGGGATGATATTCCAGATGGAGAAGATCAGGAAAACGAAGGTTCAGAAGAAGCCTCTAATGACACGTAACCGGAAGGAGATCCGGTTCAAGGTAAACAAGGTACGATGATGCAAAATATTCTCGCGTAATTATTACAAATGATACATGATGAACGACGAGTCGATGGAATCGTCGGGAGAGACCGTTCGGCTCTAAGCAACGATTTCTGGTACCGGCCACAATGGCAATACCAAGCCGTGCCGAGACTCGGAACCTGAGTTTGAAGGAATGACCGAAGGTGATATTGAGTTCCTCGGTCGAAGATTGGTAAATGAACTCGGTATCCAGCCGTGGCCGAGACCTTGGGAGAGAAGAGAGATATTGAAAAAGCATTTGAGAATGGTGGAAATACCTATCAACGAAGCAATTAGTAATAGGATGATCAAGGTATCAGCGGACGTGCCAATTGACAAATGGCACGAGGTAGAGGTAAAACCATCGGCTAGATGGCAAGGGCCGATGTTGACTAAAACACAAAAGCGTCGACAGCAGAGGATGCAAGCCGAATCTAAGCAACATTATGAAGAGGCGAAAGGAATGAGATTCAATGTGTGGAGACGTCCTGATGACCATCCACAATATCCTATTCGCCCAATGCATAATGATAATGAGGCAGGAGGGTCAAAATCTGCCTCGTGGTTGAAATCAAAAGTAGAGCGGCCAATTGAGGCCGAAACTGAAGAGAAGCTGACCAGAAGAGAGTTGGAAGACAAGATAGCTTCTTTGGAAACGATCATTAAAAGGGAAAGATGGCCTCCTAAGGAAAGAGAGGTCCGAATGGAGACCGATTCTTCAGTCGAATCGGCCAAGGAGTCAGAAGAGAAAAAGCAAAAGCTTAAAGATAAATCGGCTGAGGAATCAATGGCCGATGTGAATATGGTGTATACTTTACCGCAATCATTTAAAGCGGAGCTTATTGAATATGAAGATTTCAAAGAGTAAGAAGAAATCGGGATTAAAGTAGCCCAATTACAGTTGGAAGACGTGCGATCAGCCGATGCGGTGGTATTTGAAAAACCATCGGCTATGCAGATTAGATTTATAAGGCCATTATTTATCCAGGCTTTGAGCGAGGGTCGGCCGGTAGGTCGAGTCATGGTAGACGGGGGAGCAATGGTCAACGTGATGCCCACTTCGTTTTTCAAGAAATTAGGCAAGGATGAGGATGAGTTGAAGCCTACAGACTCCATCATGACTGATTTCACTGGGAACGGTCAACAGGCTAGAGGAGTGCTTACCACCGAAATAACGGTGGGGTCTAAGAAGCTGAAAACTGTATTTTTTGTAGTGGATGCGGATAGTCATTATAATCTTCTACTCGGACGTGATTGGATACACGCAAACGAGTGCGTCCCCTCGACACTTCATGGAAAGTTGTTCCAATGGATTGGAGATAAAGTCGAAGAAATTCGGGCTGAGGGGCGGCCTCATATGATAGAAGTGAATGTAGAAGAAATCGGCCATGTCAGTTGGGCCGATGCTGATCCTGATCAAATTTCTTTTGTTAAAGTAACGGAAGAAGGTGTCCAACTAATTCTCTCTAAAGATATGGGAGCCATGGTGGCAGCTGAAGAGCCACCAAAATGGTTGAAATGGAATTACCAAGGACAAGAATAGAGGCTTTTAATAAGCCTCAAGAAAAGCCGATCGAAAGGGTCGGTTGTGAGGAAAATTATTTGTTAAGGCCGATCTTTACATTGAGTAATTCGGTTCGAGCAGTGAAAACGATGTAATTGATTTGGCTGGTTTAGCCGAAGTTAAGGAAAAATTAAATTCGGCCAATGAGGCCGATAAGATAATGAACAGGCGTAAGTTGAAAGAATCGCCCATCAAAGTCGGTGAGAAGAAGTTGGAAGCTCAGGATTCACTCATAGAAGTGAATCTTGGATATGGAGAAGAAAGAAGACCGACTTATATAAGTGCGAAACTTTCGGTTCAGCGGCAGGAAGAATTGAAGGAATTGCTGAAAGAGTATAAAGATTGTTTCTCTGGGAGTTATGAGGAGATCAGGGTTTAAATCGGATTGTAGAACATAGGTTACCTATTAAAAAGGGTTTTAGGCCTTTTAAGCGGTAATTTCGTAGATTTGAGCCGAGTATTGTACTTGATTAAGAATGAAATAGAAAATCTTTTAAAGGCCGGATTTATTAGAGCGGCCCGATATGCCGATTGGGTATCTAATATTGTTCTGCGCAAAAGAATGGCAAATTAAGGATTTGTATTGATTTTAGGAATCTGAATTTAGCTACGCCTAAAGATGAATATCCAATGCCGATAGCTGACATGTTAGTAGATTCAGCTGCTGGTAATGAGATATTATCTCTTATGGACGGTCATGCTGGTTATAATCAAATTTTTATTGCTGAAGAAGATGTAGCTAAGACGGCGTTTAGATGCCCTGGTTCAATCGGAACTTTTGAATGGGTAGTCATGCCGTTTGGTTTGAAAAATGCTGGAGCTACATACCAGAGAGCAATGAATTTTATTTTTCATGATCTAATTGGTGAAATGTTAGAAGTATATATTGATGACATAGTGGTAAAGTCCAAGTCGCAAGTTGAGCATTGGATTGACTTAAAACTGGCCTTTGAGAGAATGAGAAAGTATAATCTGAAGATGAATCCTTTGAAATATGCTTTCGGAGTCTCGGCAGGAAATTTCCTGGGGTTTCTAGTACATGAGAAAGGGATTGAAATTGATAAAAATAAGGCGAAAGCGATACTAGAGTTACCACCACCTGAAGCAAAAGAGAATTACAAAGCTTGTTGGGGAAAATCAACTATCTTCGACGGTTTATATCTAACTTGGCGGAAAAATAGGGATTTTAACTCAATTACTACGGCTCAAAGATAAAGAAGTATTTATATGGACAAATGAACAGCAAGAGGCGTTTGAAAATATAAAAAGATATTTATCAAATTCTCCAGTATTAGTGCCGCCAAAAAGGAATCAGCCGATGAAATTATACATATCGGCTGCTGAGGAAAATTTAGGATGTTTGTTGGCCCAGGAAAATGAAGAAAAAGAAGAACAAGCCATATTTTATTTAAGCCGACGTCTCCTGGACACAGAGAAACGATATTCGGCCATTGAAAAGTTATGCCTGGCTTTATACTATTCATGTACAAAATTGAGATATTATATTCTACCAATTGATGTGTCGGTGATATGTAAGACCGATTTGATAAAATATATGTTATCTAAGCCAGTAATACGAGGACGAATAGAAAAATGGATTTTGGCACAATCCGAATTTTCCCTGACATATGTCCCAGCAAAAGCCGTGAAGGGACAAGCCATAGCAGATTTTTTGGCTGATCATCCATGTGTGGAAGTGGAGGATTCGACACAAAGTATGATTGGGTGTCAGTACTGGATACTTCACTTTGATGGTTCAAGAACAGCTGAATCAGCAGGCGCTGGGATAGTGATACAATCGCCTGAAGGGTATGTGTGCAAATTTGCTTTTGAGTTAGATTTCAGTTGTTCTAATAATCAAGCTGAATATGAAGCTTTGATAATTGGACTTGAAATTTTGCAAGAATTAAAAGTGAAATCAGTTAAAGTCATCGGTGATTCACAGTTAGTGATCAAACAAGTTATGGGGGAATACCGATGTGAAAATCCGATTTTACAAAATTATTTAAGGAAAACATTGGAGCTGTTATGTAGCTTCGGAGACGCTGAGTTTGAGCATATGAGTAGACAAGAGAATGAAGGAGCAAATAAATTAGCCCAGTCGGCTTCTGGATATAGAGAGCCGAAATTACAATCAGTTGGAATTCAAAGAAGGTTATTGCCTTCGGTTCATGTACGAGAGTCAATAATAGCCCCGATAAACGTACAAGAGGATTGGAGAAAAGATTTGATTGAGTACTTAGAAAATCCAGATAAAGGGGCAAGTCATATGGTTAAAAGAAAAGCGGTCGGTTACTGTTTGCTGGATGGACGGCTTTACAAAAGAACAGCCGAAGAAATACTATTGAAATGTTTAGGACCGGAAGAGGCCTTATTGATAATGGGAGAAGTACATGAGGGTATATGCGGAACACACTTAGTAGGAAAAAAATTGAGATGGACAATTCGGCAGTTAGGGTATTATTGGCCAACTATGTATCAGGAGTGCATAGATTATGCCAAAGGCTGCCAAGATTGCCAATTTCATAGTTCGATACAAAGAGTTCCAGCATCCGAAATGCATGCCATAATAAAACCTTGGCCATTTCGAGGATGGGCAATGGATTTGATTAGAAATACACCAATTCATTCATCTCATAAATTTCTAATAGTAGCTGTGGATTATTTCACTAAGTGGGTAGAGGCGAGACCGACTCGGTTGATTACCCAAAAAGAAATGATTGATTTTGTTGAGGATAATGTAATACATCGTTTTGGAATTCCCGAGACTATTACAACCGATCAAGGGACAATGTTCACAGGTGGACAATTTGTTCGGTTCATTGAGTCTCGAAATATCAGATTACTTCATTCGTCTCCTTATTATGCTCAAGCAAACGGACAAGTAGAGGCAATGAATAAAATTATCATTAATTTAATGAAGAAGCACATCGGAAGATATCCGAAAAAATGGCATGAAAAGCTCACCGAAGTATTATGGGCGTGTCGTACTTCGGTAAAAACGGCAACAAGGATGACACCTTTTCAGTTAGTATATGGTCACGAGGCCGTAATTCCAGCCGAAATAACGGTTCCTTCTTTGAGAACAGAAAAACAAGGAGAACTTTCGGCTGAAGAGTATAGCAAGTTAATGGAAGAAAATATAGAAAAGTTGAATGAAACTCGGCTGATAGCTCTAAATAACATACAGGCGTATCAAAGCCGAGTGTGTAGTGCATATAATAAAAGAGTTAGAGCCAAATCATTTGCAGTTGGTGACCTAGTGCTTCGGTTAATATTTCCTATCGGTCAGAAAGATCGAACATATGGAAAATGGTCCCCAAATTGGGAAGGACCATTTCAAATTAACCGAATAGTAAAAGGAAATGCTTATTATCTCAAGAATATAAATGGGATAGAGAAGGAAAATGAGAAGGCAATCAATGGGAAATATTTAAAGAAGTATTATCCATCCATATGGGAAAACAGTCCGAGTTAGCATATTACAAGCCGAATTAAGACAAAAATTCTTTAATTTGATTCCATTCGGCCATCGATTGGCTTTGAGCACTTTCAATAACTTTCTTCTTTCGCTTCATCAATGGATGTATCCGGTATAATTGGGAAAGTTGATCCGAAGCTCTATTCCTTCATTTCTTTTCGTCTTCAATTGGTCTTGAAGAAGAAGTCCGTCGTAAGTGCGGGCTAAGGCCATTTCAATTTGTGGTCAATTCTTCTTTCGAGTTAATATTCGTTTTTGCAAGGTCGATTCTTGATCGGCCAAAGATTTATCTTCACTACTTACTTGATAGGAGTTGTCACTGGAATCTTCTTTTTAATGTGATCAACACGATCAAAATGTTGATGTAAAGACAGAAATTCGGCATGCAAAGATTGGTGCCGAGATAAAAAAGAGGAAAGATGAGATGAAAGAGTTTCTATGAAACATAGATTAATAGGGGAGATACCTGATTGATCGATTAAATTACTTAAAAGAGCACTTAACCGATCAGATTGTTCTTGATGCTGGGCTAAATAAGGAAGGCCAAGAGAGTATAATTGGAGACATTCATCCAGATTTTGTTGAGTTTCTGACGACATCGTAGTCGCTGGATCATCTCCATTATTCGAGCCTGGACTGGAGGCTAATAATAAATTAAGAGTCGTGGATAAAGGATCGTCTGAAGATGAAGAGATAGGAGGATAGACGTCCGGTTGCACATCCTGAAGGTCTTCTAACAGAGGTGCATTTGGATTTGTTTCCACTTCTGGTGAAGGTGGAGGTAATGGTTTCTTGACCTCTTGATTTCTTTTGCTGTGAATTTCACGATGAGTTCTTTTTTCGATCTGTGCCAAGGAAAGAAACGGTTCGAGTCATTATAAATCAATCGTTTAAAAGCGAGTGAATGAGTGTTTGGTTAGACATACCTCAACCTCGGTAGAATCAATCGGCTTATCAGGAGTAGGATTCGGCTCCAAAATATTAGCCGATTCGTCCATATCAACTGAAGAAATATTTTCTGAGATAGCAATTGGAAGAGAAGGCGCAGTCGACTGTTTTTCAACTACATCTGGCCGAGGTCTCTTTGCCAAAGATTTACGCCTTTTCGAAGGCGGCAAAGATGTACTTTGAGTCAGTTCAGTCGGCCGTTTTTCTGAAGCTGGGGTCGATAAGGAAGTCTGGATCGACTGATTATCAAAAGGAAGTATTTTAGATAAAGAAATGTTAAGTGCATGAAAAATATAAAGATTTGAATGAAGCAAATTACAGGGGAAGAAGGCAATGGTTTAGAGGTCTCTTCTGATGAATCAGTTGATAATGATGGAGCAGGAGTTGAGCGGGTAATGTGATCCGAGATACCGCCATACTGATGAATATAAAACAAGAAAATTGTTTAAGTCTAAAAAAAAAAAAAAAAAAAAAAAAAAAAAACACAAAGAAAAGAAAGTTTACAGGCCAAGAATATACCGTAAGGAAGAATAATTTGGCGGTATGTTTGCATAGAGGATCGATTGAAAATTGTTTGAGCAAAGCTCTCCCAATTGATGGTAAAGCGGTAAGCTATCACTCCCATGGGATTCGGCCTGAAGCTTACTAATTTAAAAAATCGCCGAAGACGATTTTCCTTAGCCGAAATAGCATCAATGTCAGCTATACTCTTGCTCGGGGGTCGATTAAAGGCAGTATTGGATGTGAAGAATTTGGCAGGAGCAGGAGTTGCTTGGGCAAGCCCAAATTGGCGCGCCGCAAAATGAGGGGAATAAACTTCAGTGCTCGGTATTAGCTTTGAGCGCGACTTTAATCCAATATGCAGGTCTCGAGGGGCCAAAAAGGAATACCAACCCTCTCAAGATATTCTCGACGAGAGGAAGCTAATTCGTTTTGAATAGCTTCATATCGAGCCAAAAACCAAGACGGACCGGTGACACGGTCATTAAATGGATTCCAGTTGATAATAGTATGAGGTGGACATTCATAGAATGTTTTAAAATCAAGAAAAATCGTAAAGTTGACCTGGGGTAAGCGGCTCAGGACGGCCAAGTGCCAATCCATAAGAATCAAAATGAGCAGCCGAGCTTACATCTAGAGGGGCCCCACACAGAACAGGAAAGTAAATTCGTAAAAACATTTGCAAAAACCAGAAAACGCCACAGCCTGAACTGATGGCGATACCACTGCTAGAGGGTGATGATTTGAGAGAATCAAGAATTTCTCTATAAACAAAAGCAAGGAAATAAGGTCCAAGAGCTAATTTATCGCCGTTGACTAAACCAACGGCGATGGGAACAAAATCTCGGTTAATTTTTTGTGATCGAGTACAGAAGAGATTGTGACACAACCAGTATAGCAAAAAAGCAATATGTTCTCTCCTGGTAACAGGAGCAGATGCTTCACCAGCAAATCGTCGAAGAAATTTAGAATAGGCCAAATCCGCAAGGTCAAGATGATTTTCAAAGTCGGATATACCATCGGGATTGTAGGCCATAGAGAGAGTAATGCCATGGGGCCTTAAGCCGATGATGCCTGCGACATCTAGAAGAGTTGGAGTTAGAGGGCCCCCTCGGAAAAGAAAAACATTAGAAACATGGGACCAGAAACAAAGAGCAGAGGCCAAGAGGAGGTTATCGGCAAGAGGAGGTTATCGGCAAGAGGAGGTTTTCTAGAAAGCTGAATAGCTTCATATATACCTACTTCTCGCCAAACTTCACCGTAGGCAGCTTCTACTCTATCTAGCCATGATAAATAGGCATCGGAAACAGTCGGCCAAGTTCGAAGGCTTCTACCAGTGGAGGTTGAAGAAAGCCAAGAATGTAGGTCGATTGAATCACAAGTGGAGACCATCACTAGAGTAAGGAAATCATCAATGGGTGCATCTCCAAGAAAAGAGGGACCCAAAACAAATCTAGTTTTATCACCAAAAGATATGGACGAAGAATATTATAGTCCAACAAAGGACGAGCTCAAGAAAGACGGAATTTTGGCCATCATCGGAAGCAGAAATAAAGAGGTAGAAAGAAAGATGAGGTAAAATTGGCCGATGGAGAAGGTAAACAAAGAAAGGATTTGGTAAGAATAGAAGTATACGACGGAGAAGACGAAATCAGAAGGTTAAAAGCTTGGGTAAGAAGGAAAAGAAACTGTCCTGTCGTTTCGTCACAACGATACGGTTTTCGAAATGCACTTTGATGATGAATAGACGGCGGCAATTAAGAGGATGCAATCAATGCCGCACATAAGACAAAATCCTAAAGTAAATCAAGACCATCAATGAGAAAAAGAACGGTCAAGATTGAAATCGTACTCTAGGGCTTTGAATCCAGTGCAATTCGCTGACGCAGAATATGTGAGATTGATTGGATCGGGTCGGGAGATATGTATCGGGTCACACTTTTGTAAAGTTGGGAGAGGAATTTGAACCGAAAAGGTTCAAGCGAGAAATAGAATGATTACCCGAGAAAAGGAGAACAAAAAACCGCCAGCTACCGAAGCGATTCTCCGGAAGCTGCCGAGGGGGCAATTGTTGAGCCGATTTAGCACGGCTAAGTTATACACTGGGTTTTTTGATAAACACGACAACCGAGTTGTGCACCAGGAGTACGAAAAGAGCATGAACCGCAGGAGTTATAATAACTGCAGGCGGTTTCCAAAGTAGTAACTGATCGGTCGAAGGTGGTCCACAATATCGTGAGACGTGGGATGGTGGCCGATCATACTAAGCCCATAACTGATTCAAGGAGGCTTTATAAATAGGCACTCAATATACTGAAAAAAGGTCTTTTCCTCCCCTGCGAACAGAAGACCACCTTATTTTCTCGCATTTTCTTACTCGCACTTACTGCTTTTTCTTAGGAGTAGCCTCTAATTTAAACTTCTGGAGTCTGTCTGCCTTCAGTGGCATCACTCCGCTCTTTGTTGTAGTTCTTAGAGTCTGTCTGCCCTTTGGGCATCACTCTTGAGAGTTACGGTCCATTCCTTATATTTCCCCGTTTTTCTTATTAATATAGTCACATTTCGGCTGATCCGAGCCGATTGTTTAAGTCTTCTTCTGGCTATTCGGCTCCTCCCTTGCTTAATCTATTACTTGTGCTGACCATTCGACTCTTTCGGCCGAACCAAAGTGAGAATAGGATTTCGAACCCGATCGGTTTGATCCCTCGCCGATCGAATCGTTTGAAGATCAGAAGGGCGCATTTCTCGAGGGTCATCAATCTGAACCACTTTTCATCCCAGCACGCATCCCAAGGAAGATCAGGCATTTTCAGGGATCGGGGAGAATTTTGGAGACTAACAATATATATATATATATATATATATATATATATATATATATATATATGAGTTGAGCTAGAATACTCTTAAGAATACCGAGCCCATTTTACTCTCGAGTTGTTTTCGATGATAGAGCTTTCAAATTGACGATCGGCTCCGTTAAATATGATCTAAACCATTTAAACTACCTAGAAATCAAATTTCACGCACTTTCGATATTGTTCTTGTATCCATCTAGTGAACAGAAAATGAATGGTTGAAAATAAATATTCTTTAAAAAATGATGATAGGAGTCTTGTAATCAAGATCGAGAGTATAGATCTTGTTTTAAATAGTTTAAAGAATTTTCTAACAAAAATTCAATTGATTTGGATATCTTTACACCGTTAAACGAGAAAACGTCTCTTATCCACCATTAAAATTACAAATTTTGAAACCCTTTGATCATTAGGCAAATGATGTCGAAAATATTTGAAATTTGATTTCTAAACACTTTAAGTGGTATAGATCATGTTCAACGGAGCCGATCATCAATTTGGAAGCTCTATCATCGAAAACAACTCGAGAGTAAAATGGGCTCGGTACTTTCAAGAGTATTCTAGCTCAACTATATATATATATATATATATATATATATATATATATAGAGAGAGAGAGAGAGAGAGAGTTTTACTAGAATACTATCGGTAGTAAACGAGCCATTTTACTACTGATTTGTTTTCGATGATAGAGCTTCCAAATTGACGATCGGCTCCGTTGAACATGATCTATACCATTTGAAGTGTTTAGAAATCAAATTTCAAATCTTTTCGACATCATTTGCCTAATGATCAAAGGGTTTCAAAATTTGTAATTTTAATGAGCGATAAGAGGCGTTTTCTCGTTTAACTGTAAAGATATCCAAATCAATTGAATTTTTGTTAAAAAATTCTTTAAACTATTTAAAACAAGATCTATACTCTTGATCTTGATTACAAGGCTCCTATCATCATTTTTTAAAGAGTATTCATTTTTAGCCATTCAATTTTCTGTTCACTTGATGGATAAAAGAACAATATCGAAAATGCGTGAAATTTGATTTCTAGGTAGTTTAAATGGTTTAGATCATATTTAACTGCGATCGTCAATTTGGAAGCTCTATCATCGAAAACAAATCGGTAGTAAAACGGCTTTCGTAGTTGGAAGCTCTATCATCGAAAACAAATCGGTAGTAAAACTACTGCTTTACTACCGATAGTATTCTAGTTCAACTCTCTCTCTCTCTCTCTCTCTCTCTCTCTCTCTCTCTCTCTCTATATATATATATATATATATATATATATATATATATATATATATATATATATATATAGGCTACTATGCTATTAATAACACCAAGTCATTGGTGCTACCAAGTTTTTGGCGTTGGATTGAGAGATGTGCGGTTAGGATGATGTAGCCACTACGGTTAAGTGGGTGGTTGGTTGAATAGTATGATATATGAGATGAAAATCATCAAAGGGGTGGATCTAACGGTGGAAAACTTGGTAGCACGTAAATCTCTATGCTATTGATAGCATAGCATAGACTATATATATATATATATATATATATATATATATATATATATATATATATATATATAGAATTGAGCTCCTATGTTTTTAAAAGTACCAAGTCATTGGTGCTTGTAAGTTTTTAGCCCTTGGATCGAGAGATGTGCGGTTAGGATGATATGGCCCCTTGGGTTAAGTTTCCAGGTTGGTTGAATAATATAATCTAACGGATGAAAATGATCAAAGGTGTAGATCTAACGGTAAAAATTCACAAGCACAAATGCTTGATGCTTTTATAAGACTCTATATATATATATATATATATATATATATATATATATATATATATATATATATATATATAATAGAATAGGACTAAACATTCTTAACTCTAAGGGCGTGTTTGGTTCGAGTTATCCTGGCAGGATTACAGCTAATCCTGCCAGGATTACTATGTTTGATTCATCCACTATGTAATCTACTCGTTAATGTAGCATTACAAATCGAGCAGGATTACACCGAAAATATTAACGGGAGGGAGGTCGTGTATCTTGTATTACTAAAATCCGGTAATACTACTTACTATGTAAAATGACAATTTTACCCTCCAACAACCCGAAACCCGATTAACAGTATTAATTTCATGTCTCTCTCTCTCCTTCTCCCTTCTCTCCCGCTCCTTCTCCCTTCTCTCCCGCACGCCTCTTTCTCTCTCTCTGCACGCCTCTTTCTCTTTCTATCTCTTTCTCTCTCGTACGAACATATCATCTTCTATTGCATCGTCCTTCCAGATAATCATCATGATCTCCTTCCCTCTATTTGCCATTTCCGCATACATATTTAATCACTTTTTCTCTCTCACTACCAACACATTATTTTCGAACTGAAGTTAGATATGATTTGGAGTTATTTTTTTTTCTTTTTCCGTCGATATAAGGAGTGTTCAAAGAAACTTCGTCAAATAATATTTAAATGACTACAACAAGGGCAATTTTGAAAAAACAATACTTTTATATCAGGA
Source organism: Aechmea fasciata (assembly GCA_025177825.1). NCBI lineage: Eukaryota > Viridiplantae > Streptophyta > Magnoliopsida > Poales > Bromeliaceae > Aechmea > Aechmea fasciata. The sequence continues at coordinate 14,747,979 of CM045923.1, forward strand.
TTACTAAATTTTATAAACTGAACCAAACATAATAATGTTATAAATACTGCAATCCAGTATTACATTACTGCATTAAACCAAACGCGCTAATGTAGCATCAGTAGTAATCTCACGTCGAAATCCAAGATACCTGGATATGTCGAGATATTCTGTAATTTTACATAACTCGAACCAAACGCGCCCTAAAGAGTAGTAGCTTGGTTGTTAGAGATTCGATTCGAGCTCGAGCAGCGCATTTTGTAATTTTGATGCAAGCCGACCAAACCTAAGCTCGCTCAAGCTTGGCTCATTTATATCTCTACCCATATGTTTCGATTATTACTATAATTTTCCTAGCATTTGAAATAATTATATATAGAATATAATATGACTAAACTTTTTAACTCGGTTGTAATATTTTGGATGATGGTTAGGCTTAAGAGGTTAAGAGTATTAAGCATGTTAAAACTAAAATAGTTCTAAACTGAGTGACTTTCCTTGAGAGCGGGGCGCCACAATTACTTGGCTTGATTAGCTAGCTCAGTTTAGAATTAACTGGAACATTGTAAGTTGACTTACACAAGTGTTATGCATCTCCAAATTTACACATACATGGATTGGCCTCTTTTGTCCTTCATTCTATCTTAGTATCAAATAAATCTTTTTAAATTTAAGGGAAAACTTCAAAAAAAAACCCCTGTGGTTTCATGCATTCTCACTTTAGTACTCTGTGCTTTAAAACGTATCTATTTGTCCTCCCGTGGTTTCGTTTTTTTTTTTTTTTTTTTTTTTATTTTATTATTTTTTTTTTAAATCAGTGACAAAGTTAAAATTAAAAGGTACTAAAGTAAATATTAAATAAACATAGATGGATATTTGAAGTTTTTTGTATATAATTTAACGAAATATTAACGAAAAAACTTTCGAAAAGATAAAAACGAAACCACAATGGGGCAAATTGATACGTTTTAAACCACGAGGTACTAAAGTGAGAATGCATGAAACCACATGGGGGGTTTTTGAAGTTTTTCCTAAATTTAAATAGAAAGAAAAGTAAAACAAAATACAATTAATGAATGGTAGATTTAAAATACATGACTCACCGACCAATGAATAACAGAAGTAAATGAAGTTTGATGGTTAAGACTACCAAGTTCGAATCCTAGTTGATTCACATTTCTAGCTTCATTTATTTTTAAATAAAATAAAAACGTCATGCATTAAGCATCTATCTCTCTCAAAAAAAAAAAAAAAACATGACAAGCAGTTGCGCTCATCTTGTTGATAAAAGTCAAGCATCCATATGTTTGGCATGTTATATGAAGTTGGCAACCTTCATAAAGCCAGTGAAATAAATCGATCCCAATTCGGCCCAACTATTTTGACGGAGTGGAATGCGTCCAGCGCTCCCACTTCCGCACACTAGGTCCGCCCTTTGATTTGGAGATATTGAATATTAGGATAATTTTTTAGGGCTAATTTAATACAGATCTCTACAAATATAGTGAATTATAAATATATTTTTGTAAAGTTCTACTTTTATATGATGTTTCTATAACCGTCCTGATGTTTTTAAAATATGTCGCTGTCGTTATGATCCATTAGAAAAAAATAGTTAACCATAAATAAAATACTTAATTCTAGTTAATTAATAAGGTAAATTGGCCTTTCACTCCTCTTTAATTAAAAATTTGGACTTTTGGAGGGACATATTTGTGATGGCAAAAAAGTCATTTTACTTATAAAATAGACAGTGTTTTAACGATAATAAACCAAATGAATATATTTGAAAATATTAGAACTTTTGCAGGAACAACATATGAAAGTTGAATTTTGTAGGAATATATTTGCAATTAGGCCAATTTGCATAAAAAATTCATAAATTTTGGGCTTTTGCAAAACTGGACCGTTTTTTACGATTTTGTAGATTCGGTCCGAATTTTCAGCAAAATAACATAAATACCCTCATGTTCTCACCCTCGCCCTCGCCCTTGCCTTTGTCTACGCACCCCCCCTCTTCCCCTGTCTTCCTTGCCTCCGACCCAGTCGAGGTTGCGCCGTGACTATTTTTTTTCTTTTTCTCTCTCTCTCTCTGACTTTCTTCCACAGTCTACGACGGCAACACCTCTCTCGCCCTCTCTCGTCCTTCCCCGCCCTTCTCGTCCTCTCCCTCTCCCTCCTCCTCTGCCGACGCCGTGGAGGTCGCTGCTGCGCTGCAGTCTCGGAGCGGGGGGTTCTTCGTGGCGTTGTCGCCGGTGTCGTGGCCGTTGGCACAAAGGGGTGACAAAAAAAAATTATAGAAGAAGGGAAAAAAATAAAGATAGAAAAACACTGAAAAAGAAAGATGAAAATGAAATTATACCATTATTGCAGCCTTTGGAAGATATTTACACTCTTTGTAAGATATTACACTCTTTCTCCTCGTATTTCACTCTTTCAGATGTAAACTGTATCCTCTTGTTACCATATTTTTTCTCTTAACTGCACCATTTAAGAGGAAAAATAGTGTAACAAAAGGAGAAATAGTGCAACAAGAGGAAAAACAGTATAAATATCTCTTGAAGGGGTGCAGTTTATATCTCAAAGAGTGCAAGAAGATGAGAAACAGTGTAAATATCTCTCAAAGAGTGCAACTTTCGTTTAAAGAGTGTAACTTTTATCTTAAAGGATGCAATTAAATCTGAAAGAGTGCAATAAGAGAAGAAATATTATAAATATCTTCCAAAAAGTGCATTTTTCATTTAAAGAGTGTAATTTTCATCTTAACGGGTGCAGTTTACATCCTAAGTAGTGCAACTTATGTCTATAATAGTACAGCATTCTTTTAAAACAGTGTAATTTTATTTTAACTGTGCAATTTCATCTTCATCCTTTTTTTTCTATAATTTTCTATCTTTATTTTTTTTTCTTCCTTCTTCTATAATTTTGACGATTTTGGTAAGCATTAACCTATCTCGAACGCTCGTTCAACACTGGCTAGAAGTCGATAGGAGCAACCCCGCACTAGCTCGACCTTCAACGGGCTCAACCGAAATCAACCACGGTGCACGCGCAACCCTCCAAAGCTCCGAGGAACGAAATGAGGTCGACCCTCAAGTTCTCAATGAACGGGTATACAAGCTAGAGAGAGAGAGAGAAAAAGAAAAAGTTAACGATGTTCTTCAAGCTCCCAGAACCTATATACACGCTGGGGTCGGTTGGAAATATTATCACAGCAAAATGACCAAAAGATCCCTTATCAACTCAAATCTAGCAGATCATCCAGTACCCGCTCAACCGCACACTGCGCAACGTACAGTCTGCAGATTAACCCGATGCAAGATCTGATACTCGGTGCCAATACCGGTACTCACCAACAGATACCGATACTCAACACCAAACAGCACAAACCCGAGAGCAACAACTCAAGTAATCCCTCTGGGGTACCGGTACACCTCTAAAGTACCAGTACTCAACACTCGAAATCCTGCTTTTGCAGATTTCAGTGTTCGAACTCCAACTCTCACAGCTCTTAGTCCGTTTTCGCGTCTATTTCACATCAAAACCCCTCTGACTCGTCCCGATACTCTACAAATGTATTGACAAGTCACTAATGCGGCTGTCAGTCCGATAACTAAACCCTAGTGACACTACAAAAAAAGTCTTTCCATTTCAGCATGTTAAATTATATGAAAAATAAAAATATTATTTAAAAATTTTATAAAAGTAATCATACAAAACGAGCCCTTAAAGTTTGTATTGAAAGAGCCATCAAATAATTTAAATCAAATAAATTAAAAATTTTGATATTAAAAATAAAATTTTAAAGAGTTGGGTGGTCAATCAAAATAGTCTATGGTTCAGATAATTTTACATATTCTTATTAAAAATAAAGAAAAGTGATTCATAATAAGTATGACCCAGAGGCTCTTGCTTATATCCCTCTAACTACTATTCAATTTTTAAAATTTACTTTTTTATTTTAAAATACCCTTCTAAACTCCAAATTTTATCAGTATTTGCTATCGTTTGGTTCGGGTATAAGTAAGAACTAGCTATTACAAGGATAGGTACAAATATGAGGATAAGAAAAATAGTGTTTCGATGAAAATTGGGTTGTTCCCGAGAATAAAAAAAATATTAGGTAGTTTTATATAAAAAATGAAGGTGTTGGTGGGGATAACCGAGAACTACTATTCTCGGATAAAAAATTAGCATTTGGGTATAAAGGGGGGATAAGGGCCTATTCCTATCCCTATCACCTAACCAAACAGTGCAATAGGTATAGAATTTTAGAAATTTTTTAAGAAATTTTTAAAATTAATATGAATATTTTGGTCAACCAGGGACGAATAGGAAATTTTCAAAATTTTGAAGTATATATTAGATATTATCCCATGTAAACTCGGCGTTTCCATCGTTCCTCAGAATCAAAGCTTCTAATCGATTCCATCCAACGGCCGATAATTCTCCCATGACTCCTCGCGATCAAATCAACGGCTACCAACCTTCACAATGAAGCAACTGAAAAAAATAAAATAAAATAAAATAAATAAATAAATTCCCACACCCCACCCAAATACGTGTTTAAATATAAAAAAAAAAATCAAATGCATCGAAGAAGCAAGAATTTAGAAACCCCAACATTTTATTACTAGAGAGAGAAAGAGAGAGAGAGAGAGAGTAACGCGCGATCTCCTCGTCGTCGTTGTGGTGGTGTTGTTGTGGCGATCCCATCGCCTCGTAGATCTCCTCTTCTTCGTCGTCTCCGACGCGCCAGATCCGACGCCGGATCCCGAGGTCAGCGACCTCCCCCTACCCGATCTCAGATCCGTGCTTGATCCCTAACCCTAAGCCTCGATGCCGTGATTTTTCGCTGATTTTTGCGGATTTTTTTGTTTTTTGGTACGATCTTCGATCCGTTTCGATTTCGTAGGGTTTGTTGTAGTCGCCAGCGTGGGAGGAGGGTGACGGAGGAGGAGGAGGAGGAGGGGAGGAGATGTTGACGAAGTTCGAGACGAAGAGCAACCGGGTGAAGGGGCTCAGCTTCCACAGCAAGCGGCCGTGGATCCTCGCGAGCCTCCACAGCGGCGTGATCCAGCTATGGGACTACCGGATGGGAACCCTAATCGATCGCTTCGACGAGCACGACGGGCCCGTGCGCGGCGTCCATTTCCACAAGATGCAGCCCCTCTTCGTCTCTGGAGGTGACGCCGCCGCAATCCTATTCCTGTTGTTGTCATGAAAATTTGCACTTTGGTCTGTTTTAGTTGATGAATTTCCGTGTTAGATCTGGGAGGATTTAGGTTATCTGTTCTGATCTAGGGCAGATTCATGAATTCTATATTAAATTTAATCGAAATAGGTTCAATTCTCATCTTAGTTACTATTGTAATGGGATCTGATTTGGCTTCACTTCAAGTTTTGGTATGATTTGATTGTCTATTGGTGATATTTGGGTCTAGCAGGAATGGTTTAAAGCAATATGTTTAATTTTCATACCATTGAGAATGTGCTTCTTGGGAAGATAATTATGCTGAATGGTTTAGTACTCATCTTATTTGCTGTTGTTTATTGGATCTGATTTGGCTTCCCATTTTTGAGAAAAATTGGATTTTTTTCTATGGTTTATGTTCATAGTTCTTCTTTAATATTGAGCATGAATGGCTTAAATCAATTTGTTAAATTTATGTGGTTTCAACTTTCAAGGATGCACTATTTGTGACGGTAACTATTATGCTATCATATAGCAATAGTCGACCAGGTGATCAAGTTCTGGAAAACAGCAGTTTTGTGAATTTTAGTAAACTGCTAGTCATCTATTATTGTTAATGGGATCTTCTATAGTTATCTTGTCTACCATTGTTAATGAAATCTTGTTTCATTTCCCCAACTTTAAGCCAAATTTGATATCGTGATTGTTGATGGTTTACGAGTTGCATAAAGGAATTCCCTTTATATATATATATATAGAGAGAGAGAGAGAGAGAGAGAGCACAGCAGCCCTTGTGCTCCTAAGTTTCTAACTGCCCATCAAATTTGATGGGTGGTTTGGGTGAAAGGAAGAAGAGAATTTGGGGTTCTCAATTTCTCTTCAATTTTTCTTTTTTCTCTCATCTTAACCACCCATCAAATTTGATGAGCGGTTAGGAACTTAGGAACACAAGGGTTGCTGTGCTCCTAATAGCATAGTAGCCCTACTCTCTCTATATATATAAAACATGTTTAACTTCATTTGAATTCTTTTATTTGAGCATTTTTGAGAATGCGCTAATTGTAACAACAATTATGCTACCACCATGGCGTGGGAGATGATTGCAAGATACAAGGTCTGGAATTGTTGACCTAATTTTAAGCTAAATTTGATTTGATTATGATTCGTAATAGGAATTCCTCTTTTTGTTGTGTGGTGTCAACTTTCAAAAATGCACTAATTTTAATTGATAGTTATTGTTATGCTACCATTTTGCAGGAGATGACTACAAGATCAAGGTCTGGAACTATAAGACCCACCGGTGCCTTTTTACGCTTCTTGGCCACCTCGATTACATCCGCACTGTGCAATTCCATGACGAATACCCGTGGATAGTTAGTGCAAGTGATGATCAAACAATTAGGATCTGGAATTGGCAATCTCGAACTTGCATCTCAGTACTAACTGGCCACAATCACTATGTCATGTGTGCTTCTTTCCATCCAAAGGAGGACTTGGTCGTCTCTGCTTCCTTGGATCAAACTGTTAGGGTTTGGGATATTGGGGCTTTGAGAAAAAAGACGGTTTCGCCAGCTGATGATATGTTGAAATTGAGCCAAATGAATGCTGATTTGTTTGGGGGAGTTGATGTGGTTGTTAAATATGTACTGGAAGGTCACGATCGTGGCGTCAATTGGGCTTCTTTCCACCCCACCTTGCCTCTTATTGTATCTGGAGCTGATGACCGGCAAGTGAAGTTGTGGCGCATGAATGGTACGTTTAAGAATCTCTTCTTCTAATTGTTTTGTTTTTTTTTATCTATCGGAGTATCATTATGTGCCGAATGTACTCTCACAAATTATTATTACACTGTTGTCTTACAATATAATTTGGAAGACTTGTAAATTTGGCATGATATTTTTTGCCAAAGTTTGAGAGAATCTATTAAGGATAGTTTTAAACAATTCTTTTTTGTCGAATTCTTTGCAAGCTCTATATATATGACTTTTGTTTGACAACGAAAAATAATCTTCATTAACTTTTCCTTGTTTTCTTCTATTAAAAAATAGTTGAGTTTGCATTTAAAGTGCCGCCCCGTGCCGTACGGCATGAGGCGGCACGTACAGTACAGGGGGGGTCTCGAACCCCCTTTCGTGCCGTAGCACGCAGCGCTGTGCCGCACAAGACAGAGCGGCACGGCGCAGCATGCCATGGCATAGTGCTGTGTCGGCACTGTGCTAATTTTTTTTTGCATTTTCTTTGTTTTTTTTCCTTTTGTTTTGTTCTTTGGGATATTCAAAATATTCTGAGTACTTGATGGCCCCCCAAAGACATTGCAAATCGAAAATTTACTTATTATGTAAGCCAAAAAAATTATAATTTATTTTTTTTGTTTATCAATACACGGACAAAAGATTTGTCCAAGCCCTCCCACTTCCACCACATATATTTATTTTTTCTTCACAAATTATTTTATCAAAACTTGTTGCACTGCAAAATTTTTAGCGAATTAAGGGAACAAAATCGAACTCAATAAACAAATTTTGAGCCACATCAAACATAAAAGTTTATTTTTGCACTAGAAGATTGAAAATACTGATAAAATTAAAAGCTAAATTAAATCAATTGATACTTAAATTTATTTAATTTATTTGTCATATAATTTATTGCTTAATTTTTTTTGATAGATCTACTAATTTTTTGAAAAAATTAATTAAAAAAATAATGTTTTTCAAATACTTTTTAAAATAAAATTTTAAAATAATTTTTTTGTATTTTATAAAAGAAAGACAGTAATATGGTCAAAAGAAAAAAAAAGATGTCTTTACATTTTAAAAATTCTAACTTGTAAATATTTCTATTCTGCATCAGGTATAATTGTACATTACATACAAAAAACTTACAAATATATTAATTAATGAGTATAGTAAGCTATACATAGCAAATATTTATAATTATTTGATTAAATCTTTCAAAATAGCATTATGAAAACTTATTGGAACAAAAAAAACTGAAATAAGTTCTGTATCAAATCTTGCCAGTAGGAGGTCGTGAGTATTCATCGGCACGCAAGCGTGCCGATGCCGTACCGTGCCAGGCAGATAGCGGCACGCCCCTGTGCCATGGCACTTTAAACCTTGGTTTGCAAACTGACTTTGAGTAACAAAGAAAGTAAATCTTTAACCAATAGAGCATAAAGAAAGCGAAAAGAGAAAAACATGAAGAATGGAAAACGTGCCTATAGATATTCAGATATCTTTGCTTGGGTACAAATGGTACACGGGACAATGCAAACCTTAGAACATACAGAGAAAACCAAAACAGCAATTGAATTATTAGCATCGTGATGTTTTAATTTAGTTTGGAGATATTCTAGAATTTTTTTTACCTTGTCACTCGCTAAAAGTAGAATAAATTGTATGAGATTCTATCTGTTTTCTATCTGCTATATATTAGTCCGGGCAACATAGGAATCAGTCAATTACACTAACCCTTGCTATTCTTCGTGTACAGATACGAAGGCTTGGGAAGTGGACACACTGCGTGGCCACATGAATAATGTGTCCTGTGTAATGTTCCACGCTAAGCAAGATATCATCGTATCCAATTCTGAAGACAAATCCATCCGCATATGGGATGCAACAAAACGAACAGGTATACAAACTTTCCGCCGCGAACATGACCGTTTCTGGATTCTTGCTGCCCACCCTGAAATGAACCTTCTTGCTGCCGGTCACGACAGCGGCATGATCGTATTTAAATTGGAAAGAGAGCGCCCTGCTTTTTCGTTGAGTGGTGATACTTTATATTATGTAAAAGATCGGTTCTTGAGGGTATATGAGTTTTCAACTCAAAAGGACACACAAGTGGTTCCTATAAGAAGGCCTGGGTCGGTCTGCTTGAACCAGGCACCGAGGACATTGTCATACAGCCCTACAGAAAATGCTGTTTTAATCTGTTCTGATGTTGATGGAGGATCATATGAGCTCTATATTGTACCTAAAGAAGCTGCGGGGAGAGCTGATTATATCCAAGAAGCTAAAAAAGGAGCTGGTGCTTCAGCTGTGTTTGTAGCTCGAAATAGGTTTGCTGTTCTCGAAAAGAGCAATAATCAAGTGTTGGTGAAAAATTTAAAGAATGAAATTGTGAAGAAGAGTGCACTTCCCTTTGCGACCGATGCAATTTTTTATGCTGGAACAGGAAGCTTGCTGTGTAGGGCGGAGGATAGGGTGTTAATTTTTGATCTTCAGCAGAGAATGGTTCTCGGTGAGCTTCAGACACCAGCAGTCAAGTATGTAGTTTGGTCCAGTGATATGGAATCTGTTGCTCTTTTGAGCAAACATGCTATAGTTATTACTAATAAGAAATTAGTCCACCGGTGCACACTTCATGAGACTATTCGAGTTAAAAGTGGTGCCTGGGATGAAAATGGTGTCTTTATTTACACAACCTTAAACCATATCAAGTATTGCCTTCCTAATGGGGACAGTGGGATCATAAAAACTCTAGATGTCCCTATTTACCTAACTAGGGTCTCTGGGAATGTTATCTATTGCCTGGATCGAGATGGGAAGAGTAGGGTTATCTCAATTGATGCTTCGGAGTACATTTTCAAGCTTGCCCTTCTAAGGAAAAGATATGATCATGTGATGGGTATGATAAAGAACTCTCAACTATGTGGACAGGCTGTTATTGCTTATCTTCAACAGAAAGGGTTTCCTGAAGTTGCTCTCCATTTCGTCAAAGACGAGAGGACTCGATTCAATCTGGCTGTTGAAAGTGGTAATATACAGATTGCCGTTGCTTCTGCAAAAGAAATAGATGAGAAGGACTATTGGTACAGGCTTGGTATTGAGGCTCTAAGGCAGGGGAACACTAGCATTGTGGAATATGCTTATCAAAGGACAAAGAACTTTGAGAGACTATCTTTCTTGTATCTTGTGACCGGTAACATGGATAAGCTATCCAAGATGCTTAAGATAGCGGAGATTAAGAATGATGTAATGGGCCAGTTTCACAATGCCATGTATTTGGGTGATATTCGCGAACGGATTAAAATCTTGGAAAATGTTGGTCATTTGCCTCTTGCTTATGTCACTGCTGCTACTCACGGGCTTAATGAAGAAGCCGAGCGGCTTAAAGCTGAATTGGGTGATAGTGTCCCCTCTATACCTGAAGGAAAAACCTCTTCGCTTTTAATGCCACCGCTACCTCTCATGTGTAGTGGGGATTGGCCATTACTAAGAGTGATGCGTGGTATTTTTGAAGGTGGATTGGATACTTTAGGAAGGGCGGGACATGACGAAGAAGAAGAGGAAGCTGATGGTGCTGAGTGGGGTGATGCTGAACTGGATATTGCTGATGTGGAAGGCATGATACAGAATGGTGATATAACTGCAGAAGCCGATGAGGATGAAGTGAACGAAGAGAATGATGAGGAAGGAGGATGGGATCTAGAGGATTTGGAATTACCGCCTGAGCTAGAAACACCAAAAGCTTCTGCTAATTCTCGTTCTACTTTGTTTGTGGCCCCCACACCTGGCATGCCTGTGAGCCAAATCTGGACCCAGAAATCCTCCTTGGCAGGTGAGCATGCTGCTGCTGGAAATTACGACACTGCCATGCGCTTACTTAGCCGTCAATTGGGTATTAAGAATTTTGCCCCTTTGAAACCACTATTTTTGGATATATACACGAGCAGCCACACATACCTTCAAGCTTTTGCTACTGCTCCAGTTTTCTCTCTTCCTGTTGAAAAAGGATGGACTGAATCTGCTAGCCCTAATGTTAGGAACCCGCCAGCACTTGTGTTCAAATTCTCACAAATGGACGAAAAGCTTAAGTTAGCTTATCGAGCCACCACTGAGGGAAAATTTCCAGAGGCTCTTAGGCAGTTCCTTAATATTTTACACACTATGCCACTCATTGTGGTGGATTCAAGAAGGGAAGTTGATGAAGTGAAGGAATTGATTGAGATAGCGCGAGAATATGTTCTTGGATTGAAGATTGAAGTGAAAAGAAAGGAAATCAAAGACAATGTGGTCAGGCAACAAGAGTTGGCAGCTTATTTCACCAATTGTAAACTTCAAAAGATTCATATGAGGCTCGTTCTTACGAGTGCTATGACCATATGCTTCAAAGGAGGGAATTATGCGACTGCAGCTAATTTCGCGAGAATGCTTCTAGAGAATAGTCCGAGTGAGGCCCAAGCGAAGAAGGCGAGGCAGGTGCTTCAGGCTTGTGGAGATAAGAAAGATGCTAATCAGCTCAATTACGATTATAGAAATCCCTTTGTTGTTTGTGGGGCTACTTTCGTTCCAATCTACCGCGGCCAAAAGGACATTTCCTGCCCATATTGTGGGTCCCGCTTCGTGCCAGCCATTGAGGGGCAAATCTGCACTGTTTGTGAGCTGGCGGTGGTGGGTGCTGATGCTTCGGGTCTTCTCTGTTCCCCTTCCCAGTCAAGATAGTCGTGAGGAGGTACTCATTTTATCTCATGATCCATCTTTCCTTTTATTGATAATTAGGATAAGGACTATTATGTTATATCTTGTTCCGTACCGTAATGATTGTGTGGTTAAAGGTAAAGCAATAATAAGAATAGGAAATGTTATAGTTGGGTGTTTTTTGCTCGGTTTATTTTTGGCGCCTATTAAATGTAGGGTTTCGGTTAATTCTTGCAGATCTTTTTGTCACATGAGACTGTGTAAGAGATTCTATTTGCTTCAGAATTCGCAGTTTTATATTTATTTATAGAGTTGTGCAGGGTTCTTTCTGGAGCCTTTATTGGTTGGCAAAATCTTGTTTCTTCTATGCATCTTGCACCTGAACCATAAAAACTGTTGCTTGAGTCATCGTATTCATTAGCATTAAGTCTAATCTGTGCCGCTGCTACTGTAATTTGTTTGAGAAAATATAAATGCTATATGACAAAGTGTATAGCTACTATGCTTTCGCAAGTACAAGACAGTTAAAATGTTTTCGATGTTTTGGCCATTGGATCAAGGATTGTAAGGCTGGGATCAAGGTTTTAAATGTCCGTCAGCACGGGCCGTATCCACCGTGCCGTATTATGCCAACAAGATATTGATACGATACAGACTCCGTCTCGATGGTACAGCTCAAAATCCTCTATTTTTTAAATTAGTAAGTAATTTTTTCAATAAAATTTAAAAGATGTGGTAAAAAGACATAATAAATAATTAAAATATTTTATTATTAAAACAAATAAATATTTCATATTATTATGCGTTGGCATATAAGAATTTTTTTGACTAGAACGTATGGACACGGTTCGGCACGCAATGTGACGTACCGTGCAAGCTTTCACGCGATCTCGTGTACCAAGACTTTAATCCTTTGGGATGATAGTGGTCCTTCTTAGAGTTGAGCGGTCCCTTAAGGGTAATAATATTTATAAAATTTAAAGATCGGAAATGATCAAAGGAGTTTATCCAAGGGCTTTTTAAAGTTAGAAGCACTAACTCTCTTATACTTCTGAAAGTACAGTACAGTAGCCTCCACTCTTTGATGAATTATATTTGTGCACATTTGATCTTTCCTCTTATGATTACCCTATTCTGGAATAAGAGATTTTTCATTGAAATAATGAGCGAAAAACTCGGTGACGATTTAAATCCCAAAAAGGAAAAGAACCATTTTGCTACTGCTATACAAATTTTCGGTTTGTTGGGTAATTTCCATTTTCATGAATTTTCTGTATTGCATAACCCCAGCGTTACCTCCAACTCGTTTGGGATGGCAACTTTTAAAAAAAAAAAAAATATTCTTCAATTTTAGTTTGCATGGAAATTTTTCGAAATATATGAAAAAATAACCTTTTTTTTATTTTATTACAGTAAGATATTTAAATATCGTATATCAAACATATCATGCGATATTTTATTCAAAAGTATTAATCATCAAATATAATCTCTAATTTATAGGATTTATATATTTATACATCGGTTTTATTTACTGTTTTCTCTATTTTTCCACAAAAGGGGTGATAATAAAACCCCCCTCGTAACCTTTCTGCTGCACCTGATGCACCAATTCTAAAGATAAATTTTTAAAACACTCATGCATAAAAAGTAAATTTTAAAATAATAATTTTATTTTATTTTAAAATAATAAATTTTCAGGCTATTTTGAAGAATTTTAAATGACGTTTATTGAAATATAATTTTTAAAAAAATATTAATCACGACATATTAGGTGGTATATAACTATATACACACACACACACACACACACACACACACACACACCCCCCCTACCTGATTCGTATAATAGGCTCTTTTTTTTTCTTTTTCTTTTTCTTTTTTTTAACTAGTGTGGCCTATTCGCTACAATGAACAAAGTATGCGATATTATTTATCGTGCTCGTTTCACACACAAAATCAGTGAAAAAAGAAGAAACAAATTCAACTTGTTATAGCTAAGCTGGATCGATCGGGCGCTCTCGAATGCCTTCGGCGAGAGTTCGTTTCGAGGTGCTGATGTAGAGAACATGATTTCGTCTAATAAAAGCATCCCCATGTTTGTTCTTTAGCTGGCCGTTCACATACTCCTCGGTTTGCTCCGTCGCGATGTTCATAGATCCGTCGAGGCAAGCTACTATACCTCTATAATCGACCCCCGAGTTGAGCTTGACGACGACGGGGCGCCCCCGGATCGACTTGAGGAAATCCGCCGGCGTCTTCACCGCCCCTCCTCCGCCGCCGGCGAACCCTTGGCAATGCACAGCTTTCAAATTTCAGTGGCCAACTTTTAAATGAATCCTTCCACTATCACTTTTCCCCGACACCCGGTGTACAGGCACATCTTATATAGACCCATAAATTATTTGTATGATATAGACCGACCTCGATTTGATTAATTTTATGTATAATTAGCTTCTCTTTTTTTTTTTTTCCTACCATAACTATTGTAGAATTCTAATTAAGGTCTATTAAAATACTTTTAAAATTATAATATATTAGGTGGTATACAAAATATAGATATACACCGAATTCATACAAAAAGTAAGAAACCCATGAACCATTTGCCAATTTTCATTTTAGTTTACTTTTTGGCCAATTTGCATAAAAAATTCACGAGTTTTGAGTTTTTGCAAAACTGGATCATATTTTTCAATTTTGCAGATTCGAACCGACTTTTTTGCCATCGGACGAAAATTTTCTTATTCCTTTTCTTTCTCTTCTTTTTTTTCTGCCTTCTTTTTTTTTTCTTCACCATTTTTTTCCTCCGCCAAGCGCCTGCTTTATTAGGGCATGTATGTAAATGGTTATTTAACCATTGTTGTATCATCTTTGGAGAATTATGAAATTAAGCCAAATTCTTTATGGTATCAGAGCCAAATCAAAAGTCCTGAGCCATTAACCTCCTGTTCTATTCACTTGTAACCTATCTCCATGGCAGACGAATCTGATAACACCAATGCATTGACTCCAATAGCTCAGGTTACTCTTGATTCCTCTTCACCTTTTTTTCTTAATCCCTCTGATAGTCCTGGAAATACTTTGGTGTTATGCCTGCTCAATGGAGATAATTATGCAACCTGGGCTAGAGCAATGGCTAATGCCCTACGTGCTAAAAGCAAATATGGTTTTGTTGATGGAACCATAATGAAACCAGAGGAGACTTCACCAGATGTTCATGCCTGGGAGAAATGTAACTCTATGATCATTTCTTGGCTTTTTAATTCTCTAGCCAAGGAATTGCATGATAGTGTTGCATATGCTGAAACAGCAAGGGAGATGTGGATTGATCTTGAAGAACGCTTCTCACAAGGTAATGCTCCTCGAGTCCATCAAATCAAACGTGATCTTAGTTTGCTTCAACAGGATGGATTAAGCATTGCCGCATACTTCACAAAGATGAAGGCCTTGTGGGATGAATTAAGTATGTATTCAACTATTCCCAAATGCTCTTGCGGAGCAGCCAAAGAATTCGTGCAACAGCGAGAGAAAGAAAAGGTCCATCAATTCCTCATGGGCCTAGGCGATGCATACAATAATATACGATCTCAGATTTTAAGCATTGATCCTATGCCAAATCTGAGTAAAGCATATGCGTTTGTTGTAAGAGAAGAAAAACAACAATCTCTATTTGCTAGTCGAGGGCCCAAAGTCGAAGCTGCAGCTTTACATGTTAGCAATGTGGTCAAGACAAATCAAAGAGATTCTAATCGCTTCAAAGAAAGATGTGATCATTGCAAGAAATTGGGCCACAACAAGTCAAGATGCTATGAACTCATTGGATATCCACCAAACTGGACAAATAGACGATCAGGTAGATTTGTACCAGCATCTAATGCAGTCTTTTCCCAAACATTCAGCAATATGCAAACTGAGCAATCAAGCGGAGTTTCATGCGCATCTGCAAATAGTTCTCAAGCTACCAAAGTGGATGCCTCGCCTCTTGCAGGATTGAACAGAGAACAATATGATCAGCTCCTAATTTTATTAGGTGCTGAAAAATCACGCATGCAAGAGTCCTTTTCTGGTAAGGTCTTTCAAAATTTTTGTGAAGCTGAGTGGATAATTGATAGTGGAGCTTCGGATCATATGACTGCTAGTGAGCGAGCTTTGGCTCAATCTAAAATAGCCTATAACAAACCCCCTGTTCGTTTGCCAAATGGAACCTATATGCCTATTTCAAAAATTGGTTGCATTCCATTAAGCCAAAATATTGTTCTGAATGATGTTCTATATGTGCCAAATTTTAAATGCAATTTGATTTCTGTCCAAAAACTTGCCACTGATTTGAATTGCGTTGTGACTTTCTTTCCAACATTTTGTGCTATTCAGGACCTCACCAAGAAGAAGCTGATTGGAGTGGGTGAAATGAGAGATGGAGTATACTACTTCAAACAGTCGGCTATCCCAATTGCATCACCTGTCATTCAACCTAACAATAACCTTGTATGGCATCAAAGGCTCGGACATGCTTCACATCGCAGTTTATCTTTTATTCCTGAAATTTTTTCTTCTACAAATAATTACTCTGCTGGTTGTGATGTTTGTCATCGTGCCAAACAAACTCGTGCATCATTTCCTTTAAGTAATAATAAAACTAGTTGTTGTTTTGCTCTTATACATTGTGATATATGGGGTCGTTATCATACACCTTCAAATTCTGGAGCTCATTACTTTCTCACTATAGTAGATGATTTTAGTCGTGCCACATGGGTATATTTGATGCAACAAAAATCTGAGGCTTATCATTACTTGACCTCTTTTTGTGCTATGGTTAAAACACAATTTCAATGTCAAGTGCAACAGGTTAGGAGTGACAATGGATCGGAATTCACTTCTAATCTCATGCAAAAATTTTTCCATCAAAATGGCATCATACATCAAACTTCTTGTGTTCATACACCCCAACAAAATGGAAGAGTAGAGCGAAAGCATCGGCATGTCCTTAATGTTGCGCGAGCTTTACGTTTCCAAGCTCACCTTCCTATTGATTTTTGGGGTGAATGTGTGTTAACTGCTGCATATTTGATAAACTACACTCAGACTCCACTTCTTTCAGGAAAGTCTCCATTTGAAATTTTATTTTCTAAAGCACCATCATACGAAAATCTTCGTGTCTTTGGGTGCTTATGTTACGCTCATCTCCATTACAAAATACATGATAAGTTTGATCCACGGGCTGCTAGATGCATCTTTGTAGGATATCCTTATGGGAAAAAGGGTTGGAAAGTTTATGATTTAGCCACTAAACAGATTTTTGTTTCTCGTGATGTGATATTTTACGAAGACCAATTTCCTTTTGCCAGTTCGAGCACTCTTGATGCCATGCAACATAACCATCATGAAACTGTGATTCCACAACCCATTCAAGATTATGCTGAAGCTCAAATAGTTCCACCTTTATCAATAAAACAATCTGACCAACCCATTGATACTAATCCTGCAGCTCCCTTGATACCCCAAAAGGAGAATTCTGATGTCATTTCTGACATTAGTAATTCTCAATCAACCAATTCCGAAAAAGAAACTGATATAGAACCTATGCCTGAAATGCATCCTACATTTTCTCGACCACAAAGAACACACAAACGACCAACTTATTTGACAGATTATATATGCCACTCTGCTCTTGGAAACTCCAACTCTCACTCATCACTTCAAGATGCTTCTTCCGGTACGTCTCATCCTCTTTCGCATTTTATTTCCTATGATCGCTTCTCACCTAAACATCGAGCTTTCCTAGCGGCCACCACAAACTTGGATGAGCCAAAGTCTTTTTCACAGGCAATAAATGATCCGAAGTGGCGTGATGCTATGGCGAAGGAAATTCAAGCACTTGAAACAAATCAAACATGGACTTTAGAGCATCTTCCCCCTGATAAGAAACCTATTGGATGCAAATGGGTCTATAAAATCAAATATCGGGCTGACGGAAGTATTGAACGCTACAAAGCACGCCTCGTGGCCAAGGGTTATACACAAATTGAGGGATTAGATTTTCATGAAACATATGCTCCGGTTGCTAAACTTGTGACTGTTCGTTGTCTACTTGCTGTAGCAGTCGCAAAGAATTGGGAACTCCACCAACTTGATGTGAATAATGCTTTTCTACATGGTGATTTAGATGAAGAAGTATACATGTCTCTTCCACCAGGTTTCTCCAAAAATCATGATGGAAGGGTTTGTCGTTTACGTAAATCTCTCTATGGATTACGACAAGCCTCAAGAAATTGGTTTGCTAAATTTTCTGATGCCCTTAAAAGGTATGGTTTTCTTCAATCTAAGGTGGATTATTCGCTTTTTACATTCAATAAAGGAGATGCATTTTTGGCTGTCCTTGTGTACGTCGACGACTTGATCATTGCAGGAAATAATTCCAAAGAGTGTCAATTGCTCAAACAGTACCTTGATACTTGCTTTCATATCAAGGATCTTGGTACTTTGAAATACTTTCTTGGTGTGGAGGTAGCTCGTTCTCCTTCAGGTATATTTTTATGTCAAAGAAAATATACCTTGGATATTTTAGCTGAATGTGGAATGCTTGGAGCCAAACCTGCATACTTTCCAATGGAACAACAACACCAACTTTCTCAAAATTCAGGATCACCAGTTGATGATCCTGCACAATATAGACGTCTCATTGGAAGGCTCATATATCTCACTATCACTCGACCAGAAATTACATATTCGGTGCATATCCTAAGTCAATTTATGCAAAAGCCATGCCAAGGACATTTAGATGCAGCGATGAGAATTCTACGTTATTTAAAGTCTTGTCCCGGACAAGGCATCTTTCTTTCGGCTTCAAATGATCTACAATTGCGGGCTTACTGTGATGCAGATTGGGCAAGTTGCCCTATGACGCGCCGCTCCCTTACAGGTTATTTTGTCATGCTGGGTTCTTCACCTATTTCTTGGAAAGCTAAGAAGCAAACAACAGTTTCACGTTCATCTGCAGAAGCTGAATATCGATCCATGGCTGTTACTACTTGTGAGCTAATTTGGCTTCGAAATTTGCTTTGTTCTCTTGGAGTTGATCATCCCAAACCAATGAGGCTGTTTTGTGATAATCAAGCGGCGCTTCACATTGCGGCTAATCCCGTTTTCCATGAGCGTACTAAACATATCGAAATTGATTGTCATTTTATTCGTGAACGGCTTCAATCGCATGATATTGAAACCTATCATGTGCCCAGTAATCTCCAACTTGCCGATATTTTTACTAAAGCACTGGGACGACAGCAGTTTCATTTTTTGCTTGGCAAGTTGGGCATCACCGATGTTCATGCGCCAACTTGAGGGGGAGTATTAACATTTAAATTGGGAATATGATTTGTAATTTTATTTATTTCCATCTTTTACTTTCTTTCTTAGGAATTTCTTCATTCTTAGACAATCAATCACATGATTGTCTTCCTAAAATTAAGGCTTAGATTAGGCCCTGATTTATTAGGGCATGTATGTAAATGGTTATTTAACCATTGTTGTATCATCTTTGGAGAATTATGAAATTAAGCCAAATTCTTTACAGTGAAAGGGAAGAGGAGAAAAAGAAAAAATCGTATAATTTTATGCAAAATTGTACAATTCTCATCAAAATTGACCCAAATTTTCGCCCAATTTTGCACTATTTTGCCCAATTTTACACCATTTAGGTGAAATTTATATTATTTTTTTTCTTCTTCCTTCAATTTATACTATTTTTTTTCTTCCTCTTCTTCCTCCTTTCTCCTCCCCCTCATCCTTGAAGCCCTACAAAGAAGGTGGGATGCAGGCCTCTGGCGGCAGCGGCAGTGGAGCTGAGAAAGTGGGCGACGGCAGCAATGGCGCGGGTGGCGGCCGCGGCATCGTGTGGGATGCGGGCCCCTGGCGGCGGTGGCAGCGGAGCATGGCGCGGCGGAGCGGAGAAGGTGGGATGTGGCAGCGACAACGACGAGGGTGGCGGCAACGGCGTAGGTGGGATCGGGGGGAGATCCGGGCGCGGTGGGGTCGGACGAAGAGGATGAGGGAGGAGGGAAGGCGGGGCTGGTAGTAAAGGTAGGTGAACACCAGCGCGGCGGCGGCGGTGGTAAGCACAAGCGCGGCAGCAAGGGTGCTGCAGAGGGCGCAGCGGCGGGTGGCGGAAGAAAAAAAATAGCGAAGGAAAAAAAAGAAGAGAGAGAAAAAGAGAGAGAGAGAGAGAGAGAGAGAGAGAGAAAGAAAAGGAATAAGAGTATTTTCGTCCGATGGCGAAAAATCCAGCCCGAATCTGCAAAATTAAAAAATGTGGCCTAGTTTTACAAAAGCTCAAAATTTGTGATTTTTTTATACAAATTGGCCTTACTTTTTTTTTTAGCAATTCAAACAATTCATGACCTATAAACGAAAGGATAATATGTATAGAATTTTAGAGGGGAAAGCATTTTTCTTTTTCTTTTTTTAATTTAACTTAGGGTTTAAAATAACTTTGTATTTTCTGATAAATCCTATTTTTTCTATTTACTTCCTTGGTATCCACTACTTTTACTTTAATTGTTGGTACTGATATTTTATTCTTAGCTATATTGATATTTTATTATTTATAATTTTTTATTTTAATAATATTTATTTGTCGTAATGCGTCGATGTCTCCACTAGTATATATGTAACGACCCAGCCCACTAGCAACAATAACTCGTTGGGCCCAATCACCGGCCCAAAATGTTTAAGCCTAGTTATTATTACTAGTGTCTAAGTCTCTTATAAACCCAATGACAACTCCATTCCCATTCGATGTGGGACTATTGGGGTGTCATAAACTCCCCCCGTTAAGGTACTGACGTCCTCGTCAGTCCAATCACACACACAGCCCATAGTCACCAGGCGATGTGAGACTCATCTCGCTAGCCCGTCATCCAGACGCCAGCTCAGCCGAGACTCACCACACATGTCCAACGGTGAAGCTCTCGATACCAAATGTAACGACCACTAGCAACAATAACTCGTTGGGCGTCAATCACCGCCCAAAATGTTTAAGCCTAGTTATTATTACTAGTGTCTAAGTCTCTTATAAACCCAATGACAACTCCATTCTCATTCGATGTGGGACTATTGGGGTGTCATAATATATGTTCACCACGTCACCCAAAAGGCGACAGGGTCTAGCTCATTTTTAAACCTGACAATTTCGACCCCGTAGATACCCACGGATTATCTGTAAATTTACGGGTATGAGTACCAATTTTTTCAACCCAAAAAATTATGGATAAAACGGGTGGGTATTCATTAAGTTGTGCGCATTTTTGGTAACCTACCCATGAGTACCCACACATATTTTTTTAATTAAAAAATATATTTTCTTAATTAAAAATATATATTTTTTATTTATTCATATTAAAAATACTAGCCCTAATTTTTTATCTATTATATATTATGAATTATTTTTGCTTTAAGAGACTTTAAATATTTTTATATTATATTATGATATTTTAGATAATGAGTTATATTAGACTTTTAAATAATAAATTATATTATATTACGTTTTTAAAACTTATATATATGTGTTTTGCATTTAAAAATATAAGAACAAAAAAGGGAAAAAAAAATTGCGGGTAACCCATATACCCATTCAGCCATTTGCGGGCGGATATGGATAAAAATGTTGACTATCTAAAAATTTTAAAAAAAAAATTCGAAAAAAAACCCTGTGGTTTTACATTTTTTCATTTTAGTACCATGTGGTTTAAAGTGTATCAAGTTAATATTCCGTGGTTTCTCACTTTATCACTTTAGTATCCTGTGGTTTAAAGTGTATCAAGTTAGTACCCTATGGTTTTGAACTTTATCACTTTAGTACCCTGTGGTTTCATACTTTATCACTTTAGTACCTTATAGTTTAAAAAATCACAGATACTAACTTGATACAAAATTAAAACCACAGGATACTAAAGTAATAAAGTGCAAAACTACAGGGTACTAATTTGATACACTTTAAACCATGGGGTACTAAAGTGATAAAGTGAGAAACCACAGGTACTAACTTGTACATTTTAAACCGCAGAGTACTAAAGTGAAAAAAATTGAAATCACAATGGGAGAGTTTGAAGTTTTTCCAAAAAATTTATGAATAAATTTTATTCATGCTCAAATAACTCTCCATGCTCAAGTTACTCGCGGGGTACAATGGCCGATCCGTCTTTCAAGTAGTAGATCTTATTATTGAAATTTTAGCCGGCATTTCAGGTATTGTTTGTCTCCCAATAAAAATTTGGTTTGACTCGCGATCACACTGTTGCCAATTAAAATAGAAAATATGTTGGTATTGGCCAAAAAATCATATGCTGTGACACCCGCAATTGGTGTGGTATATTATATGGCTTCTCAAAAAAATTAAAGAAATAAAGAACGGAAAATAAAAATAGAAAAAAAAAAAGGAAGGGAACAAATGCTTTGATGTTGCACGTTTTCAAAGTCATAATAATAATATGCTTTGCTGTTTCCAGCGGAGTCATTCACAAAATTATTCGTCCACTATGGACTCTTTTTTAAAACATCTTTCTCCATAAACACACCTTTATTAGTTATTAAGTGCTCGTAGATAGTACAAGAACGTGCCTGTAATATGATATGTGAGGTGATTAGTGGACCAAACTTTGTTTGATCTTCAAACCCCCCAAAAAAAGAAGAAAAAAAGAAAAGAAAAGAAAAGAAGATCCTCTAATTTCACTTACATCAACACACAAAGTCCAGAGAATTTCAGAAGTATAATTTTAGACCTATTTTGTTAAAAAGTTAACACCTATACATTCTATTACTGAGTGTATATCTTACATCCTATCATATAAGAATATATTTTTTTTTCAACTTTTAGTTTTTTCCAAAGCAACTAAAAAGACGAGTGAGTAAACCTTGGTCTTTAAACGATTAAGGTGTAAATCTTACACCTATGAAATAGATGTGCATGTAACATTGCTCATTTTCTTATTAAGGTGTGCGTAGTAAAGATTAAAAAGAAGAGAAATGTTGGAAAGTGGATGGATTGTTTAGTTTTCTCATCATATAAATTAGAATAATGTATTAAAAAAATAGTATGTTAGTGTGTCAATTTTGACATACATAATACTCATGAGTCATGACAACTACTATTAGTTTAAATTTTTATATTTTAAATAAAATTTTTGATAATATGTTTGTTCAGATTGTACAAACATAATATGAGCTTTCTAAAGAACCTTTGTAGGCCACACAAATTACATAGAAACTCTGTTCTCCAGCTCCTCTGGTTTAACAAAGGACTAGTCTCTTTTTATCTCAGCTTTTAAAAGACAAATAGTAATAATATTTTTTTTAAAAAAAATCACAGCTTTTGCTGCGCCGAGAAGCTAATACAAGCTTTTGGCAGCAAAAAGAGAAGCTTCAATTTGAGGCTTCCACTTCCACTATAAAACAACAACTAGTGCTTCTATCAATAATGCTACTTAAATAAATACTTGTACAAAAGCTCCAGTCGAGCTAAACAGATAACAGAGCAGCAATAATGCCATGCTAACCATTAATGGCAAAAGATTTTGATGATACAGACCGAGTCGATCAACGACCGATGACTATGAATCAATCGAGATAAACTTTTACATCGATTCCATTATCTATTAAAGACTGCACGACCGCACGGATCTTCCCTTCAAATTTATCCCTTTCTCTTGGAGTATAGGTGCAAGTGTACACATCGGCCTCCCGGGCCCGATCCGCCAAGAAGCGCCCCACAGCTAGGCACGCGGGTATATCCGATCGCGACTTGAGAACAGCCTTAATGTCCTTCGAATTCGTGCCGGCAACTGCGACTTGCTTGCAGGTGACTCTGTGTGTGATTGAAGCTGATACGAACCTTTTGGATATGAATACGTCGAGCGAGAAGGGCTCCATGTAAGCTATCGTGCGCTGCTTAAACGATATGTGTTTATGGGGGTTTTTGGATTTTTTCTCCTTCTTGTATGTGTATGGCCGGCTGTTGTCGTCGTCCACAAAATCTTCTACCCCGAAGAAGCTTCTAGGGGATGCTAGGACCTGAAAATTTGAGCAGGTCTGTAAGTTTATGACAAATTATAGGACAAAACTTATGAACAACAACTCAAAGGTAGAAGCAAGGTTTAAAATGCCGTGGCACGAGGACATGCCGTTATGTCCCCGGCACGGTACAGCACATGCACACTTGTGTGCCGATAGATACGCATGACCTCCTAGTGGCACGCTTTGGTACGGACTTATTTCAATTTTTTTTATTCCAATAAATTCTTATAATATTATTTTAAAATATTTAAATAAATAATTATGAATATTTACTATATATACCTTACTATACTCATCAATTAATATGCATGTAAGCTTTTTGTAAATAAAGTACAACTATACCTGATGTAGAATAAAAATTAAAATACAATAATAAATTCGCAAGTACAATAATTATTTAAATTTACATCTTTACATAGAGATGACTACTTAATTCCACATAGATCGTCGCACTTGATCATATGGTATATTATCATCTGCAGATACGATTTATTTGACAATGTTGATATAAGTACTGCTGGTATTGTGAGAAAGTTTTATATTCTTGATATTACATCCATAGTTTTTGTTCTTTTATTCTTTTTAAAAATATCTGATTAAAATTTGTTTAGGAGATCGATTTTTGTTCCCCTGATTCACCGAAAGCTTCGCGGGTATAGAAAGCTAAAAAAAAAAAAATTGAAAGAAAGACAACAAAGTGAAAAAAAAAGAAGACAATATAGGAATGGATGGCACACACGGTACGTGCCACCGGCACGCACCTACGTGCCGCTTTGTCTCGAGCGGCACGTATGTGCGTGCTGCAAGACAGAGGGGGGGTCCAAGACCCCCCTGTACCGTGCCCCCTTCTTGGGGGAAGGGTACAGCACGGGCGGCACTTGATTCCTTGCGTGCCACGACATTTTAATCCTTGGATAGAAGCTTAGGAATGGGCATAAATAAGAGTTTGTTTTGTGCTACAAGTTAACAAACATGCGCCACGGAATGTAGGGAAATTCAATTGCCCAGTTAAACAGCTAATGGAATTGGACGAACACAATCTTCAAGTAAAACAGTATATGGGACCCTTTCTTTTACTGAATCAAACGTCAAAAGAAGAATTACGACAAAAAAAAAAGTTGTTGTTATTTTTCTGGTCCAGCAATTTCACACAACATAGAAAGTAGTTACGAATTAACATAAGCACCACACAGAAATCTCAATAGTTTGAGATTCATCCTTTTTTCTTTTTCCCCATTTTAACTTTTTGACAGGCAAACAAACTTACAATCTATAGTCTCGATTGGTTTAGTAGTGCAAAAGAGTGGCAATGTCATAACGACCCAGACCCCCAAGAAAATTTATAAGCAACATTTCCTATAGCTTGAAACCAGAATAGGGAGCATAATATGAAATGGTAGAACAACAAGTTGCAAAGCCCGGTGTATCAGTGATTATTACACAGGACAATGCAACCTCTACAGACAACATGATATACTATATTAGAAGATAGATACCCAATAAACTCTTTACGCAGCCCTTTTTTCTACAAAAACAAATATTGAAGTGACAAGAGAAAACTAATATGATCACAACAGTAAGTAAAATTATATTATTAGCAACAGGAGGAGATTTTCATGATTTACCTTCCCATGGTGGAAGCTGCTCCTACAAACATATGGAAGTGCCGAACTATTGTGCTCTAGAATAGCAGTTCCTTTCTTCAAAGCTTGGCTGAAGATGTGTTTGAACATTTCCAGATAAATAAAAACTGGGACAAGCTACAATACAATGCTTACTACCCTTTATATGACTAAAACCTGAAACATATAAAGGAAAAACAAATCCAACAGGTATAAGCAGATAATTAATATTCACATTAAACAAAAGTAATCAAGAAATATTAGAAAGTTGTTGTCATAATATTAGGCTGTGTTCACTAATTGCACAGACTTAGCTGCCTGTAAACAACTGTGCAGCAAGCTTGGGAGCACAGCAATAAAAACAGAACTACATAAAACTATTCTTTGTAAAGCATGAGTCGGCAAGAATAGAAGTTCCAAATTGATAGGTGTATGACTGTATGTAAAACGTTTTTCTATCATTAGCAAGCCTGTGATCTTTTATTAGTAGCCTCGCCATTTTGTTGTACATCATTCAAACATCTTAAATTGTGCTTCTTTATTTGTTTTTCATTCAAATGTTTCAAAGAGGTCTAGGTCCAGACCGTTTGGGAAGCAGCAAATTCCTTTACCAAAGACAGAATCACAGAACAACCTAAATTGCTATTTATATCATTATAAATACAGATTGATCATCTGAATAAGAAATGTTTTGACAATAGAATTGGTATTCCAGATTCACCTTTTTTGTTTATAAATTAATGCCTAAAACACATAATCGGCACCACAACATCCGGTGATGCTGATGCACTTACTAATTATGATGTGTTGTCCGACTCACTTAAAGCCAATGTTTCACCAAGAAAGTCCTAACAATTGAAGGAAGAACAGTTTAAAACATGCATTGCTTCCAAAATACTAGACGCACCAAATAAACACAGTAATGTCGACAATTAACAAGGGACAAATGAGAGCTACTGATAAAATAAAAGAGCAAATTGAAGGGAATAACAAAAAAGGCTTGTGATGAAATAAGATAATGCATAATAATGGCGAATCAGAGGAATTGCAAAGCTAATATACACAGAATGATGATGTATAAGAACAATTAACAGGATGTAATTCCTAATTTCATTATCGCGTAATCTATTTACATGCCGTTGCTGTGATTAACTGTGTAGATAAATTAAAACATTATAGCATAATCTATTTTCCCAACTACTTTTTGAACTCAAGCAGTATACAACTTGCTGCTAGAGCCACAAGAGGACTCAAGTTGTACATCATACATGCTAGTCATACAATTAAACAATGCAATCATTTGATCCAATTTAGTAAGCATAAGCACAATAAAGAGAATATCGATGTAACAATAGTGTTGTAATGCTTCTCTCAATGATCATGCTATAAGACCAAACAAGTATCCCAATTTGCTTAATGCAAGATAGCTAATAAAATATACAAATTAATAATGTTCGATCATGACAGGAATAGGATGATTAACCAACCTCAATAGTTCACAAAATTTTCAGAATTTTCTGCTCATTTGAATATCTTTCTGAAACGCGAAATGTAATCTGTCTACTTGGGGCATATTTGAGTTCTAGGATATGACTGGATAGGATAAATAGGAGGCTTAATTATAAAACTTCCCCTGCTCTTTGCCTTGTGTCTCAAATACCACCTCTAAATAAAAAAATTTAAACAATGTCAACCCTGCACTTTAGTCTATCATCAAATAGGTCCATCAATTTGGGATTCGGTTAACTTTTGATGGAAATGTTATCGGCGATGACATGGCAAGATGACTTTGGCATTAAACAGTTGAATCCACACACATGATAAAGAGAATCCCTCATGTGAATGCTTTTCCATGGTTCCCCTTGGGTTTTGGTACTTGAAGGTATGTTTGAAGGGGCTTGAATGGGCTTGAAGGTATGCTATCTCAGCATGCAGCTGTTATAACATATGGAAATTCTAAGTGGGACCTATTTGAGACAGATCTAAAGTGCAGGGTTGATATTGTTTAAATTTTTTTATATAGGGGGGTGCTTTAGACATAGGACAAAGTGCAGGGGAGTTTTCATAGCTAAGCCTGTATAGGACTAGATAGGATTGGAAAGGACCTGATAGGATTGGAAAATTATTTTTCCAATACAGTGTTTGATGTTGCACAGGATTAAACATGGGATTAAGTTACATAATTTGTGTTTGATCCTATATGTGATTAAGGCCTAGTTTGTGTCTTCGTGATTGTGCCTTCAAGAGCACCCACTTTCATGCTATGGAAGGCCTACAAAATTTGAAAGCACTTCTAAACTTTGCTCCTCTGATGCTATAAAATTATGGCGGCGACCGTGGCAGCAGCCGCAAGTGCTTTTAGCCACCGCGATATCAAATTAAGGCCTAAATCTAGGATTACTGTTTATCCACCTTAACATACAAGCCACCAATTAAACTTTGATTTTGTCAATGCAAGCTTATTCAAATCACCAAAAGAATCAAAACCAAACTATCACACGACAAAATAACTGCATCAATCTATCAATTTTAAAGACTGAGCTATAAAAAAAATTTCAAAAAATAAAAACGAACTAAGTACTCAATGAAAAGGAGATTTCCTACTCTCCGCCCACCACCTGTTTGATCTCGGATCTTTGCCAATCCAATTCGCTCCCGACCTAGACTCGTGTGACATGTGATCTAGCGAGAGCGAGAGAGACGTGTGACATGTGATCTAGCGAGAGCGAGAGAGAGCGAGAGAGAACCTTCTCCGGCGGCGGCGTAGGTGGCGGCGGAGGTTGACGATCGGAAAGGTTGGGGAGAGAGAGGGAGCGAGGAGGAAATGGAAGGGTTTTGGTGACGGAGGAAGGGTTTTAACAATCGAGCGCTCGGAGACGAGGACAGGGTTTCCGATATTCTGAGCCAATTATAAAAAATTTATTTTAAAGTTAGCCGAAATTTATAATTATAAAAATAACCTTACTCCTATCACGCAGGCGCCACGTGGGCGGACTAGCAGGTCTGTGGACAAATTGAACACGGTGAATGATTCGCCATATTTCATACTTATATTCTTTTCTACCTTTTTAGGAATGTCACGGATCCGGTTCGGATTTGGGTTTCGTATTTTTCATCGGGTATGGATATGGATATGAATTTTTAAAACCTGCCGGGTTCGGATTCAAGTTCGAGTTTTAATTTGATTTTCGGATTCGGATTCGGATTTTTGAAAATCCGATCCAAATCCGATCCGTTGACATCCCTAAAAAAGAAAAAAAGAAATATATAAATATGGAATACGGTGATTTGAACACGGTTCACCGTATTCAACTTGGCAATCAGTCTCCCGGCCCTCCCACGTGGCGCTTGCGTAGTGCCTGCGTGGCAGGAGTAAGGTCATTTTTGCAATTATAAATTTGTTGGGACTAGTTTTAAAATAAAATTCTTTCAGGGAACCATTTGCAAAAAAAGCTCATATAATTTTGAGAGTCGGATCATGGTGCGATGCGTGTAAATTTTTCATGTACCTTTTTTATCATTTTTTTTTTCGTATATAATATTATTTAATAAACTGTAATTCTAGAGAATTATTATTAACCTACTCACACATTTTTTAATCTAAGGGCCGAAAATCTACCTACACTAATAATCTGTATTTTTAAAAGCATATGAGCTCAGTTCAATTTTGACAATATAAATATTCAATTATTACTGGTCGTCACTAATGCAAGTGGCAACATGCCAAGTTTGGAACCAAGTTGATTCATATTTCTAATCAAATGCATCATTTCGAATATTATAGTTACTGACCGTCACTATTGCAAGTAGTAACGTGCCAAATTTGAAACCAAGTTGATTCACATTTCTAATCAAATGCACTATTTCGAATATTATAGTTGAATTCACATAAAGCTAAAACTACAATACAACAATAATTAATTGTTTATAGTCAAATAATTTGTAACTACATAATTAACTTGGTGTACATCTTATATGAATGCTCATTATATTAAAAACTTTCTCATTCTATGTATACAAAGGTTCTGAGATAGGAGTCTAATTTCTTGTATACTTTCTATCATTTATGATATCTTAATAGATTTGTATATCAAAATTTATTAGTCTTGACAAACAATATTCTTTTTTTCCATAATGTTATTATTTTTTAACTGTTTGATGCATCGATTATAGGTTTCCAAAACTTGTAATTTCAAATGCATGATTTTTAGATACTATAGATCAAATTTATAGTATTAAATTTAAAAAACTGATCGTCCCTAAAGCAAGTGGCAAAAGGTTTGGTGGTTGGTACCCGAGACCTAAGTTCGAATCCTAGTTGATTCACATTTCCAGCCAAGTTTATTTCTAAATGAAATAAACGAAGCGGGTAGCATGTTGCCTTTCTCTCAAAAAAAAAGTATTAAATTTAGAAAAGTTTTTTTTTTTTGAGAGAGATAGATAATACGCTACCCGCTTCGTTTATTTCATTTAGAAATAAACTTAGCTAGAAATATGAATCAACTAGGATTCGAATTTGAAATCTCGGTACCAATCATCAAACCTTTTGTCACTTGCACTAGGGACGATAGGTAAATTTAGAAAAAATTAATCGTTAAATATCAAGTATGGTGCATGAGATGCACTTATAAACCTGGTCCATGTACTGCTGGGACCTTTTGGGCCTACATAATTTGATTTGATGTTGAACATTTGGGCCTATTCGGCCCATGGGCCAAATGGTGATAATGGAATCACCGTTTCCCGCTTCTTTTATTTATTTATTTATTTATTTATTTTGACCAATTTTGAGTTGAAGCGAACCAACTTGTGCAGGTAAATTGCACCAATAGTCACTAAACTTTGGGCGTATTTTCATTTTAGTCCTCAAACTCCAACAATGGAGACCATAACCTTTTGACGAATTAGGATTGAGTCATTAAATTTCGAATAGTGTTTCTATTTTAATATCACGTTCGATTAAGACTTAGTTTTGTATTGAGGCCTATCTAACACTATTAGATAAAATGAAGTTGTGAAAAAAAATATATAGGAATATGCTTCTGTATTTTTTGGTGGAACCGCAGAAAATATATCATAACCGACTCATCACGATACGTGGAACGCAATATTACGTATGAAAATAGGGTATTTTTGCAATGTACTTTGGCTTCGTTTGGTATTACGGGGAGAGTGCGTTACGTGCGGTGAGAAATTACGTTGGGAAAATATTCTGTTTGTTTCCGTAAGTAATATTGCGTTCCGCATATTGCGATGAGTCGGTTACGATATATTTTCTGCGTTCCGACCGGAGAACGCAGAAGCATATCCCTATATGCTTTTTCTACAACTCCATTTTATCTAATAGCGTTAGATAGGCCTCAATACCAAACTAAGCCTTTCTCACCGCACGTAACGTAATTTCCCCACAATCCCAAACGAAGCATAAAATCTATTGGTTGCACTTAATTTATCTATTTATTTGTACACTATAAATTCGCTATTTTTTTGTTTATTTTATAAAAAAAATCTTACTTATGTGATAGAAAATATAGGCGAGGACTAAAGTGAAGTTCTGCTACAATATTAATGCCGAAAATATCTCATACACACCAGCAAATTTATACAATAAAGATATCAAAATTAAATTTTAATTAACTCAATCAATTTATTTTATAATATTTAAAATATCTATATATGAATATTTATAAATTTAATCATATTCACTAAATAAAATAAAATTGCATTTTTTTTTGTTGGATCCATGGTGCACCTAGGACACATGTTCACAAATAATGGCTCCTCACTATTAAAAATTATTACATGCACCTAGTATATATATATATATATATATATATATATATATATATATATAGAGTAGCTACTTATCTATTATGAGTAGTAGAGCCCTACTACTCATAAGTTGTTTTCGATGATAGAGCTTCCGAATCGACGATCCACTCCGTTAAATATGATCTAAAGTATTTAAAACTTCTATAGAAAATAAATTTCGTAATTTTTCGAAATCATTTACCTTACGATCAAAAGCTCACAAAATTGACAATTTTTAACAGTCGATATGGGATACTTGGTAGTTTAACGGTGTAAAAGAATTGAAATAGGTTGAATTTTTGATAGAAAATTCTATTCACTACCTAGATAAAGATTAATAACTCCGATCTTAAATTGAAGGATCCGATCATCTATTTTTAGGACATCGTTCGATTTCGGTCATTTTATGCCCATTTGATGGACTTTATTATGATTTTGAAAAATTACAAAATTTATTTTCTAGAAGTTTTAAATACTCTAGATCATATTTAACGGAGTGGATCGTCGATTCTAAGCTCTATCATCGAAAACAACTTATGAGTAGTAGGGCTCTACTACTCATAATAGTATAGTAGCCCTACTCTCTATATATATATATATATATATATATATATATATATATATATATATATATATGTACATTTCATAAATATTGGCAAATTTGTACGGCAAAATGGTAAAAATAAAAGGGGCAATTTCATCGGTGCCCCTCTCAAATTCATAAATTTCATAAATACCCCTACAAAAGTTGAAATATTATGCATACCCCTTAAAATATTAAAAATTATCATAAATACCCCTACAGTCAGTTTTCTCTGATTAAATAAGGAGTTAAGTAATGAAATGACGAATTTATCCTTAATAGTTTGATACTACGCACTTGAGAAATGTAGAGGAGATCCCTCAACTATATACTATTTTGAAATAATTTTCTTAACTTTGTAGTTTGATTAAAACCCCTTAACTTTTAGTTTTTTAAAATTTAGAGATTTAGTGTTAAAAAAGTTTATTAAATTTAACATAGCTTTTCAGCTAAAATAACTAAAATAATTTAATTTTAATCGGTAAAATGTCTGGAGACCCACTCAACTATAGATGATTTTGATATTAGACCCCTCAACTTCAATTTTTTTTTGTTGTAGCCTGAATTTATTTTAATATGAGTTTTCATATTTATTCATTATTAATTTTATCAAATTAAATAAATTTATTAGTTATTAACTACTAATTGGTTTAGTGTTATTTACTAAAAGGTAAGCAATATTAAATTTGGCAAGATAACCAATGAATTTGATAAAATTCATAATTTTTTAATTAAAATTGCTTAATTTTTATTTTTACCTTCCAAGAAAACTAGAAGACTAAGTCTCAATAAAAAAAATAAAAAATAAGTTTACATTTTAAATATCCTATAATGGAGGGGTTTCAAAAAGTCACATTTTGTAAGGGGTAAAATTGGTATTTAATATATATAACGGCACTTTTTAACGGAATGTTGTGAGAAGGGGTATATATGATAATTTTTGAAATTTAGAAGGGTATCTATAATATTTTGATTTTTAGAGGATTATTGATGAAATTTGTTAGAATAAAATTCCGCACATAAATCTGATCGTGTTTTAAAATCTAATAAATCTTATTATAAAAATAAATAAATCGACTTACCGATAAACGCTAAAATCTAAAAAAATATTATTGACTACACGTACCCGTCTTTGGATTAATCGGGAACAACACCCGAAGATACGATTGGCTCCTTCTACGAGCACGATCGTGCAGGAGGTTGACGGAGACTCTTTCAACCCCCCATGATAAAAAAAATCAAACAAAATAAAATAGAAATTAAAAAATAAGCAATTCCTCTCTCTGCCGTGTTCATGTCTCATCCTAAACAGTGTAAAGCATAAAAACATATAGAGGGAAAAAGATTGTAACGGTAGATTCACCCAACGTTAACTTTTCTATTAAGGCCCTTTAATTAGCGCCAATTAATTAGAGCATGTAACGTCCACGAAAATAAATACTAAAATAAGATTAAAAGAAATAAAGAAAACAATAATAATTGTTGGGAAATTTTGAATTTTCTCCAGCAAAATTTTCCTAAAATAAAATGTAATTAATTAAATTTATTTTATGGTTTTTTAAATATCTATATATTAAAAAAATAAAATTTATATATATATATAGAGAGAGAGAGAGAAATAGATGAACAGTTGGAGGACTAATATGAGACGTGGGTGAAAATCTGGGGACTGGAGGTGCAATTTACCCAAATTTCTCCAATTCTCTTCATTCCTTGCCCACCCTTATTAGCTTCGAATCTCACCTTATTGCTTCACCCAAACGCGAAGGTATCATTGCCTCCCCCCAGTTTCTTCTTATATAATGAACAACATGTACATCTCAGAAGCACTTTTCTAGGTATATGTCAAAATATTGGTGGGGAAATTTTCAGGTTATTACGTAGTTTTGATCTTTTAATGGCATCTTTTCCTCTCCTCCAGGGGTTGTTGTTGAAATGTCGATTTATGAGGAAGCGCTGCAGGGCCAAGCAGCCCCTCAAAGTATTGGTCACTGGCGCAGCAGGTAACTTCGACTAGGGCAAAAGTGGCAAAAGTATAGTTGCTGTAATCCTGATGCTATGTTTGGTTCGGACTTCGGAAATAATTTAATTGTTTTTAAGTCTAAGATTTCTTTAGGCTAAATTACAAAAAGACCTCCGTCAATACCCGCTTTTTCACTTTCTCACTTTATCATTCAAAAACCTACACCTTGCCCCCTTAAAAAATGAGAAATGTTCACAGAGGTACACCGTGACAAAATGACCAAAATGCCCCTCACCATCTTCGTCTTCTTCCCCAGTCTCGCTCAGCCGTCGCCCCTCCTCTTCCGTTCTTTGCGCCTCGTTCAACTGCAACTCCGACTCCATTTTCCTTCACATGCCCCCCCGCTCTTCCTGCACTCGCGTTGCCCCCCATTTCGGAGACGATAGGGAGGATATCGGAGTGGACATGGATGGAGAGGCGTGCGAGGGCGAGCGGCGGAGAAGGGCGAAGGGGATGTGGGTGAGGGCGAGGGCAAGACAGTGGAGGAGGGCGAGGCGGCGGCGAGGCGGAGGGAGGTGAAGCAATAGGGAAGAGGAGGGCGGAGCGGTATTTTTGGCATAAAAAAATATTTTTTTAACGGATCAGTAACGGTAGAGGGAAGTGCACATTTTTCATTTACATGGGGGCAAAGTGTAGGTTTTTAAATGACAGGAAAGGAAAGTGAAAAATCAAGTTTTGACAGGGGAGTTTTATGTAATTTAGTCATTTCTTTATTTAACTTTGACCATATACATTCTTCATCTATTAAAGCCTAGTATGGTAATGTGGTCGCTAAAAGTGTCATTTTTAAATTATGGAAGACCCAAAAACAATCCAAAAGTGCTTATAATCTTCCCTCCTTTAATACTTTAAAATTGCGCTTGCAACTGCCTGGTCGCGGTTGCATCTGCAATTTTATAGTATAAAAGAAGGGAAGATTGAAAAGGCTTTTGATTTTTTGAGTCTTCTATAACATAAAATGCAGAAATCCAAAAGCGCTTATAATCTTCGGTGGCGGTTGGACATGCAATTTTGCAGTATAAAAAAAGGAAAGATTGAAAGTGCTTTTGAATTTTTTGGTCTTCTATAATATAAAAGGAGTTTTTTTAACTATCACATTACCAAGCTACGCCTAATGCCACAAACTTTGTGAGACTAGCATTAATAACTTGTTGGACCCAAACCACACGCCTAAAATGGTTATATTCAAATTATTAGTATTTTACACTTTGGTCCTTGTATATCCATACACAATCTCTAGGACTAGTGGGTGTCGCAAACTGCTCCTGCTTAAGCCATGACATCTTCGAAAGGCCGAATCACAAATATAGCTCAAGATCACTGGGGCGATGTGAGACCCATGTAACTTATAACATCTTAGTCCGCTATTAGCAATAACTTGGGCTTAACCATTATGGACTGGTGGCTTGGGTCCGATAAGTTATTGATACGAGTGAACTGAGTCACTACAGTTATCATCCGATACTGCAAACAGATAATATGATGTCTCTTTGCAGGGCAAGTTGGTTATGCTATAATCCCAATGATTGCTAGAGGGTTGATGTTAGGCCCTGACCAACCTATAATTCTGCATATGCTCGATATTCCGTCTGCAGCAGATGCCCTAAATGGTGTCAAAATGGAGCTAGTAGATGCCGCATTACCACTGCTAAAAGGTGATCTTTTCTTTAAGATAATCGCATAACTATTCAGTGAAGTTTGCACATAATTCTACACAGGTCATCAAGCTTTATTTTGTCAAAATCAATGCATTAAATATCGATTTAGAAATTGAAGTTTAGCACATCAGCTCTAAATGAAATTTTGCAATAAGCTTAGTTACTAAATGGTGCGGTTTAACCCCATTCCCCCTTTACTACTTAAATAAATTTCATGTTTAAACTTTCCCTCCCCCCCTCCAAGAAAAAGAGGAAAAAAAATGAAGGAGAAAAGTATAATGTCTATAGAACCACCCTGAAAACTGTAGGCCATTTTGGAATGGCTCCATCAGCATTTTTTTTAATTGACACCTTAAGTTTTGAATTTTCTGATTTGAGTTATTGTGTAGGCAATTAAATTGGGAATTTTATTAAATTTATCGGTGATTCCGTCACATCTAATGGCTTTAATCATGCTTTTGCAAATGAAAGTAGAATTAATGGCTAATAATTAATTAATTAAAATAAAAAAAAAATCAGTAGTTCAGGGTTAACCAAAAAAATG
This sequence comes from Aechmea fasciata, assembly GCA_025177825.1. Taxonomy (NCBI): domain Eukaryota; kingdom Viridiplantae; phylum Streptophyta; class Magnoliopsida; order Poales; family Bromeliaceae; genus Aechmea; species Aechmea fasciata. The sequence continues at coordinate 14,783,878 of CM045923.1, forward strand.
AGGGGCCTAGGTCTTAGTACATTTTTACCTTTTAGAAAAAGTAAACAGAGCACCTCTAAATGATAATGCAATGTTCTTTTTTGTTGATTTTTTTTAGGTGTTATTGCAACCACTGATTTGGTTGAAGCTTGCAGTGGTGTAAACATAGCCATTATGTTAGGCGGTTTTCCAAGAAAAGAGGGGATGGAAAGGAAAGAAGTGATGTCAAAAAATGCTGCCATTTACAAAGATCAAGCTTCAGCTTTAGAGCAGCGCGCAGCTACGAATTGTAAGGTGACAAGTCTTTGATAATACTACTGGATAACACCTAATATACCCTTCAAAACTATAAAAATAGATGACCAAAATATCCTTGTTGCTTTCAAAAAATTCCCTCAAATATCCTCTTTTCCTCTAGGGTTTACTAATGAGGTTCGGTTCAAGAAGGGTATTTTGGATATTGAGGGGTAACTTCAAAAATTTTCGATAGTCAAGGTATATATATAAGCAAGAAATTTTTGGAAATCAATGAGGGTATCTTGGGGTCCACAAAGGGAATGTTAGATATTTTTAATATTTTGAAGAGTATATTAGATATTATCCCAATTAAAAATATAGTTATCTAGCAGCTTAAGCTTTTCGAGAACACCAATTTTTCAAAATATTTACCATGATATCAAAGCAGAAGATCCTAAATTTGAGTCTTGCTGGACTCAACGTGAAGGGAAGTGTTGAATATACAATGTTAAAAACAATCTGGCAGCATGTGCTTTTGGAGAATAATAATTGCTTCACATTATTTAATAAATTTATTCTCATATCTGAAAAGTTCCATACAAAGTGTGCAACCTAATTACCTGTTTATTTCAGGTAAATACATCATATCATATTGTCTTCATGCTTACTCATAGTATTATTCACTTTATATGACAAATATGAAGGACAAGTTGTAAAAATCTATCTAGATCAGACTTTCTGGATGGTTTTGATTATATTATAAAATCAAATTATGTAGTTATCATTATTATGGGATTACCGATCTATTAGGATGCTAGAACAAGTTATATGTTGATAACCAGTACAGTGTGGGATTTTCTTTTGTGATCGCAAGCTAGGAAGTTCATTTTCTGCTATCTGAAATGTTAATTTATTCAGGTTCAGGATAGCAGGTTCCACCTAAAAGGTGATTTATCTAGCAACACTAATTTAGAAGTCATATACACTATGCAGTTGTGGACCCATCAACCAATTATCTGTGCCTTGAGTAAAAAAAATGGAGGCTGAACAAGTTTTCCTCCTTTTTTCTTTTTTTTTTTCCTTAATGCATCCAAAAACAGTTTTAAAAGCTTAAGATGCTAGAGAAGTTTAAATATCTTATATTAAAAGAGATCGAACTGGCTTTTGTTGTCGACATGGCTTAAATATTACTCGCCATGTATTATTTTAGTTGCAACTCTGGTTGTGAAGTTTTAGATTTTGTCTACAGGTTTTTGTCTTTACTTCTGATAAACTTGTTTATGCTATTCTAATAGAAAAAAGTTATCTATTTGATGTGATGTAGTACTATATGAAACATGTGAAAGTAGAATATAATGTGTGTTAGTTCAGTTGATACAGCTGTTGAATTTTGCCTCCAGGTGCTTGTTGTTGCTAACCCAGCTAACACTAATGCTCTCATTCTAAAAGAATTCGCCCCTTCGATCCCTGCAAAGAACATCACTTGTCTTACACGGCTCGATCATAATAGAGCCCTTGGTCAAATCGCAGAGAGGTTGAACATGCACGGAAGCGAGGTAAAGAATGTAATTATATGGGGTAACCATTCTTCCACTCAGTACCCTGACGTCAATCACGCAACTGTGATAACGCAAGAGGAAGAGAAATCGGTTCGAGAAATTATTGCCGACGATAAATGGTAAATTGGCCCTCCATATGTTAATACTAGAATTAGCCTAATTACTTTTTTTCTAATACTCTTAAACTATTTTATCAGTAGGTATGGTTATAGTAATTTGATACCTCTTATCTATTAATGTATAAGATTTAAATCCTTCGGCACACACACACATGTATAGAATGACATAAATAAATGCTTCATAGGTACAAATTACTATATGGATTGAATGCTTATATATTTTGTATGGTAGTAATAGTTGTCTGGAATAAGATCATATTATTTGAATGTTCTAAAAATTAACATCAAGGGCAAAGATCATGATAATTTTTCTAGGGTTTGTTTCAATTGTAATCTTTTAAGTGTATATACCCCTTCAAAGTTTGATATAACAAATGTCCTCCAAAATACATATTCTTTTATTAATGTTCTTTCTGAATGTCATTTATCTAAATTAGAAAGCACATTCAGAGATAGCAAATAACATTTACAAGGCTATATGTTGAGTATTATTAACACATGTACACGCGATGATATTTTGCAACTGGCTTTTGAAGGATAAGATTAATTTTCTCATCTAAATATATGAGATGAACTTTATTCTTCATAAATCACTCACAAAATCCAATACTGATAGAATCTCTGAAACTTCTAACTATCGACATCGGAATCACTTGTTCTATTGGTTTTTTCTTCTCATTCTTAACACATCTCTCTAAGTTGTGGTTTATATATTTATATACATTTTGTTAGGTTAAATGGAGAATTTATCACTATCATACAGCAACGAGGTGCAGCTATTATTCGAGCACGCAAGTTATCCAGTGCATTGTCTGCTGCTACCGCTGCTTGTGATCACGTGCACGATTGGCTTTTAGGCACTCCTAAGGTTCGATTTTCTACATGCATGTATATATTCCTACAGAATCATATCTTTACATATGTATCCCTTAAGCAAAAAAAATGAAAATAAATCTGAAGTTCGGAATATATCCCTTGAAAGTGCGTTTTATTTGGACTTTTTTATAAACTATATAACCCTCTAGAATTTTAAAATTTGTGAAATAACCCTCTCAAAATTATATTTGTAAAACTAACCCTCCTTTCACCATGTAGGGAAAGGAAAAATTTTTGTTATGAAGACGGTGAATGATTCACCGCCTTCTCACCATCAATATAGTTAGTAAAGACGGTGAATGGTTCACCTTCTTTTACTCATTTAATATTTTTTTCCTATATCTCATAGGTATATATAATCTTAGCAACCAAATAAAAATTATAACAAACCACATATAATTTTAACAACCTAAAAATCCTAATAATCTATCCATACAATCCTGCTAACATTCTAAAATTCATTTTTAGTATGAAATTTTTATTTGATTGTTAGAATTATATGTATAAATTATTAGGATTTTCAGGTTGTTAAGATTATATGTGATTTGTTGTAATTTTTATATTAGAATTGTATGAATAGATTATTAGGATTTTCATGTTGTTAAGATTATATGTGATTTATTATAATTTTTATGTGGTTGTTAAGATTATATATGGAAAATAGAAAAAATATTAAATAAGCAAAAGACGGTTAACCATTTACCGTCTTTGTTAATTATATTAGTACTAAAGGCGGTGAACGATTCACCGCTTTTATAAAAATTCATTAGTACTGAAGGCCGTGAACGATTTACCGCTTCTATAAAAAAAATCCCCCCCGCCTACGTGGCACAAGAAGGGTTAGTTTTACAAATATTATTAGCCAATTTTAAAATTCTAGAGGGTAAGTTGGTCTAATTTATAACCACTATATTAATGCTCAATTTCTTATCCCTCTAGAGTCATCCCCTTAATTTGGAGGAGTGGCCAGGTGGGGCCCGCCCTTCAATTAATACTTTAATATATGATGCCTTAATCCTTAGCTGCATGGAATCACCTCTTTAATTAGGGGATTAGACCTATCTTTTTAATTAGGGGATTGGGCCGGCCTTTCAATTAATACTTCATTATAAACTCTATATGAATGCTCATAATCAACCTCATCATCATAATGAGAAGGAAAGGCTTGCCCAAACCCTACAAGTAAATCAATTTCATGTTATATCTTCAGCAGGTAAGTTTATAAATCAATTTCATGTTTATGTTTTCACTGTAGATATTTTGTACGAATGTTATACGCAATGTTTAATCTTTTCTTTTACAGGGGACATGGGTATCAATGGGTGTGTGCTCTGATGGGTCTTATGCCATTCCTCCTGGGCTTATCTACTCCTTTCCTGTTAGTTGTGAAAAGGGAGAGTGGTCTATTGTACAAGGTAAGTGTCTCATTCACAACTCATTTTCTTCCAAAAAGAAAATAGGAAAAAAAAAAAAAACAAAAGAGCAATAGTTCTATTATTTAGCTGTACATCATCAGAATTGTTCCACTCTAGTTCTGTGTATTCTTAATTTCTTTCCTCTCTAACTTTCTTGAATGTTGCAGGAAATAATTCTTATATAATCTTTTCTGGTTCAAGGTTGATTTGTTTTGCACTCGCTGATGAATATGCAATAATCTATTGGTATTTATAATGGCCAAAGACTAAGGTGCATGCCTGGTGTCGAATGTCTAATCAAAGCCTGTTTATTTCCTAGTTCTTTTAAAATCCTGATACTGCAACCTGGTCCCTAATTTTTTTATGTAAAACACTTAATTCCGTGATCTTCTTCATCTGTTCCAATCTGATCCTTAAGCTACTAAGTGAGTGTTTGAAAAATGACCTTTTAATCCTATATCATGTAGACAAACAAGAATGTCGTTTCATAAATACGAAAACTAGTCATATTATGGGAAAATTTTCAATTTGTTTCCGCAACAAGGTATGAAACTACACTCTGCAATTGTACTGAAATTGTTTTCTCGAAAAGTTGAAGAACCAATTAGCTGCAGTATGGCGATGACAAATGGACTACCCATGCATTTTACCTTTGCAAATCACATGGATTTATCTATCATTCAGTAATTTTACTCGCTGAAGTTCTTTGACAGGTCTTAAAATCGATGATTTCTCTCGTTCGAAAATGGAGGCCTCAACAAATGAGCTCCTTGAAGAGAAGTCTCTAGCTTACTCTTGCCTTTCCTAATGTCCTTCACTCTCTTTCAGTGGTGAGATAGCGAAAATAGATTAATTGTAAATATATAAGCAATAGGAGATGGTTTGTACATGAAAGGAAAAATTCATTGTAAATAAATAGGCTAGAGGGAATGATTTGTACCTAAACTATCCAAGAAAAAATTCAAATGATTTCTGTGGATTAGCGCACCTGCATTTTGCTGTACTGTGGTTTCATTTGTTACACTCAACTATTGTGTGATTACTATTCCGTTAACTCCTAGTGACTTTTTGTTAACAGCAGGTTAGAAATGATCGTGGCTTTGTTTTGTGTCTATATGTATTGTGTACAACTTACAGTTAATCTGAAACTACACAGAAACAATGATTATATGATAGTTTGTTGCGACGAATGAAATAAGAGGGTAACAAAGTACAAATGTGTTAAATTACAGTATGGTTATTTGATGTTTACTTTGTTATGTTATGTAGCATGTGTGCTTTTGTTATCATATCAGTTAGATTTTTTTTTTTAAAGCATCATAAAGAATCCAACATATCTCTCTGCTGTACCAGTGACCACTAGGCTGTGATCTAGACAAAGTTAAATTTGGGGTTCACCTTTGCACCTTTGATTAATATAGGTAGGTAATTATATTAGAATGTTTAATCTGAAAAGTTAAAAATCCCAAACCTATGTGGTTTGAGTCTCTTTGCTTAAGGGTGGATAAAAGAAAGAAGTAAGTCTCTTTCCATTTTTTAAATTTTATAATATTATGTGCATGATATACAAACAAAATGTGAACTACTTGATAAAATTTAGAGGGCCTAAATGCTACAACTAAAAATTTAGAAATCAGTTTATAAAAGAGTGAAACTTTAGGGGTTTCACTCTTTTAGGGGTTTCTCGCGAAAAACAGAAAAGAAAAGGAGTATAGTTACTCTGCTCTCAACTAGGGGTGTAAACGAGCCGAACACGAGCGAGCTGGGTCGGCTCATGTTCGGCTTGTTATTAACTCATTAAAGTATCATGTTCGAACACGAGCTGGCTCACAAGTTGGCCAACGAACAATAAATAAAAAAAAATAGATTAAATATATTAAAAAAATAAATTTATAAAATTTTATCCATCAGATTTTGATCTAATAGTTAAAACTTTATATACAAATGAGTCTTTTTTATAATTAAGCTCGCATTTATATTTTTATTTTGCCAAAAATTAAGTAATAAAAATATATATTATATATAATTATTTATTTATATATTAGAATATAAATTAAATAAATATATAAATATAAAATATATGTATTCGAGCTGTTATCGAGCCGAACACGAGCAAGCTGACCACAGCTCGTATTCGGTTCGTTTATTAAACGAGCTGAAAAATTGTTCGGCTCATTTACTAAACGAGCGAGCCGATCTCGAGCTCATTTCGAGCTGGCTCGCGAACACGAGCTGGCTCGCGAACGCGAGCTGGATTGCCACCCCTACTCTCAACTACATACCACCAAACCGGTTTGAAAAAAAATGTAATTACTACATCTCTCTAGACACATGTATCTCTCTAATTATACCAAATTTATAACTACACCGGATCAAACGACCTCTTAATATATAACAAGAGAAACCTCTCAAATCTTTGATTCTAATTCAATTTGATTAACAAATAAGCTTCTGTTATGTTAGTAAATCATTGTCAAAAGAGGCTACAAAATAAATTCACCATCCAGCTTTTTCTTATGCACATCACAAAATTTCTCTAGTTCTACATCAGCATTGCACTCAACCTGAGCTACAATTAGATCCAAAAATTACAACCTTCACAAAAAAAAACTTTTTAACCAAATCTGGCTTACAATGGCTGTGAGCAGCAAATACTCTTGCAATCAAGCACTTCAATCTTCACAGATAAATTAAATATTGATCCATCCATGCCATTATGTCCTTCATCTGTCACTTCACCAAGCCACAAATTTTTCCTTGTTTCTCTTGAAATATCTTCAGCCTGTGCAATAAGCCATTCTGACTACCTCCTCGACTTCCGCTGCCCGCGTTCTCTAGTAGTCGAGGACTCTCAGCGGTGAAAATTACATTCCTGCGCTTTTGGCTTGTCCCAATTCTCTCACCCCGATTCATGCTCTTTATTACGGAGCCGGTCTTTGGCAAATGCAAGCAGAGGGGTACTCATGAAAGTCACCTCGGCCTGGTCTCATCTCGTATGGCTCCCCCATAAAGCCCCTCTCTGCCGCCTTCACCCTTCTCGAGAAGGTTTCCCAGTCCATCGAATTCTGTGCTTCAAATATCGAGCTGAGCTTCTTTGCATTTGGCCGAATCGTTCTTTTGTGCCCCATGTACCTCCTGAAGATTTTTCAGTGGAAGAAGGGATTAGTTGTCTCAAAAGAAAATGCCACAACCACTTGCTTGTGCCTAATATAATTGTGTCTGCCGAATCTTTCTTTTGCATCGAATTAAATTTACTAACATTATCAGATAGTGAGTTTTGTTTTCAAATTTGTAACTTAAACCAAAGAAGGAAGTAAGAAGCGGAAAAATGTACCTGCGACCAGCTAGAATCTTGGCCATGTTTCCATTATTATTCGCGACGAAGACATCACTCTCATCACAAACAATGTAGTCAATGGCAGCAAGACGAGAAGAGAAAGGAAGAAACGGCTCTAGATCAATTCCAGCGAGCACCTCCTTCGTATAAAAATTTGGAAACAGGTCCCTAAGGGGTTGGAGAGACTTCTCTCCACCATATATTTCTCCAGATGCGACGTAGACATATGTATCATTTGCAAAGCCTAGAGCCCTTAGCATTAAACCAACTTCGTGCGGAGTTAATGGACATTTTCCTCGACTTCGTTCATCCTCGGACCTCAAATCCTGCCAATATCTAATTATGATTCATGTGGTGTTGTTGTATGCGTTTAGAATGGTGGTTGTATATGTTTTAGAATAATCAATACATGTGTAACTACTGCAAATTTTGTATTTTTATTTTGAACTCACCATATAATAAATGTTTATGTTTTATGTTACAGATATGCATACAGGCCTGCGTACCCGATCTAAACCCAACCCGTTCCTAATCCATACGCGATTTTAAGCGGGTAGTATACGGATTGTCACTATCCAAATCTGCTCAAATGGACCCGATGGATATATTAGTAACTTAAGTATTCAACTTAAGTATTCAGACCGGACCCACCCCGAAGTTAAATGGGTGGGTTATGTTTTTCTTTTCCTACCCATTTCTTCTTATGGTATCGGTAGAGTAATATTAACTACCCAGACCCAATCTGGTTCAAGGACATCTCTAACGAGATGGAACATTAAGTAATTTTGCAACTAATTACTCTAGGAGTAATTTTAGATTTCTGAAAACAATTTGAATTTCAGGAATGCTCCTCAGGTCAAGGCCACATTAGAAGAAATGTAGTAATAAATTTTGTGAATCCCGATAAACGGAGGTATTAATGAATATAGAAGGTAACTTGATCTAAAAGGTTTAAACAAATAAATAATTTGATAAAAGTCTTGCGAAAGGTAGTTCTCTAAAGTAAGAAGGTAACCAGGATTCCGTTTTTGTTCAAGATGCATATTGTATACATATAATATAAATCTATATGATGTATACATTTGTACATTCCAACACTATCAACTCTTAATAATTGCTGCCTCTGAATCATTTTAACTAATACATTGGCATTTTATATAAAATGGTGGCTTGAATTGATGACTGAGAAGCTAACAAAAAGTAGTAAAGCTATAGCAAGCATTTATGATTTATGTACGTGCGTGCATGTCAGTGTTTGTGAGTGCGCACGGTCGACCAGGTAGAAGGTGTTCGATGATGGGTGTGGTATTGAGATTTTTGAATATGTAGTTCCTCGAGTAGTAAAATATCTAAAAACACAAATATAAATGACATAAAATAAAAGTAAGAAGCTCAACAGCAAAGTTGATAAACAATGGAAAAAGGGCTGGTGCAGACCATAAATAAAGCAGAAGATTATTCCACTAAAGCAGGACTGAAAAATCTCAAAATAAAAGAACAATAACTTACAGGTAGTGTTGCCCAACGCTTCCTAATGTCACCCAGTTCAGTGCGCTCTTTTTCACCTCCACCATAGTAACAACCAGAAAATGCAAGCATGTCTGGTTCGAACCTGCAAAGAATTGAAATCTCAGTTCAAATAAAGCCAACTACCAAGGAACAAATAAAAATGTCCAAAATCAGCAAGAGTAATGAAATTTATAATTGGTTGACTGATGAAGTCACAGAATTCAAATCCCTGAACGATATTTTCCCCCAAAAAAGAACTACGGATCATCCGTTCTGCAACTTCTCATGAAGGTCAAAGCCACTGAAAAGTATGTTGCATAATGAATAAATATGTTCTGGTGCCATAACAATGAAAACACATGCTTCTTAATTTGTCCCCTTTTTATAGGGTTTTTTTTAAAGTCATTTGGTTACAACTTTGAATGTTAACTGAGAAACTAATTAAGAAACTGAAACGGTGAAACTTTAAACTTATTTCTTTTGGTTTAACCCTGAACACAAAACCAAGTGGAAAGATCTTAATAGCTACTTCACAAACAAACATGTAGCCCATGCTAAGCAATTGAGAGTTGAGACTTGATGCCTATTCAGCCTGGCTTGTCAATCAGCTTCTCAACTTTAGAAAGCAGAACTTATGGAAACTAGGTGTTTTAGCAAACAAAATGTTTAGAGCAAGGAGCAATTTAGGAGATTTCATGAAATAATTATTAGTGCTGATTCAAACAACTTTATTCAAACATCAACCCATCATATGCTCTAGCTAGGCCAAACCGGCCCTAAGCCTAATAGCAGTTAAAGAGCATGTGGCGTCTAATGCATCCAAAACATCTGTGGAAGTTGTCCATTACAACGTAATGAGCAATAACATCTAATTATTCAAGTACAAGGCTACAAGCCCATAGCAGCTTAAAACATACCTCAAATGAATCGCGATGTACCTTGAGCTCATTTTTCTCATTGCCTGGACCAATTTTTGACCTAAACTTTGTATTGAATTCGTAAACCTCAGAGCATGAAAATTCACATGGCACCGTAGCTTTTGCAGATCATCATCAAGTCTGTTTGCAAGCCTGTAATCAAACTTCGTCAACTGCACTGCCTGCAATAACAAAACCCTTAAAACATGCATAAGCTTACAATCGTAAGTTGTATAGACACTGCATCTCAAAACAAAAAGATACACACAACCTGACCTCAGCTACAGCACATTTTGGAATTGGTAGCAGAACTTTTGTAACACTGACTATACTACCTAACAATACAATATGTTTATTTACAAAAGATTTCGTCAAATTCTTTTAGGAAGAGAATTCTTTAAACAAGCTAAAAGCATGTTCCTTCAAGTAACATAATATTCAGTAACATTAAAAATTGTTCTATCAAAAAGCTTAAAAGTACGAGTTCTAAGGAGGTGCTTAATCGAAAATATTGTAAAGTTAGGAAGAAAAATCAAAATTTCTCAGGTTGAAAGTGCCTATTTCAAAATGTTCTATAATTCAGGAAAGGTGTGATGCGTGCACAATTTTAACAAATAACTAGCACCATTACCATGCCAGTGTTGAAAAAGCATGCTGGCATCAACACATTCCATTCGAGAAAAAGAAAGGGGAAAAAAGAGGAGAGAGGATCAAATCAACTTAGTAAGCATTGTTCCAACAAGGTAAATAGATATTTTAATATTGTTCCTTTACTCTTTCTGTTTACAGTTGGTGTGCAGTTGAGTTCATCTACAGAGATCGATAAATTCAAGGAAAAAACTGTCTAGATAATCCCTGTGCTATCCTGATGTTGCAAATTAGTTCTGAAGTTTTCAGTTAACCACTCAAGAAAAGAAAAAGGTATGTTTGTCATGCCAACTGCAATGAAAAAGGTATGTTTTATCTAGGAACTTCCCTTTTTCAGCATATTAGGATAAGGTTAAAAAGGTCATTTACAGGAAAACATGGGAATAAATTAGCAGCCTGGACAGGAATACATTACAATTTCATACCAAACTGTAATTCTGTAAATAACAATGTAGGTTTTGTCTTGTACCTTACATTATTTTCAGCTTATCAGGATATAGGATTAAAAAGGTCAGTTACAGGAAAAGGTGGGATTCATTTAGTGGCCAGGACAGGAATATCAACACATCAGATGTTTAAGTCAAAAGCTCATGACTAAACAGCAACATCCACATACCACAGGCCACATATTTTATCCTATATCAGAAAGGAAATGCACTTAAAATATTTAAACACAGATAATAGCATCTTAATAGAGCTTTATTCACCACATATTTTAGCAATTTGGACTCCTGCCATATATTTTACCCTATATTTGAAAAGCGATGAACTTGCAATATTTAAACACAGACATTAATATATCGATAGAGCTTCATTCACAACATACTTCTAGCAATTTGGCCTACTTACACGTCTTCGAAGGAGTATCGGCAGCACTTGGTCGATATAATAATCAGGCATGGATTTCCTCGGAGGCCGCATAGTATATGGTGGTTTCTCCATCGACCGCATTACTTTATCCGGAATCCTTTTAAGAATAGTAACATCTTTCGAGAGGGAGGAAATGAACCAGTCAACATCAAAAATGTCGGCAAAGTCACTGCCAAAAAAAAAAAGAAAAAAAGACATTTATACTGCCATAAAATGCAAATGTATAACTAGATATATTGATTTTAACACAATGTCCATTGATCTCAATTTTACCTATCATCTTTCCAAAATGAATGATGATCCAGCTCAGGAACGACCAACACTGCATTCAAAATCCGGGCGACAACAACGGCATCTGTTATCTGAGTGTTGGCAAGATTAATAAGATCCCAAAAAAAGGGGTTTATATTAATAAATATATCCCTACAAATCATCTTTCCACAAATATAATCAAAGGGTGCAATTTCTTGCAAAACAACCTTATATTATGTTGGGAATCAACTAAAATATGAGGGAAAAGTTTCTTTTGTGTTAGGAAAATTTTTCTACAGAGTGACATTTCTGTAACTACATATACATACAAGATGCTGCATCTGACCATTCAGATTTTGATGGCTACATGTGTAATAATATAAAATTGCAGAGAAATAAATGTTACCATCACATCACAAATAAATTCATTGCAAAAGAAAAATAATATTGGAGAAAGGAAAAGTGATAAAATCTGAAATGTAATTACTAGGATATCATCATAAAAGATAGTTGCCTACAAATAAACCAAGTAGATAACTACTTGAATCCCAAATGTTTTGTCACTCATAGTAACATTCAAAGTGGAGAAATATATGCAGGATTTAGTCCAGGTCTAAGCAGATCTCATTCTATCAATATTTAAAATCCATAAGTTTGTAACAAGGGTTGCATCAATCAAGGATTGCCATGCCGCTCGTGGCCCATGCCACTGCCAACGGCATGGCACGGCACAGCAGCACTGGATGCGACAATGTTGGCATGCTCCCATATGCCAATGGCACGCCACCAGGGTTGGAGCCATTGAGGGACCAACATAGGCCAGGGCCCTCCTTGGTTTTTGGAAACTTACAAAAAAGTACTCTGAGGCTTTTTAAGAAAGCCAATTATATAGGGATTGAGCAAAACACATTCTATTCCTATTTCCTATACTAAAATTGTTTATGCTTTGGAAGGCTCTGTAACCATCCTTTCGTCCTCTTGAAACGTGATGATTTGTATAAGGTAAAAATGTAAGATACCCCCTCAACTACAGGTCATTCTGAAATAGATTTTACTCTTTTTTTTAACTTCTAGCCTTTTTTATTTGATTTTTTATGTTTAATTAAATTAAAAGTTTTTGTTAAATTTTACGCTCAGTTAGTTATTAGCAGTTAACTAATTTAGTTTAATTCGTTACAAAATAGTTTAAATTATGAATTTAATAAAATTATCAATCAATTTGGAAAAATATCTAATTTATTTAGCTAAAATAACTCAATTAAAACAAACAATCTCAATAAAGAAAATTATAAACTAAGTGGCTATTTCATAATGCCTATAATTAGGGATCTCCATACAATTTTTTCCTTTTTATTATATTATAACTTCGCACCATTTTAATAAAGTTAGTCTATCTAAAGTAAAATTCAAATTTTGTGGTTGGCCTACTGACTTTGTTTGGTTCCAATTTGAACTTTTATTTTGTAAATAAAATTCTATATTATTAAATATTCTAGTGGACAAATTTTCACCTTCATATAGTAATTCATTATATTGTGGTGTACTCTGATCAAATGTGAAACATCATTTAAATAAAATAGAGAAGCAAAAATAAAGTTTCTACTTAGGTTTCATTTTTGTTGTCAAATAAAATATTTAGTTGCATATAATGCAGAAATAATTGTCTGCTACAAAATCATTCAAGAGTATGAGTTTCAGTTTTTTTTTTTATGTGATATTAGATGCGACATAGTTATTTACTATTTTCTCAGCCCCCCTTAATAGACAATTCTGTCCCTGCACCCCACTGGTACATTGGCACGCATTGGCAAATGGCAAGGATTTTTTTATTAAATTATCATGAAAAATTAGTTTTTTAGAGTGTTTCAATATCTCTAATATAAAATTAGTTTATATATTTTTTTCTCATACTATTTAGCAGGAATGGAGACATAAACATCATAATAAGTAAATAACCATTTTATTTATATCATAAAGTATATGCAAGAAACCAAAAGCAAAACAATAATTGGATAAAAAAATTGTAGGAAAACATTACCATGGGTAAATTCACTCGATCCATAATGATGAAAGAAGTTGGAGGAAGTCTTCCTATTTGTATTCCTTTTTTGTTTACTTAACATTTGTCTTATTATGCAATAGAGCGTACTAATTGCTCCGAATATAAGTAGATTTACAGGATCTACATATTTTAAGTATCAAAAAAACTTCTATAAAACCTTTTATCTCAAAAAAACTCAAAGTTTCAAAAAATACCAAAAGAAACTACTTTATTAATACAGTATCAACACGACCGTGTGCCACATGCCAGCATGGCCTTGGCACAGGCGGCATAAAGCAGCACAGCACAGGCAATCCCTGGGCTCAATGAAACTGCATAAAGTAATTAATAATCGAGTAATGAAAGAATGGTGTACCAAAGTAGATTCTAATATTAATTCTGTAAAATTATATCAAATTGGCTCAGTATGTACTAAGCTAAATTTACAAGACAAATTGAAATGTAGTCATATTAAAAGCCAACATAACAACAAAGGGAACCCAACAAAAGTGAAGAAAGGAGAGAGAATGATAGAGAATACAAGCAGTTACTGAGTTACTGCACTCTTTTTCAATGACAATTTAAATTGGTTAGCACAGTGTGTAACAAGTTGAATTTACTAGACAAATTGAATGGAGTTACAATAAAAGCCAGCAAAACACAAAAGAAGACCTAGCAGAAGTGGAGAGAAAAGAGAGAATCAAAGAACCATGTAACTAAGCAAGCATCTAATAACTTTTTTAAACAAGAATGTACAATAAGCTGCGCTCATAGGGTTTTATAGGGGGAAAATAACATGACGAAAGGGAGCACAAAACTTAGACTATGTTGACCTAAAACAAATTAGCCCAATTAAACACACTATCGCTACTATTATCATATGCTTCTAAAAGCCATTATACAAAATCTGCTACTAAGTGATGCTACCACAGGAAGAATATGAAATACAAACTAGGAATGAAAACTTACCCCTGTCCTTTGTTGGTTTAACCCTCCACTAGTTGCAATGAGTAAATAGCCATTAGATCTGTTTTCATGCACCGCAGCTGAAGAACATGAATATGACAAATGTATCAAGAGTGTACAAAGGTAACTAACTCAAGAGGGTGGGGTTTCTTGTGACTAAGAAACAAATTGATCAGGTCCCATAAAGACGATAGCTTGTAAAATCAGTGAATGTTCATAGAAACTTAGAGCCTGTTTGGCAGAGATGGAGCTTTTGCAAATGTACTGTTGGAGCAGAAACATAGGGTGTGTTTCCTAACTTAGTGAAAGCAAAAGCTTCAAATTGGAGCTTTTGTTTTTGGGGCCCAAATCCAACTTACTTCGTGACACAGAAAATGCTTTTGACAATGCGTTTACCAAGTGCCTAACTTCTCAAAGCTTCTGCTTTCAAGAACAGAGTAGTTGCTCCAAAAAAGAGAAAAAAGAGGCACTTATGCATGCAGCGTATCCTTCAAGAGAAAATTTGAGTTACAAAGATGAAATGTATGACGGGAGATATTGCACATTTTCTGGTAAGAAAACTTACAACTAAAATTAGGGCCTCTGTCGCTGCAACCATAGTAGAAATTTGAGTATTTTGACTTCCATATATCAATCGGTTCATTATGACTAATCTGCAAGTGTATTCAAATCACTCATAATCAGTGATAACAATGGAAAGCAGACATATTAATCTAGAAGAGGAAATACATAATTAATAAGATTTATTTTAGACCACAGACACTACAGAGATTGTTAAATAAACTACCAACACACAAGCTCTTATCAAGAACTAAATTTGTAAAAGTCCAACCATATGTCCACAGAGGGAATCAATCAAACTACTCTTTCCAAACAAAATCAGGCTAAAGTAGGTAACTTAAAATTTACAAACTGCAAGATTCTTAGCAAACAATTCAAAAAATGTCATCCTTCTAGTATCAGTATTTTCCATAGGGTCATCAGTTGGCCAAAACCATGGACCAAGAAGTACCTCAAATTTGGGTGCTGAATATGTTCAGATTAATTTGTGTGGTCAGCTTAGGTTCAGGCTGAATTTAGTACTATATAGAGCACTACATAAGGAACTTATATATAGTATGAAATCAACTATGTGCAGGTATATATTAAATTGGCAACTACGGCTAGAAAATGAACTAGAAAGAGAGAGAGAGGGTGAAAATGAGATGCCAAGTAATTAACTCTCTACTGCCTAAAATTAAATATGGTTGTTCCAGATCAGAAGAGTTTCGTTAAATCTTGGCCAGAACCAAACAACTTAGGTAAAGATCTGATTATTTTCTTGTGCTTTAGATAAAGCTGCTAATCTTTGTTAGAAAGCTAAGACTACCTAAAATAAAAGAGTAATGGACCAAAAAAAAAAAAAACTAGAGTCGACCCTAATTGACAAACAAAATTGGGGTGCATATTTTATTAATATGGGTAGATAAATGTATCATTGAGTTCAAAAGTCAAAAGTCCCAAAGCTTTCATGTCAAGAAATTGAGGATTAAGCGATACTGGGAGGATAGTTGTGAAGGAAAAAAGGAAAAGGTAAACAAGGATTTAAATGCTCATCGGCACGAGCCGTGCCCATCGTGCCGTATCACGCCAACAAGATACTAGCACAATACAACTCCCCTGACAATGGCAGGGCTTAAAACCCTCTTTTCTTTGAAATTAGCAAGTAGTTACATCAATAAAGTGCAAAACATTTGATAAACTAGCAAAGTACACGTGCAATACATGTCATATTTAAAAAGAAAAAGGACATAATGCACACACATTAATAAATGGACACAATCAAAATCAATATATTGTACATCACATTTTGAGAGGTATAGTCCCTCATGCTGGCAGAAAATTTTATAGCATGAATATATAATCAACAATTTGACTATTCATACTAGGAATATTTAAATAATGTTGTTAAAACCTTATTTGCATAAAACCTTATTATATCTGCATAAAATAGTCGGAAAACAGCAATACTGTTAAAATATTTGTTGTTTCATAAATTAAATTTTTAGATCTTTAGGTTTGAGCCTTAGAGACCGAGTTTGCAGATTATGGCCATGACTATAATTTCTAGAGAGAGATGCTTGATTGATTAGGAGGATATTTATTTATTTTTCCAAAAATTGCAAGAAGTTTATTCTGTTTTATTTTTAGAAACATAATATATCGAGGTTTCCAAAAAAAGAGAGAAGATTTTCATCTTTTCCAAAAGATGATTTAAAAATATAATATATGAAGGTTTCCAATAAAGAGAGAGAAGATTTCCATCTCTCCCAAAAAGTCACTAGAGGTATTTAATTCTCAGTTTAAAAAATAAAATAAATCAGAGGGGACGTGTGAGAGAGAGTGAGAGAGAGGAGACCTTCCAATCACATGCTTTGGTGCACAGTGCACCGGGAGCATGTATGACCAAAATAATTCCCCATTTTGTGCGGACGTGAGAGAGAGAGGAGAGAGATTCATGACATGTTCACATGTGAAGGGAGAGGAACAGACGGAATATGGTGGAAAATAAAATATGGTATAATTGTCATAAAAAGTGACAATTACTTTTATTCTTAGTCGTTGGATGAAATCCGATGGCAATTAATAAAAACTCGTTCTATTAATCAGTTTAATCAGGTGGTCATCATAAAATCTGATGGTCAAAAATGATTGGGCCGAAGGGTATTATCTAAGAAGATGAATGACAATGTTGGAAATAAATAAATATAGTATAGACAAATAGTATATATATGTATAATAACCAAATAGAATATGTTGGTGCCAAAGAAAATAAATATTTCAAATCATAATATATTAGAACACAAGTCTTTTTGTGAACGATACACATCGGCGTAACACGGCAAGCACCATGTCGTAGTGCACTGGAAAGTGCTTAGCACAACTTTGTGCCATAGCACTTAAATCCTTGAGTAAACATCTCTAACCTAGCTATTATTTTGTCTCATATATTTATTCCTCTCTAGAGGAAAAATAATAATTAGGCACGTTAATTCAAGATGATCAACAAACATTAGTATGAACTTGTTTAATGCAGTTAAAACTCGTGAAGCCCATAATATACTAAAAACAATCACTAATAGATCAGTGATCTACATGAGCCAGACAAACAAAATGCAACCAATCATATTGCACCAAGCAGATAGACAAAGAGGACGCAGAAAAACTTGTAGCATTTTTGAGGAACTAAAAAGCTCATCTTTGCTTGACAGTTAAATGCTAGCCCTTATACATCTATATATGTCCTTGTGAAAAGTGTTCATTGGTAGAAATGATAATACTCAATACATTGACAGTGAATTAAAGAAGACTGAAAAATTATGGCTTCAAAACACAATACTATAATGAATTTAGAGGTGTTTCCATTTTGTACATTATGCTTCTTTTTTGTTTTCAAACTCTCCATTTCAACAGAACCAAGCACCTTCGTTACTTACACATTCCCCAATCTCCTATGGACTTAAAAAGACCTAGTTTCAATAAGTAACAAGCCTATCGTGACTTTGAGGCTTGCCACTAAGGCTTCGGTATTCCGGGGAGTATAGGATACATGCTGCAGGAAAGTGTGATAGTAAAACATTCTCTCTTTTTTCTATAAGGAATAGCACATTGCATAGATTACACTCAATTAATTATGATATGATTTATGCAGTCCCATTGGAAACGGAGAAGCATATCTCTATATGCTTTCTCTCCAGCTCCTTTTGGTCCAAGAGCATTAGGCAGCCATCAATACAAAACCGGCCCTAAGATTGATCGCAGAGAGGTCAAAATAGCGAATTTCTCTCAATAAATTAAGGATTTCTAAATGTCTCCACCCTAGCAGCAAACTGGAAATGGACAATGTTTGTTGTTTAAGATAAACGTTACTAAATCACATAAACAGAAATTCAAACTACTGCTAATATTACTTAATATAAACTACTATTCGTTAGTGAACTGTAAGGATTCTTGTAAAACCCAAAGTTCAACATAAAGCTAGATAAAAGTAAAAGTACAGTTAAACAATTGCTAAACATCAATTCATTTTACTGCAAAACTATATTTTGAAATCAAGAAAACCCTCCTCCTACATAAAGCATGGGTCCTTTACTATTTCTTGAATATTTGGCTAATGTTAGTCACTTTAAATTGATGGAATATCAACTTAGATAGTTAATTGCAAAATTTTACAAGTTGGGTACTAAATATCAAATTTTCAATGTAATGATGATAACACCTTAAGGCCATCTTTGCATATTGGAATAAGATATTATAGAATATCTTATTCAGCATAAGAATTTTCTTGTATGATTAGATGCTAGGAGCAAGGATTTAAGTATCGTGACACTGGGTCATGTTGAAAACTTGCCAGCATAATACGACACGGTGCGTGCCGGGCCGTGTGGATGCATGTCAGTCACTGAAAAAAAGCATGTATACCAACACATAATGATATGAAATATTTATTTTCTTTAGCAACAAAATTTTCTAATCGCTTGTTATGTATCTTTATCAAATTTTTTGAACTTTTTTGAAAAAATTACTTACTGATTTAAAACAAAGAGGGTTTTGAGCTGTGTCATCGGCACGGAAATTGTATCATGCCATGTCGGTATCTGGTTGGCACGATACAATACGATAGATACGGCCCGTGCTGATGAATACTAATAGTTTGAATTTTGCTCTTCAAAAGGTCTTAGCATCTGCAACTTGATAGAATAGCATATTTCACCTATGATGTGATTTATCTTATTATGAAAATGACTTGATGGCTAAATATGGTATCCATTCTAGATATTTGATCAACTTCTCATCTGCCAAATACTGTATGGATGTTGTAATAAGATATCCAATGATAACTTATCTGGTATGACGATTTTCTTCTGAAATTGGAAGCTTGGAGTCTAATTTTTTCTCCTTGAAATGTTCTGGTACCTGTGGTTTAGTACGATATCATATTTCATCTACAATATTGATATGTCTTATTGTCACCTTATTCCAAAAAAAAAAAAAAACTTGAAGGCCAGACACAGTAGCCACTCTAGATATTTGGTCACACTCATCTTCCAAATATAACATACTTCTTTAGTAAATCAAAAGGATATCCCCAGTATTCATGCATCTAAACAGGGCTACATGTTTCTTGAGCAAATCAAAAAGACATATCGAATAAGGTGTCTATGCATCCGCATCCCTTGAAAGCTTATATACTTTAAATTTTAAAATAATCTATATATCCTTCCAAATCTGTAATATCTTACAAAAAATACCCCTCCGTTAACTTTCCATCACTCATCCGTTAAAATTTTCTTTTATGCGATCGCGAAGGATCACACAATAAAGGAAAAGAGTTTGCTAGATCTACAACCCACTTTGGGCTGTAATCCTACATCAATCCCAATCCAATCCCTTTGTCTTATCACTTTTTTTTTTATTTACTAAAATCCAAAATGGGTCAGTAAACCCTCAACACCATTTAATGAAGGTTGTAGCGTCAGTATGATTAACGTAATTTTAACTGATAGATGCCGATACGTTAACGGAGAGGTATTTTTGCAAGAAATTGAAATTTTGAATTTGAAAGCATATAGGGGATACACTAGCATTCATCCCAAGATTAAACTAGTAGAAAATCGTGTTTCAATCATGTATACTCAACATAAAAAGGACAAAAATTGTTTTTTTTTTTCTTTCGCTTAAAGAATCGTATCATACCCGCTTGGGTCGCCAGAGGCCGCGGAAACGGGACCACTCGAGGTCGGCGGCGATCTGGCCGGTGAGGAGGGAGACGAGGCCGAGGGCGAAGAGCATCGACCCGCACAGCAAAGAGCGCCCCTTCCGCTGCGCGCAGCCGCAGGAAGCCGATCGCTGCTGCTTTGGCTTATGGAGATCCGGCTTCTTCCCCGCTCCCGAACCCATCGCGATCTCGCCCTAACCCTAATCTTCTCATACTAGTAGCAAAACCGATCGCAGCATCGCCGAGACCCCCTCCCCCCAAAAACCCTAGCTCAGAGAGAGAGAGAGAGAGAGAGAGAGAGAGAGGGGTAATGCTTGATTTTGAATGATAGGTTCGTTACCAGCCGGTATGCGGGGAACAGACCACGCAGAAGGACCTTATTATTTTGGGGGTTTTTTTTTGCTAATCCTCTGAACAAATTTTATTTTAAAAATAGTCTCAGCAAATTTAAATTTATAAAAATGATTCTGACCCTGCCACGTGGGCGTCACCACGTCAGCGCCACGTGGATGGGCTGGGGTGTTAAGTTGAACACAATTTGGGCACGGTGTCGGTGAATGATTCATCGTGTTTGAACACGGTGACCCTGCCTTGCCACGTGAGTTGTGCCCAATGGCACCATTCCATAGATTTTCATGCAAAACGGAGCATCGAAGACTTCTAAAAAATAAAAATATCGAGCAAAAAACGCCAATCTAATATAAAAGCAGATTTTTCTAAAAAATCATGCATCAAATGTAAAATTAAATAGTGCTATCACCTCCGACACAGCCGGACCATCGAAAACGACCTATTGGGTCATTTGAAACGAAGTTCGATTCACATGAAAGCAATCCTCAAGGTAGAGCCTCAAAATAAAATATCGATTACTATTCACTTAATTAAGTGAATAGTATTAGTCACTGAACACTTTTGATAAAAGCTTATTTTTCTTCGAAATTAAATCCATAAGTTTCAAAAATAGAGTACCTATAAAAACACGACTGAAAAAGTACATCACAATACGTCGTGAAAATTTCAGTCATCACATTTCTCGTATAGCATTTATTTAGTGAGAAATGCTCTTTAGCAATTCATATTAAGCATAGCAAAATGAGGAAAGTAGAAGGAACTTCACTTCTCATAGAGAGTATTTAGGTCTAGTTTGGAAATATAATAGATAAGAACACTATGTATCTATTATCTATTACTATTCATATCCATACAAATACATAATTTGATGGTTCCTTGATTCTTTCGATCCACGTGGCGGTTTTTTTTGCCTCCACGTCATATGAGACTTCTTTCTTTTTTTTCCATCCTATAATTTTATTTGTCTCTATCTATACGTCTCTTCTTCCTATCTCTCTCTCTTTCCTCTAATCATTTCTCAAAAAATAAATCTTTTTACTTTTTCAAGAGAAAATTTATTTGTGTACCTCTCTCTTTTACCAAAAAGATCTCTTTGTCTTTTCACATTTCCAAAAAATAATATATTAAAAAAAATAATTTTTTTACCTTTTCAAAAAATAATATTCCAAAAAATCTGCCTTTTCACATTTTCAAACAATAATATATTAAAAAATAAAATTTTTTACTTTTCCAAGAGAAAATATATTAAAAAAATAAACTCTTCTTTTATTACTCTCTCCCCGAGGATCCGCCAGGGAGCCCACATACCAAAAAATAAAGGAAATAAAAATACAGAGAAAGAAGAACGGGAAAAATTATATATATATATATATATATATATATATATATATATATATATATATATATATATATATATATATATATATATATATATATATATATATATATATATATATATATTTGTAAATAGCGAACGTTATCGATAATAAAAGATTTTCGCTCCATCCATTTCCATTTATTTTATGATGGAGCCTCCAAATCGACGATCGGCGCCGTTGAACATGATCTATACCACTTGAAGTATTTAGAAATTAAATTTCAAATTTTTTCGATATCGTTTGCCTAATGATCAAAAGGTTTCAAATTTTGTAATTTTAATAGTCGATATGAGGCGTTTTCTCGTTTAACGGCGTAAAGATATCCAAATCTATTGAATTTTTGTTAGAAAATTTTTAAACTATTTAAAACAAGATCTATACTCTTGATCTTGATTACAAGACTTCTATCATTATTTTTTAAGAATATTTATTTTTAGCGTTCATTTTTATGTCCACTCGATGAATAGAGAACAATATCGAAAATATATAAAATTTAATTTCTAAATATATCAAATGATATAAATCATATTTAACGGTGCCAATCATCAATTTGGAGGCTTCATCATCGAAAACAAATGGGTGGCAAAAGTGCTTGTTTCTATCGATAGCATTCTAGCTCAACTATATATATATATATATATATATATATATATATATATATATATATATATATATATATATATATATATATATAGTTGAGCTAGAATACTTTCAAAAGCACCACTAAGGTGGTGCTTTTGAGTTTTTAACCATTGGATGGGAAGATGTAAGGTTGAGATGATGGTGGTAGGTGGTGGTTGATGGGATAGGTGGTGGTAGGTGGAATAGTGTTAGATCCAAAGGCTATTAGTAGTAAAAAAAGTAGATCCAATGGCTAGAAACTTGGAAGCACCAAAAGTTGATGCTTCCAAAAGTATTCTAGCTCAATTCTATATATATATATATATATATATATATATATATATATATATATATATAGTAGGGCTACTATAGTATTATGAGTATAGAGCCCTTACTACTCATAAGTTGTTTTCAATGTTAGGGTTTTCGACTCGGCGATCCACACCGTTAAACATGATCTAGAGTATTTGAAACTTCTAGAAAATAAATTTCGTAATTTTTCGAAATCATTATAAAGTCCATCAGGCGGGCATAAAATGAACGGTCAAAATCGAACGACGTCCTAAAAAAGGATGATCGGATCCTTCAATTCAAGATCGGAGTTATTGATCTTTATCTATATAGTGAATAGAATTTTCTATCAAAAATTCAACAAATTTCGCTTCTTTTACACCGTTAAACTAGCAAGTATCACATACCGGCCGTTAAAAATTATCAAATTTGTGACATCTTGATCGTAAGGTAAATGATATCGAAAAATTATAAAATTTGATTTCTATAAGTTTAAAATGCTGTAAATAACGTTTAACGGTGTGGATCGTCGATTCGGAAGTTCTATCATCAAAAACAACTTATGAATACGAGGCGATCGTACTACATAATAATATATAATAGTCGGACTCTATATATATATATATATATATATATATATATATATATATATATATATATATATATATATATATATAGTGCGGCTGGGGTGCTTAGGGAAGCACGGAGGCCTCCGTGCTTCCACTTTGTTTTCGATGTTCGGACTTTCGAATCGACGATCGGCTCCGTTAGACTTGATCTAGAGTATTTGAAGTATTTAGAAAATAAATTTCGCGATTTTTTGATATCATTTGCCTAGTGATCGAAGTGGCTCAAAATCAACGTGAAAATAAAAATCTTACAAAATATGATGATATGACATTAAAATTTTAGATCAAAGTTATTGATCTTGTTTTATATGGTATAAAGAATTTTCTATCAAAATTTCATGTGATTTGGATATTTCTACACCGTTAAACTTGCAACCGGCTTACCACGACCATTAAAATTAGTGATTTTGAGCCCATTCGATCACTAGGCAAATGATATCGAAAAATTGCAAAATTTATTTTCTAGATACTTCAAATACTCTATATCAAGTCTAACGAGCCGATCGTCGATTCGAACGGCCAAACATCGAGAACAAAGTGGAAGTACGGAAGCCTCCGTGCTTATAAAAGCATACAAGCACAACTCTATATACATATATATATATATATATATATATATATATATATATATAGGCTACTATACTATCTATAGTACCGGAGCTTCGGTACTATAGTGTTATTTTCGATTTTAGGACGTTCAAATCAATGATCCACAACGTTAAATATGATCTAGGGTATATGAAGTTCTTAGGAATAAAATTTTAGTTTTTTTCGATATCGTTTGCTTATGAAATAAATTATGTCAAAATGGACGATGGAAATTGAATAATCTTTAAAATTTGAGTATAGGACTTTTAAATTCAAGATCAAGAATGTTAACCTTAATCTATATAGTTTAAAGTATTTTTGTCACGCCCCGGGTTGGAAGAACCCCCGGGCACGTCGACAGATCCGCCGTGTACAAGAAATTTTTTCTGTACACGAAGCGTAGCTGTACCTGTACCTGTATAACATACAATACTACAAACAGTAGTATAGAGCTGAAAAGATTATAAACATACACACAGGTAGGAAAAGAAACATAAGTTCCAAATACATACAACATGTCTCGAAACAAGTACTACTCGCTCCAGCGAGTTAACAGTAGTATGTACAAAATTCCAAAAATCCAAAAACCATCACTACCTGTGGGAGGGAAAGTCCTCTAACTCCGCAGCACTCGGGAAGGGCTCTAACTTGCGACGCCCTTACCTAGATCCAACTCGGGCAGAGCAGCAACCACAACTGAAGGCCCTACAACAATAGTGGAAGAAAATGGGCGTGAGAACTACTATAAAACAAGTAGTCCTTAGTGGGTGCCGCCCTAAACCTCATCTGTCCACCCACTAAGTCTACAAGATAAGCAGGAAGAGTAGAAGGAAAAGCTGGAACCACTCTACAGTTATATGCTACTATACTATCCTGTACTAATACAACCCTCTGTAATACATGCCAAACCTGACCCGATTTCACCAGGGAATGTGATACACCCGTCCCGCCTGTCGAAGCTACACTAACAACTACCCCAGGGGTAGCTAGCGAAGAGCAAGTCCAACACTAGGACGCAGCGACACCAACGCAAAAGCACACTAAATCAGATGTGGGGATTCGATGTAATCTTGGGGCTTGATTGGCTTTCCAAGTATTATGCAGTCATCGACTGCGAGAGTAAGGTGATCACTTTTCGTGAGCCTAACCAAGAAGAGATGGTGTATCGAGCGTGTAAGGGTGCACGCTTTGCGGCGACTATATCCATGGCTAGAGCCAGGAAAATGATAAAGGGTGGTTGCACAGCCTACTTGTCGACCATCGTGGACGGCCGACGGGAACACCTAGGCCTTGAGGGCATTCGGGTAGTGTGCGAGTACCCGGATGTATTTCCGGCGGAGTTACCGAGATTGCCACCGGACCGAAAAGTGGTTCGTCATTGACTTAGTTCCCGGGGCGGCGCCAGTTTCGAAGGCTCCGTATAGAATGGCACCGGTGGAGCTAAATGAGCTCAAAGCACAATTGGAAGACTTGCTCGACAAAGGCTTCGTGAGGCCGAGCGTGTCTCCGTGGGGAGCCCCGGTGCTATTTGTTAAAAAGAAGGATGGCACACTTCGACTCTACGTGGATTACCGCGAGTTGAACAAGGTCACCGTGAAGAACAAGTATCCGTTGCCAAGGATCGACGACTTATTCGATCAATCGCAAGGGTCAAAGGTATATTCAAAGATAGACCTTCAATCGGGGTATCATCAGTTGAAGATACGGCCCAAGGATGTGCACAAGACAGCGTACCGTACGCGGTATGGCCATTATAAGTTTACAGTTATGCCATTCGGGCTTACTAATGCCCCGGCGGCATTTATGAATTTAATGAACCGTGTCTTTCGTCCGCTATTGGACCGATGCGTCGTGGTTTTCATTGACGACGTATTGGTATATTCTCGGACCGAGAAAGAACACGAGGAGCACTTGAGGCTTGTCTTGAAAATACTCCGAAAGGAGAAATTATATGCCAAGTTGAAGAAATGTGAATTTTGGCTTTCGGAGGTCACTTTCCTAGGACATGTGATTTCGGGCGAGGGGATCTCGGTGGATCCAAAGAAAGTTGAGGCAATTAAAGATTGGCCTCGCCCGACGAGCGTAACGGAGATCCGCAGTTTTCTTGGACTTGCGGGTTACTATCGGCGATTCGTGGAGGGGTTTTCTAAAATAACCACTCCGCTAACGCGCCTCACACATAAGGGAGTCAAGTATATTTGGAGCGAAGACTGTGATCGAAGCTTCAAGGAGTTAAAAGAAAGATTGACGACGACCCCGGTACTTGCTCTACCGACGCCGGGGGAGACATATGTCGTCTATAGTGATACTTCCTACATCGGTCTCGGGTGTGTCTTGATGCAAGACGGGCGAGTTATAGCATATGCTTCACGTCAATTGAAGCCTTATGAGAAGAATTACCCGATTCACGATCTTGAGCTAGCCGCGGTGATATTCACGCTAAAATTGTGGAGGCATTACCTATACGGGGAACATTGTGAGATCTACACGGACCACAAAAGTCTTAAGTATTTGTTCACCTAAAAAGAACTTAATATGCGACAACGGCGGTGGTTAGAATTACTGAAGGACTATGACGTCACGATCCTATACCATCCCGAAAAAGCAAATGTCGTGGCCGATGCGCTAAGTAGGAAATCTGGAGAAAACTTAGCCTCGGCAATTACACCCCAACCGTTGTTGCAAAAGGAGATGCAACGGCTTGGATTGGAAGTTGTAGTGCCGGGAGTGCCGGCTACACTCGCGACCTTGGTGGTGCAACCGACCTTATTGGAGAGGATCAAGGAGTTGCAAGCTTCTGACGAACATCTCCAAAAGGTGCGCGGGGAAGTAGAGAGCGGTAGTGCCGATGATTTTGGCATTGGGACCGATGGCACACTTCGATTTCGGAACCGTTGGTGTGTACCTAAGAATAAGGATCTCCGTGGGGCGATTATGCAAGAAGCGCATCAATCTCCTTATAGTATCCACCCGGGCGGCACCAAAATGTATCAAGATTTAAAGTTGCAGCATTGGTGGCCGGGCATGAAGAAAGACATTGGGCAGTTTGTTGCGCAGTGTCTTACTTGCCAACAAGTAAAAGCGGAGCGGAGATTTCCAGCGGGGAAGCTACAAAGTTTACCTATACCCGTTTGAAAATGGGAAAACATCGTCATTGACTTTGTGACCGGGTTGCCTCGATCTCAAGTAGGACAAGATGCAATTTGGGTAATAGTCGACCGGTTGACAAAGTCGGCGCATTTTCTCCCGATTCATATTACTTGGTCGGGGGACAAATTGGCTCAAGTTTATATAGATGAGGTTGTGAGGCTTCACGGGGTACCGACATCTATCGTATCGGATCGGGACCCGAGGTTCACTTCTCACTTTTGGAGGAACCTACACGAAGCATTGGGCACACGGCTCGATTTTAGCACGGCGTTTCATCCTCAAAGTGATGGTCAATCGGAAAGAACGATATAAATACTTGAGAACATGCTTCGAGTGTGTGTACTTGATTACAAGGGCAATTGGCACGACCATCTACCAATGGCGGAATTCGCGTACAATAACAATTATGAAAAGTTTGGAAGGCCA